>CM060687.1:2215000-2815000 GCA_030686995.1 Artemisia argyi | reverse complement strand
TAGAACCAAAAATCTTTTCCATCTGCGAGAAAACTAGAGACGTAAAGGCAGGATAGAACTCGTGCAAGTAAATGTACCGTTACTTAATTGTTTGTTTTCCTTTTGCAGGACGTTTTCTTTAGATAGCTCCATCTCGGGTTTGTTAACACAATCACACATCATTGATTTTTCTGGTTTATGTTGAAATTTATTCATAGTTTTTTTTTTTAATTTATTTATTTATTTTTCATAGATACACGGTGCACGTGTGATCATGCTTAACGATTTTGGAGTCTTTGATGCTTGTACTCCTAGCTAGTATGTTTCAAGTGGTGTATGTAGAAGGATGTTAATGATGAAGGTAAGATCATTAGTATATAGAGTTGCTAAGAAGAAATGTGTTAGAAAGATAAAAATAAATAAATAAATAAAGTTGTGGACCATAGTGGTTAGTAATCTCATGTTGAGATGCAAAAGTCATTGGTTACTGTTGTTACTTCTTTTTGCATTGAGAACAAAGTAATAAGGCCGGGTGATACCTTTATCATAACTTAATGACGAACTTTCAGAAGAAGACGAGAGTGAAAAACATGTATGATAAACTCGATATGCAAAGCCTTAAAAGGCCGAGAAGGTTATAATTGAAGACTATACGTGGTAGTTGTAAACAAAAGAGAGAATATGAATGTTTAGTTCTAATACCACGAACATGCAGGGAACAACAATGCCCTTTAAGTAAAATCAATGATCGCTATGTAATCGAGTGGTCTGTCGCCATGTATTGATGTGCTAAAATATGTGAGTTAGAAACTCAAATACATTAGGATAGGATAATGATACAAGATAGACCACTCGAATAATAGCTATCTTTGAATTACATGGCAAACCCCTTCTAGAATTATGTATCTCCAAGTTATATCTTGTAAGTTGTAACCATCTATCATTATCTCCTCACAAATGTATATTGAAACCTTGTGGAGATACCTTTAAATTCAAGTTTAATACTGTATCAGATGTTATGACTAATATATGACTATTTGTATATCGACCATGAAACATGATATGTAAATTTGTTTGTATGAAACTTTGTTTTGCTATACAAGGTGTTTTAAAGAAAAGAGAAAAAGACTATTAACAAGTACTAAGTCAAGGTTCTCAATATCGCCACCAGCCACCACACGTGACCTATGTGTATGGGTTTGGCTACGGTGAAACTGTAGATATCTTAAAGATTGTTTGGTTTATAAAAGAACAACGAGCTTTGTAGTTTTTTATATTATGCGTACGTTTATACATGGATATGTGTATCGGATTCCACGTAAAGAGAACATTAATCGTCCTCAATATTAAAGAGATGGTACTTTCTGAGATACGTCTACCTTTTAAAAGTTCATATAATCGCGGTAATCATCTGCGATTAACAGGTGGATGCCTTAGTTTGCGGAACAAGATCGAGCATCAATGATACCTTCGATTTTTGGGTGATTTATGTAAAATATGTAGGTCGAAAACTTGTTCATTTACATTATAGATTTGGATCTTACTTCTTGGGGCAATTTGCTTTTGAATAACGAAGAATTTCTTACGGGGGATCCCAATCGACTTGTTATCTATGACACTCGTAAAAGTTTTGTTAGATTTGAGTGATGTACAATACATGGTAGTGAGTATGTAGAAATTGAATCTAGTGTCGCCTCTAGATGCATGGTGTGTTTGGCTTAATATCCTATAGGTAGATTTTTCGCCTTTATATCAATTACTATTCTCATTAATACAACCCACCATATCTTATAGTAATATCTTCATTTCATTGGTTTGGTTGTCTTAAAACCTTCTCTCTAGGGTTTTTTCAAGCATGGATACACTTACTCACCGGGTAGTTTACCCAGATGATGTGGCACTAACTCATTGGAAGAGAAGGAACAATATTCTTCTTTTTTTTTCAACAAAGCATTAATTATGTTTTACTTGTGCTTTTATTTCTAGTGGGTAGACTACCTAGTGGGTAGCTTAAGTTTTCTCCTTTTTTCAAATATACTTTAGCGCAGCAAAAGAAAATCAAGTTTGAAAGACCTAAAATTAAGTTAAGGCTATGTTTGGTTGTTCTACATGAGCTCCTAATTTAAGTGTCCATTAAATATACATAGCTAGTGTTATTGTTGTGTAAATTGATGACTTCTTCTTACATGAAACTTTCTCCTTGAAGAAGTTATTGGCCATATATAAATTTGATGAACTTTTAATTGACATAAAGATTAGACCTTTGCATGTATTGGTTCATATTATCATAAATGCTGGTCCTTTCGTTTCTATGTATATTTTTTCTTTAGCCGAAAGTAGATATTCATTAATTGAAATGTCACATAATTTATAGCAAATTAATCAAAGGTTCTGGGTTTACGTATAACATAGAACAAAAGGTAAACATGATATTAAAACACGAAATTTATTCATATCCCATATAAACAACTCTTACCATTAACAGATCATCGTGACAGTAGTTAATTTAGTATCATTGAAACATTATTTTTTAACTATTCAGAAAGTCTAAAATGTAAAACATATTCCAAAATAGACACATTAACAGCTAGTTAACTATCTTAGTTTAGGTAGTAAAATTATAGTTACGTTTTCCTTATTCAATTCATATGTCACAAATAATTACAATTGCGTTATCCTTATACTGTGTAATAGTCATTATTATCATCACTACATCAATTTTTATTCCACCGTCAACTCTACCACCTTCTCCCAAGTTGTGGTGTGCTCCACCAACATCTCCTCAAAAACCCACCACACCAATGTCATGGTGGTGGTGACGTAATAATAATGACAACGTGCATCTGGGAGAAGGGGGAACGCGTGGTTTGAGCCTCTATTATGCTTAATTTTATGTGACGAATCATCAATCATATTTAATCCACCAACTACTATATCCACATACTAACCGATCACAAAACTTAAAACCAAATCTTAGTCACTCTCTCTTCGACAAACTCGTCTCTCTATCTATCAAATTGAGTATCCTCGGTAATTGACACAAACCAACTGAGTCGGCTCATGAGCATCACACCAACTCGTGACTCTGCTTAGACTTTAGGGTCCTTACAAAACGTGGGAAACCAAACGATCGACCACCCCAAACTCGCAGTACGTACGATATGTAAATAATTTCTATATCACAATTCACACAGTCAAAAAACACTCTCTTTTATAACATTCCTATGACACACAATCAAAAAACACGCTCATTTATACCAAAAAGGCGGCAAAGGCTAATGGGACTCCAAATGTACGAACGGTTCCAAGGAAACCGAAGAAAACTAATGATAAAACGTTAAAACTCATACCTCGGTTCCTTCCACTTCGAACTCTTTTGATGTTTTAAGCTCCATGGTGGATGTGGAGGAGGAAGAGGCCCATAATGATTTGGTTGTTGGTAATGAGAATGTGAACATGGATAATCGTACAAGTGCTCCAAGTGATTCATCTGGCAGTCCAGGTACTACATCTATCGTTGAAAGGATTAATAATATAGAAAATCAAATAATTGATGGGAAGCTTGTGCTAATAGGTGATGATGGGAAGCCGCTTCCTATGCAAAAGGAGGCTAATGTGACATCGGTCTGTGGATCTAAATCTACTCTGGAAATACAAGGAGAGGACTAGGATAGTGATGAAGTAAAAGTTGTTTATGATGAGACTTCTAAGTACATGACTAATGGAGGTGCATACGATGCTACTTTATGTGAGGATGAAGACTATGATCTATTTGATACCTATGACCTTCAAGGATTAACTTTAGAACAACATGTGTTGTGTGATGCGATGAATATTAATCTTCGTAGTCAGTTTAAACATTAGTTTTATTTCTTGTTCTTATAGTAGTTGTTTATAAGTTAGATACTTAGATTTGTATTTCTTATGATAGTTTTGGTTTGAATCATAATTGGTGTGTTTGCTTCTCGTCTTTGTATTGGGTTTCGATGTGGGATTCACCCACATCTAATGTACTTAAATATTTTTTTGAGTAATAAAATTTACCAGTGTTTTCCGAGAAAACCCTTTAAACCACCCCCCCCCCCCCCCCAAAAAAAATGCTCACTTCAGTTTTTAATTCGTTTTATATTCAAATGAAAAAAAAAAAAAAAAAAAAAAAAAAAAAAAAAAAAAAAAAAAAAAAAAACATTTTTCAACTTGTCTCTAAATCTCACATCTGGGCTTAAAGAATAAACGGTTCTTTTTCACACTCATTGTCTTCCATCCAAATAACAAAACATAGGCTTTGGACCATAATCAATATTTTTATCTTAAAAAACAATCGGGCAATGTTCTAAAAGTTTTCTCTCTCTTAACCACAAGGGGTGACCCAGCATTAAGAATATCAGCCTTCCAAAGAGGATGTCAAGGGTTTGAATCAAACGGGGAGAAAATTAATCCTTTTGTGGTCATGGAGGTTCACCTGTGCCGACTCAGGCTATCCAAAAAGGGTAGTCACCGTGAAATTAGTCGGCTCGCAATGTCGAGTCGAAAACCCTTGTGTACCAAAAAAAAGTTTTCTTTCTCTAGCAACCACCACTAAAGACGTCCCATAAATCACAAAAATAATCATTTACCAAATACCGATCAATCTTACTAAATTTTCACCCATCGTCACTAATTATCTTGCACATTTGCCACCAAAGGTATATCAATCAAGTTTTCTCCACTTATCAGGTTATTAAAATTACGTCTTTCATAACTATTTCTAACCTCGTTAAAATCATCAAAAATACACCATGAGGCATCTATTAAGTTTATTATACCAGAGGTTTTGTTCCAAAGATTTTTTATACTTCATGTCATGAAGAGCAAAAAATATTAATGAACCCAACCAAACCATTCCATTTCCCTACAACCTCTAGGAAACCTCATCTCCCATGGCATTTGTATCAGCGAACCACATGCATGTTATCCAACACCATTAAAATTATGTCCGAACTACCTATAGCATTAACTTTATAATATCAAAACTAACTAGGTTCTCATCTATTTAATTCATTTTCGTTTCATGAAGCCTTACTATTAATGGCTTTTCAATATCAACAAGCTCTAACATTAAGTGAAAGTCTTCTTAAAGTAGTACAATAACTATCCCACACCCAACTATCATCAAAAGACACATATGAATATCTTAACTACATTATAAATCATTTAGGCCATTCGTAAAAAGAAAGTCTTAAAAAAATAAGACCAAAAATATTTCTTTAATTCGAAGGATTTCAAACTAATCTTATGAATAGGAATTAAGTTACATTATAAATTTTAATCTCTTTAATTGTAGGAGCCACTAATATTTATAAACCTCATTAACTTGCAATAGCATATTTAATAAATGTGATAGCTCAATTAAAAAAAAAAAAAAAAAACTTCTATGCCTTTTTAAAATATGAAACTTCTATACTATAACTACCTTTTAATGCATATTTCATATATATAAAGCCTACAAACTAACACAGTTTTATCTGAGCTTCTAAACACACATTACACTATTAATAATTTAAATGTTCTACTTATAAAAAACATATATTTACTACGTTTTAAAGTATTTGAGACAATATTAAATAAGGAAGGTTTAAAATGAAAAATATTTGCTCGCCAAATATAGTCACCGGGTACCCGCTACCGCATTGCACGGGAACCTTCTAGTTAAATCTAAACATCAAACTCCTCATCCACTTCCTTATTAAAAACCGACCCATTTGTTTTCCATCGAGTATTCAAACATAACCTCGCATGTGTTCTTGTACCATTGGCATTGTGCATGCATTTCATAGATAGCGACTTTTCGAAGTGCTCATTTAAAACCACCAACTGACCTATAGCAACATTAATGTTGTGCAAGCGCAGCTAACATCATAAATTAATTGCACATCACTTAATTTTTTTCATATATCTTTGTGAATTTGCTCACCTCAAAGGGCACATATAATTACCATATCTCTTTAAAGCGCACCAACATAAGTATACCAAGTTCTTGTGGTGGTGATGAACATCGTTGGTGAAGATCATAAATTGTTTCTGCTTCTATTTTTTGATGCACAAACAAAAAAAAAATCTTTGTTGTTGGAATAGGTGGTCTCGGAATATAAAGGTAATATCACCTCATTTTAGTTTCATTTCACCATTTAATATTGTTATCGTGAAAGTGCTTACGTTTTGTTTGAATTATTCACTTGAGAAGTATTTTAAGATCCATGATTTGTTCTTGATATATGTTGCACGTGTGAAATATGACTATAATATGTTAAAAGTGTTTTTTTAATGTTTAATAGATCTGTTGGATTTGTAAATTTTCTTGGGTTTTTCTTTATTCCCATTTTTATCATCTGCATCATGCTTTGTGAAATTTATCATATTACTCTAAATTTTTTTCCAAAATCGAAATGTTAGTTCTTTGATGGTTAATTTACTTTGATTTAAAAGAACTGAATTTATGAAGAAAAAAAGTGGCTTAAGTATATTAGAAGCAGTAGCTCTCAAGTCTCAACCCACAACTCGGTGAGCTAGCTTAATTAGATTGTATAATTTCCTTAGCTTATCTATGACTAGCCAAGTTCGCACACTTGGAGCCAGAGGTACCATTTTTTATATGTTTGTATCAATACTCAAATTTTTGTTTATGTTATGCCGCTATTTAAAAGTGACATGTTAGTGATGTTAATTCCACTTCAAGTTTATGCAGATTTCATGAGAAGTTTTTGCAATAAGTTTGGCAAATATTTGGCAACCGATGTCATAAACCTGATTGAAATAGGCGTTGGTCCGTACGGCGAACCAAGATATCCATATAGTCCTATTTCAATTTTCAACTGATTTTGGTCAAATTAGTGAATTTACGGTAACTTATTATTCAATACTGTTCACATCCCCTTTATACATGAGAACTAATTGTGTCTTAATGATATGAATGCCCTTTTAATTTTGTTTTGTAGACTCGTGATATTGTGTTCCTTGGACTTCCTAAGTTTGTTAAGAGGCACCAACTCAAGGATTATTTTAGCAAGTTTTGCTTGGAAAGGAGGACTCCTAATGTTATCCTACCTAAGAGGGGTCGTTTTGGGTTTGTGTATTTCAGTGCATTGGAAGACTATCGTGCATCCCTAGCACGTGACGAATATGGTTTTATGGGTTACACCTTGTGTGTCACACCTGGAACCTTTCATGGGTCCCAATGTGACAATGCTTCTGCTGTTGGTGCTGCTTAGTGTCATTGGGTGAAAGAGAGCATATGAATGTTTTGTTCTAATAACACGAAGATGCACGGAACAACAACGCCTCTTAAAGAAAAATCAAATATCGCTATTTAATCGAGTGGTCTGTCATGTATTGGTGTGCTAAAATATGTAAGCTAGAAACTCAAATACTTTAGGACACTGATACAAGACAGACCACTCGAATAAATAGCTATCTTCGCATTATGTGGCAAACGCCTTCTAGAATTATGTATAGCAGGTCGATCATATATCAGCGATTTCTTGCAACCATCTATCACTCTCTCTTCTCACAAATGTATTTTGAAATACCTGTATATTTAAATTTAATACTAAATCAGATGTTATGACTGCTATGACTACAATGCATTCCTCTATTTGTATATCAACCATGAAACATGATACGTAAATTTGTTTGTATGAAACTTTGTTTTGCTATACGGCGTGTTTCAACGGAAAGAAATATATTAACAAATACTAAGTCAAGGCTCTCAATATCGCCACCACACGACCTGTGTGTATGGGTTTGGCTACGGTGAAACTCTAGATGTCTTAAAGATTGTTAGGTTTATAAGAGAAAAGGAAGCTTTGTCGTACGTTTTTTACATTACGCATGCGTTTATAAATGGATATTTTTATCGGATTCCACGTAAAGAGAACATGCTGCTCGCCCTCAATGTTTAAGAGATGGTAGTTTCTGAGATACGTATACCTTTTTAAAGTTCATATAATCACAGTAATCGTCTAGGATTAATAGATAGATGCCTTTGTTTATGGTCTTATGGAACAAGATCTAGTATCAATGATACATTCGACCTTTGAGTGATGAATGAAAAATCTGTATGGTTGAAAAGATTTTTATTTACATTAACTTTGGATCTTGCTTCTTGGGGCTATTTGTTTTTTAATAACGAAGAATTTCTTATGTGAGATCCAATCGACTTGCAATCTATGACGCGTCAAGTGATTCATATAACTCGTAAACGTTATGTTAGATTTGAGTGATACGGTATTAATTAGTACAATACACAGTAGTGAGTATATGTAGATATCGAGTCTAGTTTCGCCTCTAGATGCATAGTGTGTTTGGCTTAATATCCTCTAGCTAGGTACATTTTTCGCCTCTAGGATCGATTACTATATATTCTCATTAATTCAACCCACCATAGAATCTTTTATAGAAATAGCTTCATTTCATTGTTTTGGTTGTCTTAAAACCTTCTCTAGGGTTTTTTCAAATATACTTTGGATAGGGTTAATTTTTTACTTTTTTCAAACATACTTTGGATAGGGTCAATTTTTGACTTTTTTCAAATATACTTCTCTGGGGTTGTTGGCTCCGAATTTAAGTGTCCATTAATATACATAGCTGGTGTGTTGTCGTGTATATGATGACTTTTTCTTACATGAAATAGAAGTTGGCCATAAATTCGGTATACTATGACTGACATATAGAGATTCAGACCTTTGCGTGTATTGGTTCTTGCATGCAGCAGGCCTCTAACCACCTTAATCACAGCCTACCTTAGCTAACTAAGTGTAGTCGTTACTCATCAAACTTACGCATTTACTGTTATTGAAACCTGTTGGGTGTTTGTGTAAACCTTATTTTACAGCTTATAAATTTACTGAAACTTTGATAGGCTTGTAAACTCATTTCTGGACTCTTAAACATATATACAATCGAACGTACTTGTATAACCTCGTAAACACAAAATTATTAGTCAATAGATTATAAGGCCTCGGCCCGTGTGGGTTTGGGTCCATTAGGGTTTTTAGGTTTGTTGGAATTATTATATCATGACCTTCATATAAATAAACCAAGTACATCAAAGTGAGCATAAGCGGAAGCAATTATAATAGATCGAATAACATGTAATTAATTAATCATTAATTTAAATAGTAAACATACCGTAGTGATTCTAGCCCGAACAAGAATCAATGCAATCTTCCGGAACCAAGAACCCTAATTAGGGTTTATAAGGATTATAAGAATTACCCCTTACCTTTTTGTAATTCAATCCAAGAATCAAACAATAGTGTGTTTGATTCACGTTCTTGTACACACGCACTAATTCAAGAAAAAGTTTATGCAAGTAATAAACACAAAATCTTGTTTTGATTCAAGAAAATCGAAACCCTAAAGGGTTGTTTTGTTGGATCGACCAAAGAAAAGAAAAGGGAGAGAAAACACCAAGATGTGTGTGTACAAGTTATGAGAAAAACCTACATCTTGGGTTTGCTTATATACTACACAAAACTTGGAGCTCAAGGCACAATGGAGGTGGAATACCCCCTTGGCCGATCGGTTGGTGAATCCTCTAGGGGATTCCGGAACCTTCCCTTGTTTCCATGTTTTGTCTAGTATTACTTTCCTAATCTTCGTTTAATAAATAATTAGTCATTAATCAATAATACTAATTATTATTATTTATTTTGTGTTTAATAATTAATTATAACATTTATAAATAATTATTACTTTTTCTCTTCATACGTATTGTGTGCAATCCCGTGATCTCAAGTTCGATCCTAACATACGACTACTAAAATAATGTCCATATTCTAACAGCTCCCACTTGGACATATTTTAATAGTGTAATCACATCGGTTAGCGTCTTGCAATACGCCGATGCCTCTAGTACGATCTCGAGCAAGGCTCTTGGAAAACCTTTTAATGATTTCTCATTATTATTATCCTTTTGTTTCTAATACCATGTTAATAAGGATATGGATTAAAGTCATTCCTTAATTAACCATTCTGTTTCTCGTTGTTTATGATTGATCAAGATTACCAAATCTTCTGAACATATTCAGGTGAGATATTGGGTGCGGCCGCACATGCATCTTACCAACCCTACGAGGGGCCCAGCAGTATTAAACTCCAAAAATAAATTTGAAGGAACAAATTCTATCTTGACTACAAGCAAAACCCACAAACTTTGTAACACTTCCGAAAACAACCCTTATGACTACCAGTTACGTATAGCGTTAAGTTGTTCCACAAAAATGTACTACATTCATGACACTTATCTTGCATCTCAAGTCTAAGGATAATTTCTCATGATTTACTAAATAACAAAATCTATAAAGTAACATCATGTAGTTGGGATAAATCCCATATTCGGTATCATTGAATATCATCTGAAATGGCATGACTACGCATCAATATACTTTAAGTATATTATACCAACCTTCAGATTTGTCTTGATTTAATAATATTCCCATATTATTAACTGACAACGGACAATTTAAGAATAACCTTTATTCATGGATTTAAACATACAAATATAGGATACAATATATTATAAATTAAACATACCATGTATTTCAATTTATCATAATAATTGTTTAACATCCCTTATCCAAATACTAAATAGATCAATGCATGAAAATCTTGTTGATGAATTATGTCTCAAGTAATGACATTCCTACTTGTTGACAAAACATAAATCATCCAACTTTGATCTATCGGAATTTTAAGAATACTTATTTCAAGAATTCAACTAGTGAAGTTCTTGTATGTGCATACTCAACTATTTTGACAATGTCATATAATATTTCATAAAAATGTGAGACATCCTTAACCACCAATTTATGATAATTAAACTTTCAAACATTTTAAAGTTTAAAGTATTCTTATTCTTTTAATGTATAATGCAACTATGCTTTTAGTAAGTATAACTAGTACATATAGTCAAAGATGAAATCCTTACCATGACTAGTATTGAGTGTCATCTCAATTTCATTAGCATCATTGTATGCAACAACAATATGCTATTAAAACTTTCCGTAAACCATAATACTCCCTCCGTCCCAAAATAATTGTCCTCATTTGACTTTTTAAAGTCTTAATTTTTCAACTTTGATCTTTAATAATTTTGTTTATATTATATATTAATTGATGCAAAATATATGAATTGATTGGTTTTTAAATATTTTTTCATTAGTATAACTTTCATCAAGTATTATATAACACATACAAAAATATTTAAGATCAAAGTTGAGAAATTAAGACTTTAAAAAGTCAAATGAGGACAATTATTTTGGGACGGAGGTAGTATCTATTGTGTAATGTTTGATGCCCTTCAAACTTTCAAGTTTGTTGGCTATGACAATTTTCACAACAATTGAAAAATTGTTCATCTATAGAATTTGAAACTGTTCCAGATTTAGGATGTAATTCTATAATCAAACATATCCTTTTTAGAATTTTACACAAGTTATCCAATAACTTTTAATTAGAAATTAATATTGCCAAATTACCTTGTAATCAAGCATGATAAAACAAAACATGATGTTCATGAAAAATCTATGAGTCATACTTAGATTGTATTCATGTCATACATATCTATTCAGACTTTTCAAATAATATATCATGTTATATATTAGATTTATTTACCGCACATGTTTCAACTATAAACATTGATTCCAAGGTTGTATGTCTTATTTTCTAAATCTTACAAGTAAAATTTCATTCCATTCTAAGACTTAACATTTACTTATATGGAATATTACTTTTCATATGTTCCACAACATATATGATTTAAGAAATTAAACATAATACTCCCACTAGCTTTTAGGAATTCTTAGAAATTATCTTATTTCAATTACAAATCAAAACATGAATTTATAATTAAACATAAGAGTAATCTTCTAGATGCATGCATTTATCCATTCATTGATTATTGCACCATGTACACTTTCAAAGATTTATTTGAATTCATAAACTCCTTTTGATTACTTATCGTCCTCGCTCAAGTAATCTCTCAAGAAAGAGTTTTGATATTCCATTGTCAATGACAATCATAATCTTTATATATTTAATGTGTTTAGAATAGAATATTCAATCACAATTAATTGCTTAAGTGTAATTAATAATCTTGTCATAAAACATATATTAAATACGTGCACAATTTTGTCCATATGATTTCTATACAAAGATTTAAACCACAAAGGTTACCTAATCTTTGAAGAAACTCATCTTAATTTTCTAGTCTAACTATTAAGATAAATCAAATTTAAAAAATTGATTATCTTTATGGACAGCATCTTAATCATTCATATCATGTATACTTTACCCAACTTCATATTTGGTAATGTATCATAATGATTATCAGGTTTACAATAATCCTGTAAATCATAGCCCTCAGCATATTAATCAAATATCTGAGATATATTGCTATTCTATGAATGATAATTCCATTATCTTGAGATTTAACATTTAAATGTCAAACTTCATCATGATATTTACTAGTGTATTTTAGAAGATTATGTATCTTGTAATTTTATCTTTTAAAGATCAACACTACCACTTGCTTTTAGCAATTTAAAGACTATCTTTAAATACTTAGCAAATAAAGAACCAATACAATGTTCTCTTTTGGGATATTACAAATACTTATTGATAGTTCCTGACTTAACTTTGTTAACAACCTCTTCATAAGCAGTTAAACAAATTTAGAACTTCAATTTAAGACTTAATGTGATTCATCACATTCTATCATATGATAATGTCTTATTAATCTTCTATATTGGAGTTTTATTAAATATGTCCAAGTCATACTTAACATTCTAACCTTGATAACTTTTGGAAGAAAAGAAGTCATAGTTATCTTTAATCAAACAATATAACAAGAGTTTGATTTTCCTAAATGAACATATCATAAACATTTGATATTTCATTAGTATTAATATTGTAAGACAATCTAACAATATTAAAGATAACCATATTCCTTTTGACTTGTCTATTTACCAACTAATTCATTTTAATGGTATAATAATTTTCAAGCCTATTACATGCCTTATAACACAAGTACTTTTTACAAAGTTACTTCATGTCCACGTCTTTACAAGAAAAACATAAACTGTTATAATCCCACTATACGTTATAAGTCATTTAACAATTTAATAACTTCATGTATATGTTTTAATTAAAAAACACAACAAGATAACGTCTTACTTTATTATAAGTCTTGTAACAATTAAAAGACTTTATGTTTATATCTTTACAATGAAACATAAACATGTTTAACTAAAGTAATTATGAACACCATCTTTTGGTTTCAATAGTAATTTCAAGTTAATTTATTACTTCACAATAATGTAAATAACATTATTTCTTCATTTATTTATGTCATTCCAAGAACACATAAATATTCAGATTGAAGTAGCATTAGATTACTTAATTAATTTATGTCATTCCATGAATTCATAAATATACAAATTAAAGTAGTCTTGATATCATATTGACACATGTTCTAATAGGTATCTAATTTAGAAACTGCAAATTCTCATAGTTCAATTACATCAGTGAATCTGCTAGTAATGAAAATATGAAATTCACCTTGTTGTTGCAATCTAGTTAAGCTCTCACATAACATAAATTGTAACACCAAGTGTTTCTTGAATTAGCCTAGTATAATTCATATCAGAACATTATTCTAACTTAGAAACTTCAAATTCTCATATTTCAATTACATCAGTTGATCTGCTAGTAATAAAATATGAAATTCGCATTGTTGTTTCAATTTAGCTAAGCTCTCACATAACATAAATTGTAACACCAAGTGTTTCTTGAATTAATATTAGAACATTATTCTCTTACCTTGTAGTCAAGAGAATCCATTGAATCATATCGTTATGAGTTGTTTCTTGCACACAATAAAGATAACATTTCTCCCACTTGTGCATGGAACAACCTCATATAGTTGATAAACAACATGCCATGCATTTGTTTATGTGTTCAATATGATTGTGTCATAGATTTTAGCATAACAAGTATATGTAAAACAACAATGTCTAGTAAGGAAACGTACAAGACTATCCTTAAAAGTATGAGTGTCTACACTTGAAAAGTAATTATCTTTAGCTACCAAGATATCAAAGCTTGTAACTCCCACTGAATTAAAGATCATTACAATAATTCTTTATTTAATGATAAGTACACAATACTCCCACTGAATTTGACAACATTGTAAATGTTTCATATCCAGTGAAAACAAACATTGTGCTTTTAACTTTCCTACACCTTTAAATGTCCATACGTAACAATTACTTATGCACTAAAGAGTGTATTCTACTACTTAAATGATGGACTATCCACCAAATGCTATTAACTTGAAAAATTGGGCATGTAATTTCTTCCTTAACAGGTCTACCATCCTACAATGTATGTAGCACCTTTAAAATAGTTAAAACAACTAGTTTGTTTTTAAACATTTTGCGGTAATTAGTCTAGCTTCTAATTATAATAACTCATAAAATGTCATACATAATTTTCTGTTAACCAAATATCATATTTGTTACTAAGAATTTGATCACCGAAGGAGGATGATAAAATCCTTATGACAAATGTATGCAATTTCCTTAACCATTAAAAAATTTGCTATGAGTTATATTAGAATTTAGACATATCTAATATTCCTATTATCCTTTCTCATTCATGAAAAGGAATAGGATTGTGTCTCACTCTTCCTTCATAGAAAGGAGACTTCTTTTGTCTTTCAAGTAAATATTTCTTAATCAAACATTAGTTTGAAAACAGAACTAGATCAATTTACCAAAGCCCAAAATACGTTTACGGTTTGAACGTTGCATTAATACATTAAAACGAATTACAAAATTCAATTTCAGTATTTTCGATAATTAGATCTTTAAGAAAATAAAATACCCGTTGGCAAATATTCATATAAACCATAGTATTTTCTTAAAGCTAGGATCCTAAATTGACATAGTACCATTACATCAGTTGATCTGCTAGTAATGATAGTATTCAACAAGGTAATTGTCGTACAATAATAGCCAATATCATATTGCAATTCCTAGATTTATAGGATTTACAATCACAAAACTTTTGTAATGTAAGCATGTTTCATCCCCATCTTAATGCCTTGAGTCCAAGTCTCACTTCCTACTCAATTTAAGTCGTCTAACTTAAAAACTGCAAACTCACAAATCCATCACATCAGTTGATCTGCTAGCAATGAATTTATAAAATTTACCTTTCCATTGCAATCTCGCCAAGTCTCACTTGACGTAAATTACAACTTCAAGTGTTCTTAATTAGATGGCATTCGACTTAATTTATAAGGGTATAACTATTTTGATGTGATCAAAATAATGTATGAAGAAGCATGCATACAACTTCATAACATTGGTTTTACAAAACAATTTTATTACCAATTCGCTAAGAGTAAAATAACAAGGTTTTGATTGAGGTATCGGGTTCACCAATTAAAGAATAACCATCAATTATCGTCCACTATATCGTACTTTTGCATAAGCCCGAAAGCTTAGTGTTTTGGATAATCATTGTGGAATTGTGGATTATTCACCCTTAAGATGACAATGTACATGTAATGGTTGTTCGGTAAGTCTAATTTATACACAAACGAGCGTTAAGACAGAATGTTGTCTCTCTAAGGCCACAATTTAATGCGTTGCCATCCTTATACCCATCTTATAGTGTGTAAACTTCGGTCGAGCCTATTTAACCATTACGTACAAAAACATCAATCAACCAATTCTTTGAAATTTAAACTCTTAAAAACCAAAACAATTTCGCCATTATTAGTCCGTATTATTTTTCTATTCAAAAATTACCCTTTTCGTTTATAAACATGTCTAACACAATAAATAAACAAAAACAAGTAATATACAATAAAAAATAAAACAACTAAATAAACAAATATACATAATCATAACAATTAAATATGTATAAAACATGTAGCCACATGCAAATCTTATTCAATAGTCCTATTAATAATCAAATCTAGGTGTATAACGTATTAATTCAATTAAGGCTTTCTTCTTCTAGGAAAAAGAGCCACATACATCGATAAATCGATTGCGTAAGCTAAAATTAAATAAATACCACATAGCACATAATTGATTACTTAATATTGGAGTCTTCCCCAATTCGACATCTATTAATAAATTTACATGTTTCGATATAACTTAACCATTAATTCATATAAACAATTTAAACCATTTAAATTATAACAATAAAAATCCATGCAAATATGCACTTTTTCATGGATTTAGCTTAACAATTAACATATTGCACCAAGATCGTTTACTAAAACGCATAACAATTACATGACATCCTAGGGTTTCTAATCAAATTAAAAAAATACAAACCAAAACCCTAAAAACCCTTAAGGTCATAATCGACCCAAAAAAATTTAGGGTTAGGGATCTAACAAATAAACCCTAAAAAACATGTAACTAAACGAATCAAGATCCAATTTTTATGCGTTTTGATAATTAATTACACATTATAACGGCTCTAGATGCCACTGTTGGAATTATTATATCATGACCTTCATATAAATAAACCAAGTACATCAAAGTGAGCATAAGCGGAAGCAATTATAATAGATCGAATAACATGTAATTAATTAATCATTAATTTAAATAGTAAACATACCGTAGTGATTCTAGCCCGAACAAGAATCAATGCAATCTTCCGGAACCAAGAACCCTAATTAGGGTTTATAAGGATTATAAGAATTACCCCTTACCTTTTTGTAATTCAATCCAAGAATCAAACAATAGTGCGTTTGATTCACGTTCTTGTACACACGCACTAATTCAAGAAAAAGTTTATGCAAGTAATAAACACAAAATCTTGTTTTGATTCAAGAAAATCGAAACCCTAAAGGGTTGTTTTGTTGGATCGACCAAAGAAAAGAAAAGGGAGAGAAAACACCAAGATGTGTGTGTACAAGTTATGAGAAAAACCTACATCTTGGGTTTGCTTATATACTACACAAAACTTGGAGCTCAAGGCACAATGGAGGTGGAATACCCCCTTGGCCGATCGGCTGGTGAATCCTCTAGGGGATTCCGGAACCTTCCCTTGTTTCCATGTTTTGTCTAGTATTACTTTCCTAATCTTCGTTTAATAAATAATTAGTCATTAATCAATAATACTAATTATTATTATTTATTTTGTGTTTAATAATTAATTATAACATTTATAAATAATTATTACTTTTTCTCTTCATACGTATTGTGTGCAATCCCGTGATCTCAAGTTCGATCCTAACATACGACTACTAAAATAATGTCCATATTCTAACAAGGTTATGTAACGTACCTCTATATATTATGTCTCAATAAACATTATAACCAACGGGGTTTACATTATTCAACAAAAATAAGTTTACATGGTTATCAAATTTTTAAAGGCTAATGACCTCTAAATGTATCATAGTTGTCATCATTTCCTTCTATATGTATCAAACAATTTTTTTTTCTCCCTATTATGTGTACTAAACTTGATTTTGTTTTTGGCATTTTTGTGTATTTTATGACTATTTTACCCCTCCCGTGTTAATAAAATAAAGGGCAAAATGGTTATAAAGTACACAAAAATGATCAAAAAATCAAGTTTAGTACACATAATTGAAAAAAAAAAATTGTTCGATACATGTAAAAGAAATAAGTGACAATTATGATACATTTTGGTGTCATTAAACTAATTTTTAACAAGTTTATAAACCCGTCAAATAAGACAAACGCCCATCTTCTGGTTCTTTATTTGACATAACGAATCCTACCCCCCCCCCCCCCCCCCCTCCTTACACAGAATCTTTTTTGGTAAAGGGGAAAACCCCGGTAAATATATACCAAAAAAACAGTTAAGTACAAATGGAATGTGGCTGAAGTACCACATTAACCTCAAGCACAGGCGCTTGATAAACAAGTGTTTATGACAGGCCATAAACACAAACCAAACCTAGCTAATTACAAAGAATCAAACTAGGTATAAAAACAAGACAAAACATGAGATGCGAACATCCCACATCCACCCAGCAGCACGAACCGTTGAAGTACATAGGATGAGGGTGATATCCCTCACCTCAATCCCAAAGGACACATACATTACCACGATGCAGTCGAAAGTGCAACTGATCCATGATCTTGTACATGGGGTTTTGAACAAGAGTCCCCAAAAACTTAACTTCCATTGTAGACATCTCAACCATGCAAACCAGCAGCCTAAATCAGTCCCAAAAAGCAATGATAGCAGTAAACATCAAATAGAACTGATCGCAAAAAGCATACCAATAGGGCTCAAACGAACCCTAACTTGCATCATAACCAAAACTCGATCTGATGAAGAAAATAAAATCATGCAATCTTCCAAAACAGATCAGTAAAGAAACATCTCTCCCATGATAACCCACGTACAAATAACTCATCACCATGTAAGGCACGTCCAGGAATAAACCACCCACAGCAAACATGCATTCATCGCAACAACCAGATTCAAACATCACATACCATTCATAAAATCGAAACCCAAAAAAAGGTTTCTTAATAATCGTTAAGAACAAACCACCTCAAATCGACCCCTTATATATATGAATCAGTAATAACCGACATATGATAAAGGATATTAGGGACGAATTGAAACACCAGCATAACCCTAAAATAATTAGGGTTTCATCAAAACCTAATCAACCCTGATAATAAGTTAACTCGATTTAAAACCGACTTATGATAGTCACAATCAGAGGTGCGATTAGAGAATAAGAAACGAATAATAACCCTACAATCGAATCACAATGATAAAGAGAATTAAGGTTAAATAATTCGATTGTAGAACATAATAAGGACGATTTCAGAAACCCTCCTCTACCCAGTGATTAAAAACCAAGAAAATCCGATTGCATATCACTCAGAAGAATGATAGAGAGGCGGATTAGTGGTTGAATTTGGCCGGAATGATAGGGGTAGAGGAGGCTGAAAAAATCGCCCCTAGAGGGAGAGAAAATTCGTTTTTTTAACTTGGAGAACAAGTTGTGATGCTATAACTCCTTACACAGAATCACAACCTCTACAACCCACCACTCTTCTTCGTCGATAACCACCACCCAAATCGGAAGTGGAGTACTTGCTCGAAATTCTTGACCCTTATTGGTTAATCTTTAACAACAAATCCATGTTTTAATAAACCTTCTAGAAAACCAGACTTTTCTAATTATCTTTTTGCTTTCAAGTAATGTAGCCCAAAGATAAAACCATGTTGCTTAGAAGTGACATGACACAAGCCTAACTCCTAGGCTGAACACACTTTTAAGGATGAGAAATGACTAGTCTTTCGGGATTTAATGATCCCCAACTACACTATATTAAACAAAGCTCCAACTACCAAATTAATTGCATGCACCATTATAAGATCACTTGCACCCCAAAAATGAACACACATTACACATTCTATATCGTCTATGTAACACAATATATAGTTAAGCACTTGTTCTTCTTCTTTAGTCAAGAGCTTTAACTATGAAATGAATGGTTGATGGTTTTTTGGTCTCTCGGTATAATACACTTACACACAACAATTTCTATTGAACACATACAAAACATACTACACGAAGGTTAGTTTCTAATCTCAGTTTATTCCCTTAAATAGTTCAATCTTAAATTTTTGCTAGTTACGGTTTTGTTTATCTAGCTATTGAAGATATATTGAGGTTATTGACTTATTGTTAAAACTATTTATCACTATGTGAGAAAAATGAGTATTTTCGCATTTTTGCCGATAAATGGTTATTACTTTGTGAATTAGAGTTCGGAAATGGGTGATTTTTGGTAGTGTGTTGTTTTGTTAAACATCCAGTGTGTTGTCTTGCATTTCATGTTTTATCAATTTGTTTGTAAAAATATATGTAGAATGTATTGTGTTACGTTATAAGAACTCTAGTTTATGCATTAAGTTTGGTTAAATAATGTAGGCTCACGGGTGGGTGTTGTTGTTGTTTTGACGCTTTTACCACTTTCTTGTTGTAATAGCGGGTTTTTTTTTTTTTTTTTTTTTTTGCAGAACTATCGGTTAAGATATCTTAGTCAACTATTTCGGTACTTCTATTTTTCGAATTTTTGTCTTATGGATGCAATCCAAGACTTTGTTAAAGATGAATGACCGGAAAATGAGGATCATGTCAATGTGTGGACTAGACTACCTTCATAATAGGTGAGTCTTATTGAGATTTAATTATTTTAAATTTTTATACACTATTAGATGTATGTTACAAGTTAGGGTTTCGGTGTATCATAAGATGATTTTTAGTTATTTTTCTGGTGTGATCTAAGTTTGATTATGTTGTATTATGTTATTAAAATGAGATCGAGATTGGGGTTGTTGGTTTTAGCTCTATATTTGCCGGTTATTACTTGTTATGCTTTTGTAATCTTTCATATATCAATATCCCACAGGTTTTATATAGTTTAGTGGTTTACACATTGGCCAAAGTAAAAGGTTAATAAACAAAGCATCAAATCATGTCGTGAAGCTAGAAAGTAACACATGTCCTGAAGCTAGAAAATATCAGACAACTTTGTGTGTTTTTATAAGAAGATAAGCTTTACAGCAATTGTTGGTTCCCAAAATAAGTTCTCGTAAAAATATTTACTTACCAATGTGCAACACAATGGCGGCGATTATCATGTGTAAGTGGTGCAACCGCACATAGCCCCTCATTGTAAGGAGCCCCCAATTTAGTATACATCCATTAGTATTTATAGTTTTATACATATTTAAGTATATAATGTTTTGAATTTTTAGTGTCTTTGTTAAATATTATCAAAGTTGATCCGCGCCACATATCGTAGAACTTTTTATTTTCTATAATATTTAAACTTTTCGTGATTTATTGGGGCGTCATTCGTGATTTCGCACCGGGCCACCCAGATCAGTAGGACGCCCTTGGTGCAACAGCAGTGAGATAGTAATGAAGAACTGCCACTCCTAATTGAATATTAAGGACATTGAAGGGGGTAGTTCAAGGCTTGAAGAAAATGAGAAGATGGTTGAAACTTAGAAACTACTGTAAAACTAGCTTGCTATAAGAAAATGCAAAAAAGTTTAACTTTATTGCAGTGTGAATCAAGTAGTTTTTGTAGGTTAATCAAGTAGTTTATTTCGGTTTTCTTTTGTGAATCAAGTAGTTTCTTTATTGCAGTGTCCACTTATTCGCGATACCGAATGCGAGATAACAGATGTCATCTGAAGATGGGCATGTATGTTTTTACTTCTTATTTTTGCTCGAGTAGACCATTTAATTATTTTTTTATTTCTTATTTGTGCTCGAGTAGACCACTTAATTGATTCTGATATGTTAAGTATTTCTTTCAGTTGAGTTTAGCGACTCTATTGATCACGAAGGCCTCCCTCCCCTTGCCACCTTCACATCTGCTGCTTCCACCACATGCGTCAAATTGTCCGACTTTTATTACCGATTGAGGTCGTGCTTGTTATCTTGATTACCAATCTCGGGTAAATTACGCACTACACTATTAATCTTTAAATTTCATACTCAGGGGATGCTTGGTTGGGGGTTATGAGGTATAAGTAATGGCAAAGAAAATGAATAATGGCGCTTGGTAGTATTAGATACTATTTAAACTTTTGTAAACTGACTTGTGTCTCGCAGGTTACCAGAGTTACCAGAACTCTTACAAAAAAAATATATCTTTAAATTTGATGCGGTTGACATTTTCACCGGGGAAGCTTATACACGTCAAGAGAATTATGGTGAAGATTGTGAGGTATGTAATCATGTTTCTATCAACTATCATGTTTTTGTAATCAAGTAGTTTATTTCGGTTTTCTTTTGTGAATCTAAGTAGTTTCTTTATTGTAGTGTCCACTTGTCCACAACACTAGATACCAGGTAACAGATATCTCCCCAGTTGGGCAGGTATGTTTTTATTTCTTATTTCTGCTCGAGTAGACCATTTACTTAATTATGATATGTTAAGTATTTTTCACAGCTGAGTTTACAAACTCAAAATGGTGACATCACGGATCCCCTCAGCCTGCCACATGTGTTGCCTCCACGACATACGCGTAATGGTCCGACTTGTGATGCTGATTATGGTGGTGATTGTGATCTTGATTTCCTGACTCAGGTAAATTACGTATTGCACTATTAATCAATTTTAATTTCATACCACAGGGACTATTCTTGTAATTTACCTATAATCACTTTTCGTTAGATCTAAATATCTTCTTCCACCTAATCTAAACTCAAAAGTATGCATTTCTGTTTACTCTTTTCAAGCCTTTAGAAAAAAACTAATTGTATATCATGGTATCTTATTTCTTTATTAAAGGTATTAGAAGGAAAAATGATTATATGCAGCTCCATGATTTTTTATTTTATTGTTATTTTTTAAAGAAAATGTAACATTAACTAAACCCGTTTTGCATGTTTTCAACACTTCTCTAAAACCAAAATATTTTCCATCTGCAAGAAAACTAGAGACTGAAAGGTAGGATAGAACTCGTGCAAGTACATGTACCGTTCCTTAATTGTTTGTTTTCCTTTTCCAGGACATTCTCTTTAGATAGATCCATGTTTACTTAGCTTTGTTAACACAATCACATATTTTTTCTGGTTTAAGTTGGAAATTATTCCCAGTGTTGTTTATTTTCTTTCATTTTTGTAGATACATGATGTACGTGTGATCATCTTCCCACTGAACAACATGTCCTATACTCCTACCACGATAATTATAGATATTTTCCAAGGTTCAAGCCGCTTCAAGACTGACATCTAGCTTCTTCAGCATGATACTCTTTCTCGGGAAGGGTATACTCAACCATAAGCAGTTGCTTAATGCTACACCTTGAGCGACAACACCATCAACATGGTTCGGATTTTCACCATCTCCATAATCTCCGACATTGAAATAAAAACGTCTTTTCTACCTACCTGTTAAGTCATACGGTTGAAGTCTGGGCAGATCGCCCCTTGTTGTTATAAAAAGATACATGTGACCATGAATCGGTTCTGGACGGTGTTGTGTGAGATGGGTAGGGCTATCTCCATAAATATTTGTAAGGAGAAAAGGGCGTTGTGTTTGTTGGCCAACTAACTTAATACATTTAATAGTTAGATCTTTTGGCATTTATAATAAAGTAATAAGGGTGATATCTTTATCATAGCTTAACGACCAACTTTCACAAAAGGACAAGAGTGAAAAGATGTTTGATAGACTCGATATGCAAAGCCTTAGAAGATCGAGAAGGTTATAGTCCAAGACTATACAATGAGAGTTTTGTTCTAATGCCACGAAGATGCAGGGAACAACAATAATGCCCCTTAGGGAAAATCAAAGATCGCTATTTAATCGAGTGGTCTGTCATGTATTGGTGTGCTAAAGTATTTAAGTTAGAAACTCAAATAATTTAGGACACTGATACAAGACAGACCACTTGAATAAATAGCTATCTTTGAATTACGTGGCAAACCCCTTCTAGAATTATGTATCTCCAAGCACGTTGATCATTTTTTGAGTTACACTTGCAACCATCTATCACTCTGCTCTTGCTCTATTCTCACATATGTATTTTGAAACCTTGTGGAGACACCTCTAAATTTAAGTTTAATATTATATCATCTGTTATAACTAATATGACTACAATACATTCCTATACTTGTATATCGACCATGAAACATGACATGTAAATTTGTTTGTATGAAACTTTGTTTTTCTATACGACGTGTTTAAATGAATATATATATATATATATATATATATATATATATATATATATATATATATATATATATATATATATATATATATATATATAGAATCAAATAAGAAGAATAATAAAAATAAGAAGAATAGGAAGTAATAACAACCACGCATTCTAGATGCACCTACAAAAATGGATGTATCTTCATTCAAATTTTCCCTCCCAACTTAAAATGTGTGGCTAGAATTACTTCTTACCCTTCTTATTTTAATTATTCTTCTTATGGGATCCCTTCCATATATAATATATATATATATATATATATATATATATATATATATATATATATATATATATATATATATATATATATATATTAACAAATACTAAGTCAAGGCTCTCAATATCGCCACCACACGACCTATGTGTATGGATTCAGATACGATGAAACCGTCGTAGATGTCTTAAAGATTGGTAGGTTTAAAGAGAACAACAAGCTTTTTCGTTTATTACATTATGCGTACGTTTTATAAATGGATATTTGTATCGGATTCCACATAAAGAGAACGCTAATCGTCCATGATGTTAAAGAGATGGCATATTCTAAGATATGTCTACCTTCTCAAAATTCATATAATCACAATCGTCTAGGATTAATAGATGGATGCCTTTGTTTGGGGAACAAGATCGAGCATCAATAATACATTCGACCTTTGGGTGATGAATGGAAAATCTGTATGATCGAAAAGATGTTTATTTGCATTAGCTTTGGATCTTACTTCTTGGGGCTATATGTTTTTGAATAACAAAGTATTTCATAAGTGGGATCCCAATCGATCACACTCCAAGAATTTTCACTTTTAAGGACGAAGCATGTCGTCCATAAGCGTGTGTTTTGTCCTCCCTAAAGAGCTTAGGGGCGACATGTCGTCCCTAAATTTTGACCACAAATCCGAGCCGACAGACAACATAATGAAGCCGAGTCAATGCTCTTAGCTGCGACTTGTGGGGCCCACATATATTCAACCACAACTCTTTACCAAGTGGGGCCCACGTAGCTTAGAGACGACCAAATCGTCACTAAGCTTATTTTTATTTATTTATTTATTTTTGTTTTTAAAATGTTTGTAAGGAATTTGATTTCAATAAAATAAATACACTTACTGACGACATTGTCGTCCCACGGTCAACATTTGACAAAAAATGAGTTGAAAAAGTAGTCCGGCTACTTTAGGGATGACAAATGTCATCCCTAAATTGTGGGCGTCACTGAAAGTTCAATTTCTTGTTGTGTGACTTGTTATCTACGACACGTCAACTAATTCATATACACTCGTGAACGTTTTGCTAGATTTGAGTGATATTAGTACAATACATGGTAGTGAGTATGTAAAGATCGAGTCTAGTTTCGGCTCTAGATGCAGTGTGTTTGGCTTAAAATCCTCTAGGTAGATTTTTCGCCTCTAGAATACTTTTCTCATTATTAATTCAACCCACCATAGGATCTTATAGTACTATCTTTATATCTTTTTTTTGTTGGGTAAAAATATCTTCATTTCTTTGTTTTGGTTGTCTTAAAACCTTCTCTGGGTTTTTTAAAATATACTTGGCAGCAAAAAAGTACAAATTTGAGACATCCGGAATTGAATTAAGGCAATGGTTGGTTGTTGAACATAAGCTCCTAATTTAAATGTCCATTAAAGATACAATGGTGGGTTGTATTGTGTATATTGATGACATCTTCTTACCCTCTTCATTAACAAGTAGTTGGCCATAAATTCAATAAGCTATCAATTGAGATGAAAGATTCAGACCTTTGCGTGTATTGGTTCACACAGCACGCCTCGTAACTTTCTCTAGGCATTCCTGAGATATTGTGATGTTCAACTTAAATATTGATTTGTATAATGTTGAATATTTATTAAGGTGGTTGGTATTACAATCATATTATCATAAAATCGTGTCTTCTTGTGTGTGTTCTTTTTTCCATCAAAAGTAAATATTGATTACATTGAAAAAGGAGTCAAAGATATTGACTTAACGTAACAGGTCGAGCTTTTGTCGTGTAACTCGAGCTCGAACGTGACTCGATCTTGTTTAAGCTGAGCTTTATCGAGCCTTGAGCTCAATGATTTGAAATGTTTAACGAATCGACCTCGAGTTTATATAAGCTCGATTCAAGTTATTATCGAGCTTTTTGAGCTTTTACGTGATATATATGTTCTTTATATATAGCATGTATTTTTTAAGGGATTATATGTAAATACACTACTCTTATAAATGTATTGAGCTTTTTGAGTCAAGTTCGAATCAAATTCAACTGTTATCATATATTTTCAATTTTATTTGCGATTATTGGTTCACACATAGCCACCTTTATCACAACCTAGCTCAGCTGACTAATTATGCGTACGTAGTTGTTACTCATGAAAACCTATTCATTTACTGTTATTTGAGTGTCACATCATCCACTTACTATCACTTGCTTATCACTGACACCCTCTTCGCAATCCCTAGCTATTTCCACTAGCTATTTCCAAAGGGTCTAACATCGATGATGCTCAACTTAAAGATTGATTTATAGACTAATATTGTTAATATGTGTCATGTGATGCATTATCCTCCAAGGTAGGCGATCAATTAAAAAGTAATCAAATTTGCAAAGTCTAGAAAGCACTAATTATTTGACAAGTGTCCCATCACCTATTTTATTCAAAAAATCCGCCTAGAGGTAAAATTGTAATTTAACCCGTTTTTTGCTTTTCCTCCTTAAATTTCAAACGCACATATCTTTTAAATGAAAAAAAAAAAAAAAAAAAAAAAAAAAAAAAAAAAAAAACCCCGATTTCACCATAATTTTTAAAATTTAATCTACTTTAATTTGGTATAAATTTTGTTAAAATTTTTGAAACTTTTTTTTTTACATATCAAATGGGTCTTGATTTTCTTTTTTTTTTTTCTTTTTCTTTTTGTCATTTTCGGCCCTATTTTTTACCCTCATAAATGCTGAATCGTGAAAAACTTAAAACATAAAAGTTATAGATTTTCGTTCACTCTTTACCCAGAAATTTGAATCACTCAAATCTGAAATGATACGAATGAGATATCGCACGTTAAAGATAGCATTTTAGTCATATTTGTTGTACACAATGTGTTTGATGAAATGTCTAGCTTAGATTTTTAGTATTAAAATTGCGTTAATTGCATTAATTTTTGTACCACAATTCATCATTAATCATTTTATTAATGTAAGATTCAAATTTTTTTATTATTTTTTTTTAACTGATGAACCTTATTAACTGATTTTTAAAAAGACATTTTGTTCATCAGTTACTTTGGTTCATCAATTTCAGGGGTTCATCAATTTGTTCAGATTCATCAATTTCAGGTTCATCAAATTTGATCAAATGTTTGGGTTCATCAATTTTTTCAGGTTCATCAAATTTCAGGTTCATTAATTTCAGGTTCATCAATTTTTTCAGGTTCATCAATTTCAGGTTCATCAAATTTGATCAAATGTTTGGGTTCATCAAATTGATCACAGTTCTTTTCATGTTCATCAAATTTCAGGTTCATCAATTTTTTCAGGTTAATCAATTTGATCAAATGTTTGGGTTTATCAATTCTATTTAACAAAACAAACTGATAGTTTTGTTAAACTGAAAATAACTTGACCGATTAGTGCATTTTAAATGTATTTTTATATGAAAAATCTCTTTTAGTCATTTTATCAAACACTTTGTGTGCACTAAATATGACTAAGACGTCATTTTTAACGCGCGATATCTCACTCATATCATATCGGATTTGAGTGATTCAAATTTCTAGGTAAAGAATGGCCAAAAAGCTACAACTTTCGTGCTTTAAGTTTTGCAAAATTCGGCCTTTAAACTAGACAAAATTAGAGCCGAAAATGCTAAAATTTTTAAGAAAATCATGACCCAATGAATTTGTCAAAAAAAAGTTTCGAAAAATTAAAAAGATTTATACCAAATTAAAGATGATTAAATTTTAAAAATTATGGTGAAATCGGTTTTTTGTAAAAGTTTGTCGTTTGAAAGTTATTTGCATTTGAAATTTAAGGTGGAATTAAAAAAATAGGTTAAATGACCAAAATGCCCTCTAACCGAAAATATTAAAGAAAAAAGGGAGGGAGTGGGTGGGGGACACATGACACTATCTTAGTAGCTTTCTAGACTTTTTAAAATTTTTTCTTCACATGATCGCAACTCTATACTCCAAACATATTACTCCCTCCGTCCCAAAATAAGTGTCCAGTTTGACTTTTCAGAGTCAAACTGGATCAACTTTGACCTTATTTATTTTTGCGGGTGTTATATAATACTTGATGAAAAATATATGAATGGATTGAGTTTTAAGTATATTTTTTATTGGTGTACTTTTTTATATAAAGTATTATATAACACTCGCAAAAATAGATAAGGTCAAAGTTAATACAGTTTGACTTTGAAAAGTCAAACTGGACACTTATTTTGGAACGGAGGGAGTATAAAAAATGCTTGTCTTTTTGTGTTATTTCGTAAATCATTATTCTCAACTGATCGATCCACCAAATATTTATGTCCACATACAAACCAATCATAAAACTTTAGCCGAATCTCTATCACCCACAAACTCCTCATGCTTTTTATCTAAACTTTTGATAAGCTTATTTTTGGACTTTTAAACATATAAACTTGAACTTACCGACCTTATAAGCTCAAGTGTATAGACACATAAACACAAAGAAAAGCTTATAAGCTTATCAAACTTTTAACAAGTTTATAAACCAGTCAAATATGACAAACGCCCGTCTTCTAGTTCTTTATTTGACATAACGAATCTTCCCCCCACTACAACCCACCGCTCTTCATCGATAACCACCACCCAAATCAGAAGTTGAGTACCTGCTCAAAATTCTTGACCCTTTTGGTTAACCCTTTAACAACATAACCATGTTTTAATAAACCTTCTAGAAAGCAAGACTCTTCTAATTATCTTTTTGCTTTCAAGTGATGTAACCCAAAGCAACAATAGGCTGAACACACATTTAAGGATAAGAAACCGACTTGTCTTTTTAAGGATTCAATGATCCCCAACTACTCGACATTAAACAAACTTTCAACAACCTACTACCAACTTAGTTGCACCTGAAACACATCTCATGCACCATTATAATATTTGCACAAATCAGAAGTTGAGTACCTGCTCGAAATTCTTGACCCTTTTGGTTAACCCTTTAACAACATAACCATGTTTTAATAAACCTTCTAGAAAGCAAGACTCTTCTAATTATCTTTTTGCTTTCAAGTGATGTAACCCAAAGCAACAATAGGCTGAACACACATTTAAGGATAAGAAACCGACTTGTCTTTTTAAGGATTCAATGATCCCCAACTACTCGACATTAAACAAACTTTCAACAACCTACTACCAACTTAGTTGCACCTGAAACACATCTCATGCACCATTATAATATTTGCACAAGGGGATATTGTCAAAGTGAATCATGTCATGACGAGCTAGGATAATAATGATAGACTTGAAAAAGTAATACAACTTCATAAGCTTGAATCATTATTAGCATTTGCGCCAAGAGCCCGAGACTAAAGCTCAAGCAAATTCAAGAAAAAACAAAAACATAAAGATATAAAAGTCGACTGTTCCAATAATATTTGATCATAAAACAACATACGACAACGGCATCTAAATGGTATTTGGTTGCCATGACCTAACCAAAAGATTCAACTTCAGGTTTTAGATGAGATTGTTTATATACAACAAACAGGAAGTAAAATTTATCAAATCACAAATTACCACACTAATAAAACCACACAACAAACAAACACCCAAGTACTCCTCTCACAGATGCTGGTACTCGGGATTGAAAGCAAGAGCCTCCCTATAAATCATCTCCTTCATCTGTTCCTCGGTTGGGGCATGATGTTCAAAGTCGAAGTTAAAAGGAGTCAAGCACACAGGCTCGTCACTGATGTCGTGCAGTGATGTTAGATACGGATGTGCAAGTGCATCTTCAACTGAAACCAACAAATTACACAAGTTAAATTTATTTTTGAAAATTGAACACGAAATTAGAATACATAAATGGTCCTTGTGATTCACTCAAATTACGAAGTGATCCCTCGCCCATACACATAAGAAATAGGTCCCTGTTGGCTTTCACATTTGGTCCCTCAAGTATGTACTTAATCTCACTTTTGGTACCTCAAGTATGTAATTAATTTCGCTTTTGGTCCTAAAAAATGAAGGGCGAGGAACCAAATATAGTAAACAGTGCTTCAAGGGACCATATCACTAATCTGTATAGGCGAGTGACCAATTCCGTCAAGTGAAGCAAACCACAGGAACCGTAAAAGTAATTTACTCTAACAAAAACTCAAGAAAGAACTGCAAGCGACAAGCAAAATGGTTTCTTTATATATGTTAAGGTATCAACAAATCATGAAGACAATACGCATATGCAAGCCGAGTTAACCAGAACCATCATGTTTGAAGCAAAGCCTTTACCAAGTGTGGCGTAAAATAAATATAGCATACCTGTGATTCTCTGCCTAGGATCAAAAGTCAACATCTTTTCAATAAGATCAATGGCAGCAGGATGAACTTGAGGAAATTTTTCATTGAACGATTGTCGTGGATAATGATTTAGTTGTCGAATGTATCTTTTTGCATTTTCATTCAGAAATCCTAATTCAGCTTCTGATGGAGTTCCAATCAGCTGCAAGGTCAAAATAATTTTAAAGGTCACATACATAATGCTGATTATTCATTACTTGTCAAAAACTCACAAAAGCGTTCAGACTGAAACATCTATTTTAAGAGAATGTTAAATACCTCCATAAGCAATCTTAGCTGGTGTACATGGTCTCTACCAGGAAATAAGGGCTTGCGGTCCATCAATTCCATAAAGATACAGCCAACTGACCATACATCAATGGCAGCTGTATAATCAGAAGAGTTTAATAGCAGCTCTGGTGCACGGTACCATCTTGTAACAACATACTCTGTCATGAAATCAGTTTCAGATGTAACGCGAGCTAATCCAAAATCACATATTTTCAGATCACAATTGGCGTTCAGGAGAAGATTGCTAGGCTTCAAATCCCTGTGCAGCACATTTGCAGAATGTATGTATTTTAGCCCACGCAGGATCTGATAAAGAAAATACTGCAAGGAAAACAAAGAACTAGTAAAGACTAATGACTCGTTAGCATGATCAGTTTACTTATGCATGCCTACACAAGTTACACAACAGACAAATAGCCTATTATCTAGTTGAGCACCTAAGATCTCGAAATTTCTTTTACAGAGTATGATGCCCTTGACATTCTGCCATGTAAACCAATTACACGCATTACATCGTCCATCACATTCTGCCATGTAAACGTTTCATATTATGGAGCTTTTCAGTCACACAAGGCCCCGAACGATGCTTCTGGCCATTTCAACCACCTTATCTATCATACCAATACCTCACTTTTTTACAATGTGATAGACACTAATAAAGAAGTATCCTTCCTAATTAGTTAATGCCTGGTCACCATTACCACGCTTTTACTTCCTTCTCAACGTTGCTTATCTGTGTTATGTTATGTTTAATTTTTAAGTTAACCAAAAAGTTTCATAATCCACAGATCTCCAAACTTCCAACAGACCAACACAATGTCTCTGATAAACTACCATATATCACTTTTCTCTTTCTATCGAGATTAGAGAAGGTAGACGATGCCCTAAAATGAATCTTAAATGAATGGCATATTCTTATTTTACAGACGTGCTTTCTAATTAAGGTCTTCTTATTTGGTTCTAATTAAGGTCGGCGTGCTTTCATATTCTTATATTACAGCCAAAGTTCTAACAATCACTGATCATCTCAGCGTGAATCCAAATGCATCTTCTGGGATCTTGGTGCTAAGTCTTGACAGATGCTTCATAATTCAGTCCCACAGTTCCATCAAATGGCTCATAAGCTTGACTCGTTAAACTCACCACACTCCTCGTTGGTAGCCTTACAATTTATGCATGCGATTATATCATTTCCTTGAAAGGATAGTTTCTACGAGACTAGAGTTTTGAACATTACTAAAGTCAGTAGGTTGACGATCTACAAAGTTTTCACAGCAAACAAATCATGAACTACAGTATAGCTTGAACTTTCCACTTTTTTATCATAAACACGACACCATGTGATCTTTCATAACCTCTGCCATCTCTACCTACATGAACACTTCCACCAACAAAATCCGTCCAGACAGGATGCTTGAACATTACTTCCATGTAAGTTCACCTATTGTTAGTCTACCTACACATAAATAAGTATCTTAATCCGTCCTAAATATGTTATAAACTTTTCATAGAGGCATAGAGCTAGACGAAGATTGCAACCAACAAGAAGAGTGAAACATAATAGTGAAAAACACAAAAGATATATCACTTTCTCTATCATCATGAAGGTTGATTTCATCTAATACCAACAGGGGCGGAGCTAGGAATTGTTGTTAGAGGGGGCCGTAAATAATTTGGATAATAACAAACATTTCATGAAGTGGTTATTTTAGCGGGTTCAATGGCTCAACCATCCAGACCGACTTACACCACACATGAAATTACAATTATGTCTTTAAGTAATTATATACTATAACTTTAAATCATCAATAAAATAATTTCTTGCTGTCAAATAAACAAACAATTTAAATCATCAATAAAATTGTATATTGTCAACAAACTTTTAAGCAGGTATCCAGCTTTGCTAAATCAATAAATTCTTAATCCTTCGTTTCCTTTTAACAACTATTCTCAAACATAGAAATGTTTTCTAAATCGTATGAAAGATAGAAAAAGTGTTTTATAAAGATTTCACTCACATGATGACAGGTAAAATAGTAATGTGAATTAAATTGAGACGGAGGTAGTATGCATATAAGTGATAAACATCCAAAAATAAGCAGATTGGCATGTGCTTAACTATTTTGAAAGTACAAAAGTACTTTAGCGTTTGAGTCGTTAGCGTTTGAGTCCACTGTATTGGACTAGCTTTGTACTTGGCTCGATACGTTAATTAACGACCTTTTATGTATATGTTTTTGCTACCTTGGTGAAAATTCTTAGCAGTGGAGCTTGAAAATGTATATCAAAATTATCATAGATAAAAATATGTTTGATATAATAGAACTCAAATAGCTTAGCAATGTCTATTAAAGCTCAAGTCAATCTTTAACACATATATTGGATTCTTACTGCTAATCTCATCATTCAGAAATAGTAACTCCAACATGAGCACAAAAATGGAAGGACATTTAGTGTTATGTCATTCGGAGTACTACAATTTTCTACTTATTAGACAAAACAAATAAAACAATTGTTAAGATAATACTTTGTATAAACTACAAGTAAACATAAAAAGTCAAACAAGCTCCTACTCACCATACACCTGTCTCTTGTCTACTCTCTCTCACTCTCTCACATTTATATCTTCTTCTTCTTCATATATTGAACCTGCAACTTATCTATCATTTTTTAACCTTCAATAATCTAGTAAATACTTGTCAATCCCAGCGAAAAACTACACAAACAATGGATCAATCAAGGCTAGTTGGGGGTGGCTGAGCACCCACTAGCCACCCCACTGGCTCCGCCTCTGAATACCAACGCATGAGAAAAGAGATTTGCATCTCTCATCACTCTAACCTTTACGATCTGAGATGACTTCGTAACACAAACATTATTGTTTTTGCTGGTTAACGTGACAATGAAGAATCATTTACAATGACACTCGTGTTATGCTAACTAACAGTATAGTGGATGATAAGAAGCACTGCAGCACAAGCCTTCTAGTAACCTTAATAATAGTGACAGCGACTTGTCTAAAGCAGTTATTATGTCAAAAAAGCAAAACTAGCTTTTCCGTTTTTTTCTTAATTTACCCATCACTGTTTGTTGCTTATTACCCGTTTTTATACAGCATGTAAGATATCTTAAAAGAACTCGTATATTCTTTCTTTCAGTATCAAGATGAACATAATGGTATAGCAAATCTATTTCCTATCAACTACGGGAAAATCAGTCTATGCTTGAAGTGAGTGAGATTCACCAATGCTGCAGTACAACCGACATGGAACACAGAAAGGCCAGAAAACCAGAAGAAAGTTCCAATAGCATTTAGACATTGGGTCCATCACTATAAGCAATAACCAACAACGAAAATACCAACTTGGGTTGATGTTGCCCAAACAACATTTCAACTACATACATGAGCTTAAAAGATCATATAAGGGGAAAAAATGAATTGGGCTAAGTAAATTAACAGAAGTGCTACACGAAGCTTAAGCAAAACAGAACAAAAGTGTCTAAGAAAACACCCTAAAAGATCAAGAACATATGCATTAAGTCGAGATAAACATCAACATAAAGCACCCGAGAAAGTACATCGCGAAAAACATACCTGGCAATGCTCCTCTGATAATGATTGGTTAGAACGGATTATTTGATGGAGATCAGTGTCCATGAGCTCATAAGCAATGTAGACATCATTAAATGCCATCCTTTCTGGGGGTGGAATTATATCTCTAATTGCAACGACCTACATGAAAGAGGGACCAAGGGTCAGTCACAGAAATTCACACTAACAGCTGAATCTGACAATTCTTTATTGTTCAAAATTTATTTTCAAAGAAGGGGGAGTCATGAACAATTGAAGTGGATGTAGATAAATAATAGTCATGCAGTGAGCCAACCTCTGTAACTTGGTATTGCTTTAAAAAGTGGCGTTAAGACAAAGTAAAAGGTTATACTGCACTCATGTAATAACTAACATGGGGATCATGAGAAAGTAGCTAATTTGCGGGAATATGGTATCAAATTGTATGAATGAATACCCAAAGATTTTATAGCAACTAGCTAAACAGACTGAAGATAAGATAACAATGTAATAGCCAGACTAGAAGTTTAATCATGGTTCATCCACGTAAGAAGTTCAAAGCTACTAGATCAATCTCAAATTCCATTGGCACAAAGTCCTTTTGGAGATAATAAATTATCATAAAACAATCAGAATCCAATTCTAAATTTCTAATGCCAGAAAAGATATGTACCAATAGTCCCATACATATCCGGCATGTGGCTAATTTTCATTAATAAGTCAAGAATCATATAGGTGGCTCAAATACGAGTCTACCAAGTTCTAAACATGGTTATCCTCTTGCTGGCTTTCCGTCCCTCACCAGTTTCAGTAACCCTAAATCCCTAATCCCGAACTTACAAAGTGCAACAAACACAAAAAATATAAAAACATCAGGTTTATAAACAGTAAGTATAGTTCAGGATTCCTGAGAAAAGGAAGGTACAAGAAGAACTTTTTTAAAAATTAAATGAAAAGTAGCAGCGAATAAAGTACCCTAATCATGTTAATCATATGGCAGCTAATAAAGTTCCCTAATCATTATCCAACAAGCAATAGTAAAACCTATGAAATGCATGAACTTTCACAGCTCATATGATCAAGCAGCATCGGAAACCCATCTTGCCAATACACATAATTACGGGTACACCAATACCAGCTAATCACAGCTTAAGCAAACAAAACTGTTGCTCTATTGGCGGCACCCTACCACTAGCTAATAACCAAACAACTAACTAATATCTTCAATACGCTACTTTATGCTACATAATCCTACTAAATAAGCTAAAACAAACACTCCCCAAGTCCACAAAACTAATGTCGCAATTAGCAACAAGTAATTAACACTTAAGTATAAACGTGACAACAAGAAACAAAAGACTAACATTCTCATGATCCATATGCCTGAGCAGCTTAATCTCCCTCAACGTCCTCTTGGCATCAATCCTATTATCAAACGCATTCGCAATCTTCTTTATCGCCACATGCTCATTCGTCTCCGAATTCAACGCCGAACTAAAACAAACGCAACAAAATCAGTAAAAATAAATACAACACTTAGTTTAAAATGTATGTAACTTGTACAAAATTCCTTAGCGTATATCAATCTATTTTATTTCCTATTAAATACACCAACTGCCTAATCTTCCTATTGTGTACTACTATTGATGACGTGGCACACGTCATTTATAATATACAGTAGTAAGATTAGGCTGTTAATGTATTTGATAGGTAATAAAATAGATTGATATACGCTAAGGAATTTTGTAACAAGTTCAATACATTTTGAACTAACTATTTATAAAATGTATCTGACTTGTCACAAAGCTCTTTAGTGCGTACCAATCTATTTTCATCCCTAATAAATACACTGACCGTCTAATCTTACTATTGCGTGTACTATCACTATTGCTGACATGGCACCGGTCAAGTGCCATCTCATCTCTTATTTAGTACACGCAATAGAAAGATTAGACGGTTAGTGTATTTAATAGTTAATAAAATACTCCACGCTAAAAAACTTTGTGACAAGTGAGACATTTTATAATTAGTTAGTTTTTCTAAATGTATCTAGCTTGTTACAAAATTCTTTAGCGCCTATCAATCTATTTTTATTCCTGTCAAACACACTAACTGTCTAATCTTACTATTGCTGGCATGGCACCGGTGTCCGGTGCCATTTAGTAAACACTATAGTAAGTAAGATTAGACAGTCACTGTATTTAACAGGTATAAAAATAGATTGATACGCGCTAAAGAATTTTGTGACAAGTGAGATACATTTATAAAGTTAGTTTTTCTAAATGTATATAACTTGTTACAAAATCATTTGGCGCGTATCAATCTATTTTTATACCTGTTAAATACACTAACCGTCTAATCTTACTATTGCTGACATGGCACCGGTAGGGTGTCATTACAGTAAGATTAGACAGTTAGTGTATTTAACATGTATAAAAATAGATTGACACGCGCTAAAGAATTTTGTGACAAGTCAGATACATTTAGAAAAACTAACTGTATATAAATGTATCTGACTTGTCACGAAATTCTTTAGCGTGTATCAATCTATTTTTATTCCTGTTAAATAGTAAATACACTAACCGGGATTATACAGTTAGTTTTTTTCTAAATGTATCTAACTTGTCACAAAATTATTTAGCGCGTATCAATCTATTTTTATACCTATTAAATACACTAACCGTCTAATCTTACACAATGGCACCGTACCGGTGCCATGTCAGCAATAGTAAGATTAGACAGTTAGTGTATTTAACAGGTATAAAAATAGATTGACACGCGCTAAATAACTTTGTGACAAGTCAGATACATTTAGAAAAAAATTAACTATGTAAATGTATCTAACTTGTCACAAAATTATGTAGCACGTATCAATCTATTTTTATCCCTGTTAAATAGTAAATACACTAACCGGGATTATACAGTTAGTTTTTTTCTAAATGTATATAACTTGTCACAAAATTATTTAGCGCGTATCAATCTATTTTTATTCCTGTTAAATACACTAACCGTCTAATCTTACACAATGGCACCGGTACGGTGCCATGTCAGCAATAATAAGATTAGACAGCCAGTGTATTTAACAGGTATAAAAATAGATTGACACGCGCTAAATAATTTTGTGACAAGTCAGATACATTTAGAAAAAAACTAACTGTATATAAATGTATCTGACTTGTCATGAAATTGTTTAGCGCATATCAATCTATTTTTATACCTATTAAATACACTAACCGTCTAATCTTACTATTGCAGACATGGCACCGGTCCGGTGCCATTTTAGTAAAATTAGACAGTTAGTGTATTTAACAGGTATAAAAATAGATTGATACGCGTTAAAGAATTTTATGACAAGTCAGATACATTTAGAAAAACTAACTTTATAAATGTATCTACCTTGTCACAAAATTATTTAGCTCATATCAATCTATTTTTATTCCTGTTAAATAGTAAATACACTAACCGGGATTATACAGTTAGTTTTTTTCTAAATGTATCTAACTTGTCACAAAATTATTTAGCGTGTGTCAATCTATTTTTATACCTATTAAATACACTAACCATCTAATCTTACACAATGGCACCGGTACGGTGCCATGTCAGCAATAATAAGATCAGACAGTTAGTGTATTTAACAGGTATAAAAATAAATTGACACGTGCTAAATAATTTTCTGACAAGTCAGATACATTTAGAAAAAAACTAACTAGTTATAAAATGTATCTGACTTGTCACAAAATTCTTTAGTGTGTATCAATCTATTTTTTTAACTGTCAAATACACTAACTGTCTAATCTTACTATTACTGACATGGCACCGGTCCGGTGCCATTACCGTAAGATTAGACAGTTAGTGTATTTAACAGCTATAAAAATAGATTGACACGCGCTAAATAATTTTATGACAAGTCAGATACATTTAGAAAAACTAACTTTATAAATGTATCTAACTTGTCACAAAATTATTTAGCGCATATCAATCTGTTTTTATACCTATTAAATACGCTAACCGTCTAATCTTACACAATGGCACCGTACCGGTGCCATGTCAGCAACAATAAGATTAGACAGTTACTGTATTTAACAGGTATAAAAATAGATTGACACACAGCTAAAGAATTTCGTGACAAGTCAGATACATTTATAAAGTTAGTTTTTCTAAATGTATCTAACTTGTCACAAAATTATTTAGCGCGTATCAATCTATTTTTATTCCAGTCAAATACACTAACTGTCTAATCTTACTATTGCTGACATGGCACCGGTGTCCGGTGCCATTACCGTAAGATTAGACAGTTAGTGTATTTAACAGGTATAAAAATAGATTGATACGCGCTAAATAATTTTATGACAAGTCAGATACATTTAGAAAAAAACTAACTAATTCTAAAAAAAAAAAAAAAAATTAAATTACCAGACGATGCCATAAGCGCCTTTACCAATAGGCATAATAGGAGGCTTATACTTAACAGTGACTTCAAAAATGTTACCAAAGATATTATACTGAATAAATCTGCCGCCGTGACTGAGTGTGGCGGGGATGGTGTCCGCGGTCAACGGCGGCGGTGGTTGGGAGGGTGGTGGCGCGTCGGACATTTCGGTGTCGGGTTGTTGATTTGATGGATCCATGAATTGGAATGAATTGGGATTGTGAGCCCTAGAGAGAAATGAAATCGAATAAGAAGAAGAGGTGTTTTTTTTTTTTTTTCTTCTGGGTGGGTGGGGAGATTGTGTGTGTGTGTGATTTTACTATTTTGTTGTACTGTTTTGTTTCGTACGTGTGTTGTTGAGTTGCTTTATTTTCGCTAGTGGTGTGACTTCTGTGTTATGTGAGTATCAGTTTAAAAAGTAAATAATAATAATAATAATAATAAGTTACAGTATTTTTGTATGGGTTTTTTTCTTGTGCTTTAGGGTACAGCACATGAATAGTACAAAAGGCTCAAAAAATAATACACATGGATCCACATAAAAGTACTGACGAGTGTAAAGTATTGACGAGTGTACTTTTATGCAGGTCCATATTTGTGTTTTAGCGAAACATGTTTCTCTTTTTCTAAAAACGACGAGCAAAAAGGGAGTGCAAGCAAAATCAAAATACTCGATGTGTCGATTTTGGTAAATCTTTAAAAAAAGTGTCTGTTTTTGTAATCTTATTGGGAAGTGTTCATTCTAGATTGATTTAAAAAATGAAATGAAATGGAAAAAAATTGTTATGTTTTCAAGTATCACTTAAATATAGAAAAAGAAAATAAAAATGATTGATAAAGAGAGTTGATTGGGTTAGTTTTGAACTGATAATATTTAATTAATATTTTTCTTTCTTTAATCAAACAACGAACATAGTGCTAAAGAAGAAAATAAAAGAAAATGAAGTAAAAATATAAAAAATTGTATTTTCGAGTATCTCTTTAGAAGAAAAAAATGAAGAGTATCGAAAAAAAAGTGATTTGGTTTATTTTGAAGTGATTTTTTTTTTTTTTTTTTTTCCAAAATAGAGCTGAAAATATGTATTTCAATTTTTTAACTTTTCCTTAGTAAAAAAAAAACTTAAGAGCTAAGCATTATTATTGTGATTTGTTATTAGCTGATTTTAGTCAAGGGTAAGTTGGTTGAAAACGAGTTGAGAGCTCGAGCTCAATTACAAGGCTGAGCTCGAGCAATCGAGCTTGTTTCAAGTCTTAAGGTTTTATCTTGAGCTCGTCTCTTGAAATTTTGTATGGGCTTGTACTCACCTCGTTTTATGATATTGTTAGACGAAATATAACTCGACTTAAGATCAGCTTCTTAAGTATATTAGGATCAAGCCCTTTTGTTTAGTTAATAGGTAAGGTGTGTCTACTCTAACCCATTTTACACATAAACAACACCCCAAATCAGCAGCGTGTGCCATAGGTTGTATCTAGGACTGTAAACGAACGTTCAGTGAACATTTCATGAACCGTTCGGTAAAAAGTTCGTTTATGTTCGTTCGTTTATTAAATGAACGAACATGAACAATATTTTACGTTCGTTTAGTTAAATGAACGAACATGAACAAAAGTCTCGTTCATTCATTTATGTTCGTGAACGTCCGATTAAGCGTTCGTTAAAGTTCGTTTATGTTTATTTATCTATTTATGTTCATATATCGTATCTTTTAATTTTATAATTTTAAAAATTGATTTGTTTAAACAAAGCAACGTTTATAAAACAATATATTGTGAAGAATTCAATAAAGTTTATGTTTGTTTGTCTATTGTCATTTATGTTCGATCATTTATGTTCGTTTAGCGTTCGTTTAGTATCTTAATGAACGAACATGAACAATTCATTTTCTTAATAAACGAACATGAACAAGAAAATTCGTCCGTTTAAGCGTCCGTGTCCGTTTATTTGTCCGGTTAAAATTAAATGAGCGAACATGAACAGGGCTCCGTTCGTGTTCGTCCGGTTCGTTTACAGCCCTAGTTGTATTTTATTTTTTATGTTTCGAAGTTTTAATAAAACTGATAATTAAGTGGTTTAAACCACTCCAAAAACATCCTTTTCGGATATTAAGACAATTATTTTAACCAATGACATGACGGACAAGATGATTTGTTAGGAACTATTTGTCTAGATTTCGCTATCTGAGGTTTGTCCTTGAACGATTTGTTTCATCTCATTGTTGCATATCGAAGATGACATAAAGATGAAGTTAGATCCATAAATATTCTTTAATACCAGTAAATAATATTAAGATTTAACTTGATAGTGAACTGAAATGCATGTCTAGCTATCCGTATTAATCGTAGTTTCGGGTAAATGAATCAAAGTTTGAATCATGTTTAATTCAAACAACTTCAAATGGCGACGCCTCTTACTGTAAAAACGTAACCTGAGTGGTGATAATCTCTAGCTCTGTAAAATAGTCGTCAAAAGATAAAAATGTAAAGTCATATGGGTAAAGGATACCAATTCCAACGAATCCTAGAAGAAAAATGATATTTCTTCCTACATTGCGTTCCTACTAATCATCCTGACACATGTTAAAATCTTTAAGTAGGTACGAGGATAAGTAAGAATATCAAGTAGGACGATATAGCAAAACTGATCCTAGAAAACGACTGTTGCCTAACAGCCTACTTTTTCACCACTAATCATGAATCTAGGATAGCATAGGATGGATGTAGTGATTGTAGTATGCTATGAACCTATGATACATGGTGGCTTATAATAGCAGAAAGTCATCTTTAGATAGTTACACAAATATTAAACAATACACTAATCAGTTACCGAGTCCGGCAATCTACATAAAATATAGAAGCAGCCAACAAGTGGAAACAACACATCCAACTCTACACAACGATGCTTTACAATACACATCAACCGAATTCAAATCAACTCCAAAATACTGTTTCCGTCCATAAAAAAAAGATTGCACTCTAGGCACCAATAGATACAAAGTGTCTTATGTATGTATATATATAAGATGGGACATACTACGGACGGAAGACAAAAGAACAAGCAAGTTATCAAGCCGGATGAGGGGAAAAAGGATCAAATTATACAAGTGACCTCAGATATGTAACAGTGATATGGTATGATTGGGGTAAATCATCCAGATCAGATTTGGAGGCTATAATGGTTATTATTTCACATTGTTGCTTGGAGGGCGACCAATGAGCCGGCATTGTTCTGGAAGTAAAGATGAGACGACTTGACCAGAGAGACTAAAAAGTTCCCCATCGATTCCACACCCATTGTGTGTGCTTTTTAATGGTTTCAGCTTAACTGACTTGACCTGCAAAGCAATGTTGTCAATTCACATGCTATATTCAGATTTGGACAAAAATTATACGTGTTTAGTTTAACTAATTTACTTAGAAATGGGTTGATGTTTATAAACCAAGTAAAAGTGACTGAAATGTGTGTAAATGCTTATATCCTCTATATATCACGTACAGGAATCAAGGTAAAAAGAACAAAAAATGTCAGTAGTTCAACCTAGCTAGTTTTGACCTGCATTAGAAAGTACCAATTCGGACTTTAACCCGTTTTGACTTGTCAGTTGTTACCTAACATGCTCAAACCTGCGTAGTTCGCTACCTCTAACAATAATCATCGTTAATTCGTGATACAAACTTGTGAATCCTATTCCTTTTCGTCTATTTTTAATATACTAGCCTGTTAGAGATAATACATAACCCTATTCAACTGAGTCGAAGTTGCCACCTCTAGACTATTCCCTAACGGAAACGAGATAGCCAATGCAACTACAGCCATTGACCCGAAAGAACAATAGATGAACGTGTACCAAGCTCATAAACTAGAACAGATTTTGTTCTCTAGTTAACGACATTCCAATATACTATCTATAAAAAACTACTCGTATATCTCTTAAATTAAGACCTTTAGGTAAGTGATATACCTTCACATATTCTACATAAGGAAGAGAAAGGTGCCGGCCCATCTGCAGAAGTATAAAGAATCTTAACAGCCTTAATCGTCCACTTCCATGAACCAACAATAAATCCATAGTATTGTCATCATGTTCCGCTTTTGGTGCCACCACCTGAGAGCTCAAACTTTGAACAGTTTTACAAGAATGGTTGCATACCAGAATCCCAAGAAACTTGCCTTTTTTAACAACCCAATTTTCTTCCAATGTAATCCCAATTTCCCTCCTTTCTTCATTTCCATCATTATCTGGTGGGCCCGGCAATTCGATCGGGTTTTCCATTTCCCAATTGGGTTCTGTATCCCACTTAGGTTCGGCATCCCAAATCGGGCCTGGATCTGACATTGTTGATGATATATCCTCTTTATCATGTGCTCCTAAGTTTCCCCACGAAGATCTAGTAGGATCCTGTTGTCAAAAGTGACGAGGCAGGCAGGTTAGATAACGGGTCAAAAAAGCTTCCGGTTGAAACGCAGGGTTTTCAAAGGGGTCAAAACAGATCAGATGGGATTAACCCCATAACACTTTTTTGTCCAACTTTAAAAATAATGAATATTGTAAAAACTATATTTAATAATAACAATATGTAGCTTTGAATAATATGATTTAGAGGGGTGCATTAACATTACTTATGGCGACTTTTGCCCCATTCCATTCAACCCAGTCGGCCCATTTCCTTTTAACTAAGTTCTGTAATTGTTCGACCCATTTAAGATACCTAATCAGACTTTTAACTTTCTGTAATTGTTTTAGCTATTTTTCCAAAAGTCACTAAATTGCTCACCTGTAATGATGTCAGTCCACTCCACCCTTTATCTGTCTTTGACTTCGACCGTGTTCTTGGCCAATTTGGAGTTGATGAAAGTGGTGGCTGAGGATGAATGACTTCTGGTTCTGATGTCACATTGCTTCTTCCACTCGAAAGGCGCTTTGACTTTGAATCAATGGCCCGTACATAATCTGATGGCTCTGTACTACTACAGGTTGTATCCATATCGACTCCAGACCGACCAGGGGTCATTATAGAGTCGATACTTGATAAACTAGAAGCTCTCGGGATGCCATCTGATCTCCTCATGACATCAGTGTATAAATCTGACATGTCCACCATATCTTTGTCAGCTAAGGCTTGTCTTTCTAGATCAGCTTTTTCTTTGGATACAGGTAGATATTCTAGTTCATAGCTGTATTTTGGTAAGCATAAGAACTTGAGGACACCAGCAACAAAATAACGTAGAGGACCGAAGCGCTTCTGATATCTCTCGGAAAGTTCCAACACTGTTACAAAGTGTAAAGATGTATACTTGTTACTATACGAGTATAGCTATTAATTAAATAAAGCAAACATAATATTGAGAGGTGTTTTGAAAATGATAGCTTTTAACATAGGATATCGGAGATGCTCTTAATAATACGCTTTGTTTCAAGAACAATACACTTTGGGCAACTTTCAATAACCTACTTGACCAGTTATCCACTTGCCTAAAAGTTTTATTTGACTAATTTAGAGATAAAACACAACCCGAATCAGAAACTTTACAAGTAAATGGGTGTAAACTGTTGCTTCTGATGCACAAAGGTTATTACTCTCGGATATACTGTGTTTATAACAATGGATGAATAGAACATTAGATACGAAGACCTGAAGAAGATGCCAAATAGTATCAATTTTCGGGATGTGGGATGACAAAAGGTTGGAGAATGCTAAAGCTGTGTTATTTGTTTTGAAAATTCCTATAGATCAACTACTCTAGCAAAAGACATGAACAAGGGTCCACAAAGAATGCCAGAAAGAAGATCATCACTAATAAAACATTCTGTCTTTGCAAAGAGGTATGGGGATTCATTACTGACCACCTTCTACAGCAAACAAGTGAACAACTGAAATGTAATTTGTCCAACTCCGTGAACAGCAAAACTTTACATAGAGTCGGTAGTTAGAGAGTGATGAGGCTTACCATCACTGATAAATCCAAAGTATGAAACGGTCATTCCAAAATGAATGACACCTGATTGAATCCATTCGACAGCAAATACATCTGTAGCAGTCAGACCTCCCTGGAAAAAAAGATGCACAATTAGCTTTAGACTGGAGTCTTTTCCATTTGACCTCATGCTTCACTCAAAACCTGTACCAATCATTACCTTCACTATAGCTAGTGCAGCAGATACAGGATCCCTAACTCCAAGAACAGTCCATACTAAAGAATTATCAGAGCCAGCCGGTATGATACCAATTGGGATTGAAATTGCTTCTTTTTGGTTGTCTCTACAAAGAAGACCATTCAGTACCTGCACAAGAATGACATCACGTTAATAAACTACCAGTAAGACTATAGATCAATGTCATGTATATCATACTAAATTTTAGTAAGTACAGCTAGAGCGCTAGTAAAATGTAGAAAAAAAATAATTGATGTGGTTTACTATTCAAAACAAATTAAGCTTCTATATCGAAAACTGTAAGAACTACTCCAGTTGTAGACTAAAAATAATTGCTATATTAATCCAAACCATGTACTATGATAATAAAACTTATACAGCCTAGTATGTCGTTGATTCTGTTAAGGAAAAGTTAGAAATTATGTGTTCAAAACTCATGCACTTGTAATTCAGAGATGCTAAACACTTGCATTATAAAAGCTATTGTGGACATATATGACTAAGTGAAGAAATAAACACCAACCTCATTGACAATTCCATCGCCTCCAACACATATAATTCCTGATATAAGGTAAAAAAAAAAAACACAAATAGTTGGGGATTAACAAATAATTATCCAAGAATGCAAACTAAAATGAAAACGCAAGGGTATATAGAATGCGTACCATCAGGACATGTGCTAAAATCAACACTATAAGCTAGTTCCCTAGCATGGCCAGCAGATGTCGTCTTGACTACTTCCAGCATAAACCCTGCAAGCTATAGATGTGGATAAATGAAAATTAATCCTCGCAAACAGAACTTGCTCGAAAGTCGAAACAGATTAGATCATGTGATAAATTCATAAAAAGCAGAAGTCCTAGAGGATTTTATGATGAAAATTTTCTAGTAATTGAACATGCATATCATATTGCCAACTATATAAAAGGAAGGAAACCGAGGATTTGAGAAATAACTTGAATCTACACAAGACCATAAACAGAGACTCGTATAAAAAGGAAATACAGACAGAAAAGTAGCATTTTTTGTATCAATATCTAATATCTAGTTAATCTACTGATCTTTGCAAAGCATAATTATCAGCAATAACATCGGTAACAGATAGAACTTCAATTAACTAAAATAAGTTGTTTTTAAAAATCAGAGATTATGTATTACCTTAAATATAGGCTCAACCAAATTATGAAAAACTTTGCTGGAGCGACCACGTCCAGATCGGGGATTTAAGATGACAAGCATCCGAGGTGGACTTTTACTTTTAATATGTGTGTAAGAAAAATCTAACGCCATTATTTCGGAATCCTGCTTCTTTGAAGAGACCAAAGGATGAGGAGCTAAATTCACAAAACAATGCTGATCTGCAAACCCAGTAACCCATTGTGAAGCTTCTTCTGGAGTTGAAGCCAGGAAACAAAAATCCTTCCTGCTTCTGCCAGATTTCGAGAAGCAAAATGAGGACTTTTTTTTAGGGTATGAATGTACTATAAAATGTCTTAGACCATAGTTGTACGTCACCTGCACAAGTCATGTAACGAAGCAAATAACCATCAATACAAACAAAACAACAGCATGAATAATATGAGCTTGTGTTCAACAAACTGCAAGAAAATGCAATGTACTATTCATTTATTTACCCAATACATCACAAGCGTACTTTTTAGCCATGTAAAAAACATGCATTCTAAATACTGGTAAGAAGTGATCACTACATTGCATTTTGTTGCCGTTTTCAGCTTTGTTTAGAAAACTTACTGAAACGACATCGTCAAGGCTTAAAACATGTGAACCCCAAACCAACATCCTGCTTGTTAGTTTAGCGTCAACAGTATCCAAATGTGCATTTTCAGTTGTTTTTTCTGCATCAGTAGCTTTAATGTTCTTTCTCTTATCCAAAACTAGCTTTCCAGAAATGACTTCATATCCCAACAAATCAGATTGCTCATCTCCGATATCAATCCTGTGTTCCTCCCTCTTTGCTTTCTTGGAATCATCGCTGCTGGCGCTGACATCATTTCTTCTTGAAGCCTTGTTCTTAGTACGCTTTTCGGGATACACGACTGGAGATGTTTGCTGACCCGTTGCCACTTGTGAGCAAAAATTGAGGCGGCGGAGTGACTGTTGAGTTCTTAAAGAATTGCTCTTGGGAAGACTGCCACTGTTCTGCATGCCGTTTCCAACGCGAAAAGAATGAAGTGCAACAGACAGCGGCAATCGAAATTTTCCCGTCACTGTAAAATGAATAAATATGCAATGTCCATCATAAGAACCAGAAAAACAGAACAGTATGCATTATTACAGAGTCACCAGATATAAAGCTCCAAAACAACAATGTAGCAAAGAAGTGACATCCAATAAGTGAATCATGTATTTATAAACAAAAAAATGCGTCGAATATTAATATATGTGGTCAATAAATAGGATTACTTCCTCAGTTCCTAAAAAGTGAAGCAATTCATTCCTGAAGTTCTCTCATGGATTCACAAACTTTCCTTTCTGTGAAATTTTTAATCAGAATCACTTAATTGCACATTGTCGTCATCAAACAAAATTGATGATAATTGTTTGGAAACGTATCCCTTACATTTCATGAATAAATGGTCTAAAGAAAACTGGTTAATAATTAAACACTTCCACTAATTAAGCGTAAAGTCAAACTTCACCTTCCATCGGATGGGGGTGAGTAAAAACGCTAGCCATTTAAGGTTCACAACTTATCACCTATGTTGCATGAGATCTTCCGAGCATGACCTATGGCATCTAACCTAAAGCTGAGTGACTCAAAAATCAAATAGAAAACTGTTTGATCTTCGATTCCTGGTAACCCCTACTTAGATACAGGGAACAAATAAACTAGCCTAAAACCCCATTATTAATAGTTTTCAATCTTACATCACTCGCTAACATCAATTTCTAGTCTTCTAATACCAAAACATAACCGAATAAACTACCCGCTAGCACCACAATTGAGCAACTAACATTCCAATTCAACAACCATTTCCAGCAACCACTAATTCGACTTCTGCAAACACTAAACCTAAAACCACAACTAAATCAACATCCACTAATCAAATTTTCAATACACTTATTTTAGCGAAACTGTAACAGCTTCAAATTTCTTACAAATATACTAATTAAATTAAACATAAACATCAAAACTGACAGTAATCAATCAAAGCATCATTTTATCTTCAAAATCAAAACATTCCAGTTCAACAGTAAATTCGATTGCTTAACTATGGGGGTGTTTGTTTAAGCTTATATGTGGCTTATGAGCTTATTTGTGTTTCGGCTTATATTTCATAAGCCCAAATTTTCCGGCTTATTTTGAGATTTGTGAGCTAATATAAGTTTATTATAATCTTGTGGGCTTATATAAGTTTATTACGATATGATAAACTTATATAAGCTCACAAATCTCAAAATAAGCCGGAAAGTTTGGGCTTATGAAATATAAGCCAAAATCAAATAAGCTCATAAGCCCACATATAAGCTTAAACAAACACCCCCTATAATACATTACTCGCTAACATGAACTTCCAACAACAAAACATAACCAACCAACCAGATAAACTAATCACTAACAACACCAATTCAACAGCCATTTCTAGCAACCACTAACTAGACATCCGCAAACACTAAACCTAAAACCATAACTAAATCAAAATTTCAATACACCTAATTTAGCGAAACCATAACAACTTCAAATTTCCACATTTATACAAAACAATATCGAAACAGTAATCAACAAATTCTCACTAAACCTAAAACCACAACTAATTCAACTATCACGTAAAATCTTCCGATAAAACGAAACCATAACACCTTCAAATTTTCACATTTCTACAAAACAATATCGAAACAGTAAAATTTTCCGATACACCTATATCCAAACCATAACAAGTTCAAATTTTCACATAACTCCTAAAAATACCGGTACAAGTCCCTTAACGCAATCTTAACCTAAAAACACTAAATATAATTCATTGCTTAACTATAATACATTACTCTCGCTAACATCAACTTCCAACAACAAACCACTAAACCTAAAACCACGACTAATTCAGCTATATACCATATAGCGTCAAATTTCCACATTTCTACGAAACAATATCGAAAAAACAGTAATAAAATTCTCACTAAAACCTAAAACCACAACTAATTCAACTATCGCGTAAAATCGTAAATTTTCACATTTCTACGAAACAGTAATCAACAAATTCTCATTAAACTTAAAATATTGAATAAACAATATTGAATAAACAGTAATCAAAAAATTCTCACTAAACCTAAAACCACAACTAATTCAACTATCGCGTAAATTTTCAAATTTATACGAAACAATATCGAAACAGTAATCAAATTCTCACTAAACCTAAAACCACAACTAATTCAACTATCATGTAAAATTTTCCGATATAACAAAACCGAAAACCAAATAAGCCATAAGCCGGCTATATAAGCTGAAACAAACACCCCCTAAAACCACAACTAAATCAAAATTTTAGCTAAACCATAACAACTTCAAATTTTCACATTTCTACCAAACAGTAATCAAATTCTCATTAAACTAAACCGTAACTCGACTTCCGCAAACACTAAACCTAAAACCACAACTAATTCAGCTGTATACCATATCGCCTTAAATTTCCAAATTTATACGAAACAATATCCAAAACAGTAATCAACAAATTCTCACTAAACCTAAAACCACAACTAATTCAACTATCGCGTAAATTTTCACATTTATACGAAACAATATTGAAAAAACAGTAATCAAATTCTCATTAAACTAATTGAACTATCGCGTAAAATATTCCGATATGTCGAAAAACCACAACACCTCCAAATTTTCACATTTCTACACTAATCAAAAGTTCAAAACATAAAACATCACAAAATTCAAAAAAAATAATCAATCAAAGCATCATTTCTAGCAACCACTAAACCTAAGGGGGTGTTTGTTTCACCTTATATAGCGGGATTATGGCTTATTCAGTTTTCGGCTTATGTTTTATAAGCTCATTTTTTGGGGCTTATTTTGAAACTTTTAATTTTCACATTCACACACTAATCAAAACATAACAGCTCAATAAATATCTCACTAAACCTAAAACCACAACTAATTCAACTATCGCGCGTAAAATTTCCCGATATCCAAAACCATAACACCTCCAAATTTTCACATTTCTACGAAACAGTAATCAAATTTTCATTAAACTAAACCGTAACTCGACTTCCGTAAACACTATACTAATTCGACTATCGCGTAAAATTATCCGATAAAACACCTATATCCAAACAATAACACCTAAAACCAGTAATCAAATTCTAATTAAACTAATCAACAAATTCTCACTAAACTAATTCCATATCGCCTTAAATTTCCACATTTAAACGAAACAGTAATCAACAAATTCTCATTAAACCTAAAACCACAACTAATTCAACTATCGCGTAAATTTCCACATTTCTACGAAACAACATCGAAAAAACAGTAATCAAATTCTCATTACACTAATTGAACTATCGCGTAAAATATTCCGATATATCGAAACCATAACACCTCCAAATTTTCACATTTATACAAAACTAAATCAAAAACATAAAACATCACCAAAAAAAATAATAATAATAATGAATCAAAGCATCATTTCATTTCAATACACCTAATTTAGCGAAACCATAACAACTTCAAATTTTCACATTTACACGAAACAATATCCAAACAGTAATCAAATTCTCATTAAACTAAACTGTAACTCGACTTCCGCAAACACTAAACCTAAAAACACAACTAAATCAAAATTTCAATACACCTACTTTAGCAAAACCATAACAACTTCAAATTTTCACATTTCTACGAAACAATATCGAAACAGTAATCAAATTCTCATTAAACTAAACCGTAACTCAACTTCCGCAAACACTAAACCTAAAACCACAACTAATTCAGCTATATACCATATCGCCTTAATTTTCCAAATTTCTACGAAACCTAAAACCACAACTAATTCGACTATCGCGCGTAAAATATTCCAATATATCGAAACCATAACAACTTCAAATTTCCACATTTATATCCAAACCACAACTAATTCAAGTATCGCGTAAAATTTTCCGATATATCGAAACCATAACAGCTCCAAATTTTCACATTTCTACACTAATCAAAACATAAACATCACAAAAAAAAAAAAAAAAAAAAAAAAAAAAAAAAAAAAAAAAAGAATCAAAGCATCATTTCATCTTGACATCAATCAGATCAAGTAATCAAGAGTCAAAATTAGGGTTTACCAAATAATGCAATCGTGAAAGACACGAGCAGCAGCCAATTTTGACCTAAAAATATAAAATGAAAAGAAATCGGTAAAAATTAGGATTTGGCGGCGGCGATTGTATTACACGCGCGGGGATTGGGAAATGGAGGAGTGATTTGATGGTGAAGAAGAAGAAGAAGATGATCCAGAAGAGGAAATAAAAACACACACACAGAATTTATAAATTTTTTTTTTTATAATTTTTATTTATTTCCGTTATGTTTTTATTAGTAGTGGTAGTAGTGTGTCTTTTTGGTGGTGGTAATATCCACTTACTACTTTCTAAAAAGAATTTTTTATAATTTTATAAAGTTTATAAATTTTATAAACGTTTACCGGAAGTAGATAATGGGAATATATATATATATTTTTAAAACTGTCTGGACCGGATCAGACCGATGACCGACACCGAAATAGTCCAAAAACCTAGATCGAGGATAGGACTGAATGTGTTTGATCTGGTCCGGATTGATCCGGTCTAGTCCAGTCCCGTCCGAGAAGGCATAATAGTCGGGTTTTACGTAAGATCGAACCGGACCAAGACTGAAATAAGAAAAATTCGGACCGAAATAATAATCAGGTTTTACGTAACACATATACAGATATAAATATATTTTATTATCCGTTATGTTTATTAGTAGTAGTAGTGTGTCTTTTTGGTGGTGGTAAATTGGTAATATCCACTTTACTACTTTCTAAAAAGAAATTTTTATAATTTTATACTACTGTAGAAGAAGATAATGGAAATATATATGTGTAATTCAAAGGAAAATTATTGAGAGAGTTAATATATGTGCCCTAAAGTTAGGCCTAAACATATGTGGCATGATCATGATAGCTTATGAAAAAGTGGTTCCTTTAACTGCAACCATCAGGATGATGCAACATAAGTTTATGAATATCTTTAGGCACACCTTTAGGCCTCCCAATCATATCTCTAATTTAAAAGTGTGTGGAGAGTTAAATATACCTCAACATTAGGGGTGTCAAAAAATTTAATCTAACCTAAACCTGAACCCGAACCCAAATAAGACTATTCAAGTTGAGTTACTCAAGCCAATAATTTATTCGTGTTATTGGGGTCAACCCGAGTAACTAGAATAGTAAATAGAGTTGAGTATCGAGTTGAAAGTATGTGGTGAATTTCTTTTTGTTTAAAAGTGTGTGGGGAGTTATGTCTACAACATTGTTTTCATTTTGATCAGGACACACAAATAAACATATTCGGGTTGGGTTAATCGAGTCAATAATTTATTTGGGTCAATCTAAGTAACCCGAATACTAAATAGGGCCGAGTATCGGGTTGAAAATATTTACCCAAGTAAAAAATTAGGGTTTACCAAATAATGCAATCGTGAAAGATACGAGTAGCAGCCAATTTTGACCTAAAAAAAGAAATAGATAAAAATTAGGATTTGGTGGCGGCGATTGTAATACACGTGCGGTGATGGTGGATGGGGAAATGAAGGAGTGATTTGATGATGAAGAAGAAGAAATAAAAACACACATAGAAAATGTATAAATTTTATTTATTTATTTTTTTTATTTATTTTTCCGTTATGTTTATTAGTAGTAGTAGCGTGTCTTTTTGGTGGTGGTATAAATAAAATTTATTTATATTTCCGTTATGTTTATTACGTACTACTTTCTAAAAAGAAATTTTAATAGTAATTTTTTTATAAATATCAAAAAAATGTATAAACTTTTACTAGAAGAAGAAAATGTATAAATAAATTTTATTTTATTTTTTTATTTTTAGATTTCTGTTATGTTTATTAGTAGTATTGTGTCTTTTTGGTGGTATCCACTTACTATTCCTACTACTTTCTAAAAAGAAATTTTAGTAGTAATTTTTTTTTTTTAATATTAAAAATTTTATAAACTTTTACTAGAAGTAGGGGTGAGCAAAACCGCCCAAGTCCCAACAACCGACCCGATCCCGACATAAACCGATAGTCCCGAAACTGAATAATAGCTTCTCGAGTCGGGATTCGGGATGGATTTTTAGCATTTTCGGGATTCGAGACGGGACGGGCCAAAAACCAACAAAATACAAGCAATAACCGACTACTTTCGGGACAGGACGGGCAAAAAACCGACTACTTTCGGGACAGGACGGGCAAAAAACCGACTACTTTCGGGTAGGTATTTGGTTTACGATTTAGATGACTTTCGGGATCGGGATTAGTCGGGTCGGGTCGGGATCCGGCCCGATGCTCAGCCCTAGAAGAAAAAGAAGAGAATGGGAATATATATATTTTTTAAAAGTAAGTGTGTGGGAGTTATATCTACAACATTGTTTTTATATAATGTATTCAGGTAGGTTTATTCGGGTCAATAATTCATTCAAGTTATTCACGTTAACTTGAGTATCCGAAAACTCTTTCCGTCTTAAAATTATTGTTAGGAGACAAGTAACACATAATTTAATAAAAGTAGGACCATTTTAATTTTCAACCACTTAAATGGAATATTCATCCACTAAATTATTTAGTTTTTACTTAAAAAGAAAAATGGATAATTATTTTGAGACATCTCGAAAAAAAAATATAGACTATACTTTTGAGACAGAGTGAGTATTAAATAGGGCGGGGTTTCGAGTTGAAAATATTTGTCTAACTCTTGTTTGGGTTGATTCTATTGACCCAAATAAAGTGTTTTTGTTAATGAATTATATGTGTATCTAACTAGTATAACAAATGAGTATATAAATTAAACTTTTATTTTATATATATATATATATATATATATATATATATATATATATATATATATATATATATAGAGGTGGGATCATTAAAAAACCCCACTTTGGTAGAAAAGTGGGAAAAGTGTACAAATCCCACCCTCTCATTCCCCCTTCTTTTTTTTCCAACTCAAGGGGCCTTATTGTAACTTTTTATATTTTCCAGGGCTGTTTTGTGTTTCATCTAATTTTGTTGTGCTACAATAGTATCTTTGAGTTTTTTTTTACTGTTCACATTTTAAGAATTCACAACGCTTGTTTTGCATATCATGTCATTCTTTTATTTTATAGAGCAGTATTGCAACGCTTGTTGCTTTCGAAACACAAATATCATTTAAAACATATATTAAAAGACTGATTTTGGTTACAAACACAACAACAAGAAAAATGAAACGATTACAAAAACACCAACAAGAAAAATATAAAATAAGACTTGAATTGTGCGAAATATAATATGCTTTAAGAAAGCCGTAAATAGTATGCTTAAACCTTTCAAGTTGGGTAAAAAGTAAATTGAAGCAAAAGGGTAAACATATAGTAAAGTAGCCAGGATTGTCAAACAAAAGCTTCATGTTTACCACTAGTTTCTGGTAATTTTCTTCATTTATTTTTCTTCATCTTTTCGGGTCTTTTCTTGGTATCTTGTAGCTCCGAGACATACCAAGTCCATTGGCATTTGGATGGAGAATCACCAGGCTTCCAACCAGGTGGTGGAGTCCAAAAAAGGTTCTCAGCGTCCTTCTACTTTTTAAGAATATCAGCATCCTCGAGCCAGTATTCCGTCGTACCAAAAGCATTATGTGACCTTCAGAACCGTAATGTGCCACCAGGATTCACCTCGTTTGCAACATGCTTGACTAGGTGATCTAAGAGCCTAGTGTCGCCAGAATGCCTACAGCAAAACTTCGGCAGTTACTATACACTATTAAACTATCATGACTTCCAATTAGCACAACATAAAATATAACTATTCATATACTTGTTCATTCTTAAATCTACTGATACAGGAACTAACTATTAAGAATTGTTTATTGACAATTATCAGATAAATAGTTTCAAAAAACAAAACCAGACACCACCAAAGACAAACAATTCACTTATTTTAGGGGGTGTTTGGAATTGCTTATTTAAAGGTGTTTATCTCTTAAAAAATAAGCAAGTTGATAACAAACACATTGGAACAATGTAATTATTTTACACGAGTTATACCCAAACCAAAGTCTTAATATAAACAACATACCAGACCCATCTGTATCAAATAGCTTGAAAGCTTCTTTGATCTCCTGCCTCTTTTACCGAGTCAACCCATGATGACGCCCTCTGGGCTTGTCTCTCTTGGATGGTTCTCCGTAAACCCCCTGAAAAAGAAATCAAATGTAAGAACCACATTGTATCTTCTCTTTGATGCACTAATTATACAAACAAATGCATCAGTTGCTCATTGCAACAAGATCAGACATTAACCATTTAGATCAACTTCAAATGGGTTATGTAGTATAGAATTCACCATATAACTAATCATTAGTTTCAATTTGACACTATACTACTTGGTTTGGAACGTCGATAGAACACCTCACTGAAGTTCAAAACTGAGTGGTGAAACCAACTCGGTAACCAATTCTTGGAGGTGAATCCCATTGCTAAAACTACACTATAACAAACAAAAATGAAACAAGCAAGTGAACTGAATTTCTCACACAACAACTTAGGCATGAGGCAACAATTCTTGGTTTAAGTACATAGCAATATAGTAGGACTGGATGGTACACACTGTTGAATCAAGGACATGCAAATGGATTCAATAATGTGTCCAAACAGATGCATTAAACATGCAAACAAATGCACCAAAACCAAAACACCTTCAGATGCACCAAAAATAATCAAACAGATGCACCAAAACCAAACACCTTCAGATGCACCAAAATATAATCAAACAGATGCATTAAAAAATAATGTAAAATCCAAGCCTCTACATTGATGCACTAAATATACAAGAGATTCACTAAAAAAATATAATACGTTTCCTATTTAGCTAACTATTCTTTTACCTGTTAGACCCGTTAGAGAAAAAAAAAACCCAAATCGACCCATAGAAAGTCAGTATCTCGAAAATTGTTATCGCCAATTACCCACAGCAAACGAAGTTTTAAGATGTTAGTTGAACTTGCTTTGACTTTCAGCAGATTGCTCATAAACTAATGGAGTTTTCTATTATGTCAGGTACTGAAGTATAATGTTAGTTTCAGAACAGTAATCAAGTATGGTTATTTGCTAAATTATCAAAATTCATGAAGGAATTCTTATGTTTGCTATAATCATGATGATTGAGAAATTAAAAAGAAAAAATTGTATAGATGCCCTAATTCAACAAAGAGATCCCCTGACTTATAACTTGATGTTCTTTATCATACTAACATGGTAACTATCACTGAAAAAAATTCCAAATTAGATATGTTACATGTCGACATGGACTCACCTGGGCCAAAATCACTACTAAACAAACTTGACAAAGAAGATTAGACTTCCCACCCATGTTCGGACCAGTAAGCAAAATAAATCTAGCATGATCAGACCCACAAATACAAACGTCATTTGGGACATAGTTTCCATCATCGAGAGTATCATATTCATAGATGCTCTAATATCTACATTTTCGATGCACTAATCATATTCATAGATGCCCTAATATCTACCTTTTTGATGCACTAATTTCTACCTTTTCAATGTAAAAAATTAGACAACATTACAAGTTACAAATAGTGATCCATAACAGTCTATCATATTCCCATTATTTTGTCAATACATTTTATAACTTTCAATTGTTCGCTAAAAAATGGAGATGGAAAGACGGACTGGTCAAAACATGTAAATATTTAGAATTAAACGATCTACGTTGAAATGACCATTTCTTTAGCTTTTAAAATAATTCATTTTGACTAATTCAACCTAGTTGAATAATTCAAACCACGTTGAGATGACCCACTTTGGGCGTATTTCGAATAACTCAACCCATTTAAACTGTTATTTTTATAGTTAACTTACTGATTTGAACCATAGATATGAATATGAGTTAACTTACTGATTTCAACCGTTATTTTTATAGTTAACTTTCCCTATATGCGTAAACTATAATAATGTTGGCATCCCCTACAAATTCAGCACACAGGTATGCTGGAAACCTAAACCACAGTCAACATACAACTTGAAACTCACTTGTATTTAGAGAGTTTCAGATTCTTACATGGTGTCAACAAAAACAATCCAATACATCTCGATCTTAATCCTAAATCTACATGTAAATTTGAAACTCCACATACGGTCATAAAGAATGCAATAATATACAAACTAATACCCTATGATCATTCTTAAAAAAATAAACTTTTGGTAAAAGTTAGAACAACTAGTTTCTCAATCAGAAAGCGGTACAAAATTTGTTGCAACAACACCAACACGATTCTTTTTGTAGTGAATTACAATACTAACTTTTCAAGTTTAGTGTGGCAAAAAAAAAAAGCAGAACGTACACTAAAATGCAACTTAGTTTCAGCTTATTGTCAGTATAAGTAAGAAAAAAGAATGCATTTTCTCCAAATGCGTGTAACATACTTTGAAGTTTTTACCATTGTATCTAAGTAAACTTTTATAGCACCTATCTTATTAGAACATCTCGGCGAGTGGATCAGAACGAGTTCTACACAAAACAAATAACCTGGTTACTGGTTGGGTTCCAAAAAATACCTTTATTTATAATAAGTAAATGGATCATAATTGCTACCACTATGAAAGACGTCTATAGTATAATACAATCATTAAATATAGTTCTTATCATCATTCCCTGAATACAATCATTAAATACAATCCTTACCACCATTAACAGATGCACTAAAGTTTGTCAAACAGATGCCCTAAAGAATGTGAAACAGATGCACTAAAGTATGTGAAACAGATGCATTAAACAAACAAATTGATGCCCTAACACATTATTAAAACAGATGCATTAAGCAAAACAAACAAACTGATGCTCTATTCAGTTTTAAGACATATGTTATGTTTTACGATACCGTTATGCACTAGTCAAACAATCAGACAAACATATGACTTAAATAATTTCAGTATGCTATTATCTAACAAACAAATACTCTTTTTATGATACTTTTATGCATTAATCAAACATACAAAGGCTCAAACAAATGTCGTAACATGTAACGTGACGATTTACTTATACACTCGGAATGCCTTAACGTGTCACGCGGCACTCTAATTATACTAATAGATGCCATAACATGAGTTGCCGATGCTTTAAAATGTACACTAGTTACAAAATGTATAATCATAATGCATTAATTCAAACCAACTGATGACGTAAAATAATTTTTTGCACATATTCACCTAAATGTCATTTTTGTACCCACAAGTCCGAATCTACACAGATGCCCTAATTTTACACATATTCGCAAAAATACTAATTATGATATAATATACCCAATGATGCACAAAATAACTTAAAAATTGAACAATTGATAATTATGGACTTACTATTGATTGAGTTCTCAGATTCGTGTTATGAATATATAAAAATAACATAAAACTGATGGGGTAACATATTTATGATGATCTGAAATACAAAATTCCTACTTCCATGATTATTTGGATCAGATTTTGATCGGAATTTGATAAGATTTGGTGTTTTGATCGGTTTTAATAGTGGTTGTTTTAATGATGTTGGTTGCGACGGTGATGGTGGTGGTAACAATGCAGATGTTGGTGGTGCTGGTGACGGTGGTGATTGTGCAGATGGTGGAGACAGTTACGATGGTGGTGGCGGTGGTGGCGATGTAGACGGTGGTGGTGGTGATGGTGCAGATGGAGTAGCTCATCTCTAGTGAATGAATTAAAATGGGGATTTAATTGTTTGTATCTGATGGTTACCATCTATCCCTTATTTTGTTTGCATTGTTTCAAAACTACCCTTAAAGTTTGAGATGTTTCAAATTTGACCCTATAACTTTTTTTCTCACTTTTCTATCCAAATACACTTTTCTCTAGAACCCTACCCTATATATATATATATATATATATATAATACATTAATAAAAAAAAACACTTTAATTACAAAATAATAAAAATAAATATGTTGGCGATACATTGGGCAGGAGGAGTGGGAGGCAAACCAGGTGTCAACACATGTGTGTTTGCATGGTAAAATTCGAATCTCCTCTCCCTCCTCAAAGCTATTTATACAGATTACACACTCCTCACTACTCTCACTCTCACCCTCAGCAGCAGTGAACGTACGTCTCTGTTGGCAGTCTCCTCAATATTTTCCTGTCGAGACCCATCCTCCTTAGACGCCTTGGTGCTGGTGTTGGTGCGAACCATTTGAAGTAATTTACTATTGCTACCACAAACAGCGCACATAATACTACAATGATTATTAAGGAGTTTTTTCCGTCGCTGATGGAGTCCACTGGTGAATCGAGACGACATGGTGGTGTGAGTGTTTTTGGAGTTGGGGAAGATGGTTGAGGAGATGAATTCTTATGTATGGGAAGTGTGGGGATTTGGTGTCGTTGAGCTGAGGAGGGTTTTTGATTGAGATGGGTAGGAAAGTTTTGGTAACGTGGAATGCTATGATTACAAGTAAGTAACGGGATGTACTTCCTTTTTTCATAGTATCAAATTTTCTTGTTTCGTGATTGCTTAAGGTGAGAAACCAGAACTGTTATAATCAGAATTAGAAATGACTTTTTTTTACAAGCATACTGCATATCTAAAATGGGCTAATTTCTAAAAGGCGAGAAACCAAATTAAAGAGAAAAGAGACCTTCGGTGGATTATAGTTATTATGATAAGTAAATAATGTAAAAAATATGAAAAAGAAATAATTAAAGATAAAAGAAAATTAACTAAAGCGAATAACAATAAACAAGAACAATTATATCAAACTTTTATTATATATAAAATAAAAAGAGATTACACTGTAATAATTACAATAATAAAATAATAAAAATAAAAGTACTAGCTAGTCAACTATTTGGCGACAGGTTGGGCAGGAGGAGTGGTCAACAAACCAAGTGTCAACGCACGTGACATGAAACATGTGTTTGCATGGTAATACCTTGACCTCCTCCCCCTCCTCAAATACAGTTATACAAATTACACACTGCTCACTACTCTCACCCTCACCCTCAGCAGCAGTGAACGTCTTTGTTGGCAGTCTCCTCAATATTTCCGTGTCGAGACCCATCCTCCTTAGATGCCTTGCTACTGGTGTTGGTGCGAACCATTTGAAGTAAATTAATACTCCTGCCACCAACAGCACACAGAATACAACTGCAATGATTATCAGGGGTTTTTCGTCGCTGTTGATGTTGTCAGCTTCTACTAGTGGTGGTTGAGTAGTGGTGGTGAGGAGGAGGAATCGAGACAAAGATTCATGATATAACCCTCATCCAGGTTTGTTTAATTTTGAATTCGATTAATACAAAGATTCATGATTATTTTTAAATGGTTTTTTTTTTTTTTTTAGTTTAGTAATAATTAAAATAAATGTAATAAATTCTAGTGACATTTTGTGTGTAAGGTTTAATTTGTTTTGAATTGGCTATTGTTAGAATCATAGTTTTTAGTTGTTACTTCTTATTACAGAGATAGCATTTAATACTTACATGATAAACACATTGGAGTTAGTATGAGGTTGTCCATGGATTTGCTGATTAGCTTATTTCAAAAAACACGTTAGTCCACCAAAACATCTAACACTTGAAACGGGTATAAAATAGAAAGTTACCCTATCTGGATTAAGATGATTAATGTCATTTCGGATACCTGAAACTGATTTTTTGGATATATGAAATTTCGGATAATTGTTTTATATATCCGAATATACAAATATTTATAATTTTTGGAAAACGTGTATAGAGTAGTTGTAAACTACTTGAACTATTGCAATCATCAGAGGTAAACTACTTGAACCAGACTAGCCCAAGATTTTAATAGAGTCGGGGACGCATATTATTTTTTAGCCTCAACTAACAACCCTAAGCATTATCATCATCAATGCAATGTGTTCAAAATAATTGTTCACTTTATTAAATATAGTGGTTGAAATTGTTTGAATTTTATCATACTACTTTTGGTATGAAGAGATTCATATTCTTTAACTTTTTTTCTAATTTAATGCATGTGTTATTATGAATCATTTAAAGAGTTGTAAGAACGGTGGCAGTGGCAGCGGCATCATCAAACGGCATGGCCATATCGCCGGTGAACACCGCCGCCACCTCGGCGGTATGGCCAAAGGCATAGTTCCAACGGCAATATTTGCTTCCGCGGTTTGGAGATTTCGAGATTGAAAAGTAACCGTTGGAGTATTTTGGATGATGAAGAGTTGAAAACGATACCTTTTTTTAACTTTCTTTTTATTGAACCATGCAAGAGAAAGAAAGCTGAGGATGAGGAAGATGTAACTGTGGCGTTAACAATGAGGACTAACGATGCAAATTTTTCCTCCGTTATCTCTTAACGAGACTGAAAATATTACACCGTTAGCCTTCGTTAGCCAAACACTTGCACCGTTAGTCCTCTTTTTTAGAAAAAAAAAAGTTAAAAAAATTTTAAATTAAAAAAAAAGTTAAAATTAAAAAAAAGGAAAAAAAATTAAAAAATTATTTTTTTAAAGTTAATATTTAAAAAAAAATCAAAATTTTTTAAAAATTAATATTTGCGATTTTTTTTATAAATACGCATTTTTTAAAATATTAAAAAAAGGAAAAAAATTTTAAAAAAAATAATTTTTTTAAAGTTTATATTTAAAAAAAAATCAATTTAAAAAAAAAATTAATATTTGCGATAAAAAATTAAATTTTTTTTTATAAAAACATTAATTTTTTATAAATAATAATTAATTTTTTAAAAATGCATATTTTTTTAAAAATTAATTTTTATAAAAAAATGCGTATTTTTAAATTTAAAAAAAAAATTATTTTTTTTATAAAAAATAGTTTTTTAAAAAAATCAATGTTTTTATAAAAGAAATTTATTTTTTTTTCGCAAATATTTTTTTTTTAAATTTTGATTTTTTTAATATAAACTTAAAAAATATTAATTTTTTTAAATTTTTTTCCTTTTTTTAATATTTTTAAAAAATGCGTATTTATAAATTTTTTTTTTCGCAAATATTAATTTTAAAAAAAATTTAGATTTCTTTTAAATATTAACTTTTAAAAAAATAATTTTTTAAAATTTTTCCTTTTTTTTAATTTTAACTTTTTTTTTTTAATTTCAATTTTTTTTAACTTTTTTTTCCTAAAAAAGAGGACTAACGGTGCAAATGTTTGGCTAACGAAGGCTAACGGTGTAATATTTTCTGTCTCGTTAAGAGATAGCGGAGGAAAAATTTGCACCGTTAGTCCTCATTGTTAACGAGGGATGTATTGTGGCAAACGTTTACCTAATGGGAATGTATATTGCCAAAAGTTTATGACAGAGATGTAAGATGCCAAAATGTGTAAACCACATGGATGTATTTTGCAGTTTACTCCATATTGGGCTTCCTAACCAAAATGATAATACTATTGTTGTTGATGATAATAGCTATTGCAATAACAATAATATTATGGTGGCAGATATGCCGGCTAATGATGAAGGGCGAAGGTTTAAGCTTTTTACAGTAAAACCTCTATAAATTAATAGAGTTGGGACCGAGTTATTTTATTAATTTAGCGAGATATTATTATATCAATAAATTAATTATTTATTAATTTAAAGAGGTTTTACATACGGCCTTTAGATTTTCAAGTGTAATATAATAGTTACAATGTATATATTCATTAGAGATGAAAAATAAATTTGAAAAACCAATTCCAACAAAAATTTAATGAATTCATATTCACTTTTTGAAAATAAAATTAACATTTTTTGTTGCAATACGAGAAGACAACACACTAACACTTTAGTGCAATAAGAAGATTTTGAGATAAACAAATTTGAAGTTCAACAAAAAATAACAAGTGACAATAAACTTATTTTGACTAAACAATCTTAGGATTTTGAAGTATATCTCACACACACACATATACATATATATGGAATTTTTAGTAATTATTAATTTATAGTTTCATTGGGACTAATATATATACGCTGGGGTTTTTAAAAAATTATTATCTTATTGTTTTATCGATTGGGGTCCAAATTTGTACTGGTCCCAAGTTGGGACTGGACAAATTATTAATTTTATCGAGGTTATTAATTTATAGAGGTTTTACTGTAGTGGGATCTGGAGTGATGAATATTTACTAAATTATTTAATTTAATTTATGAAAATAAAAAAAATAAAAAAAAAATAGCGGGGAGGTATGAAAAAGGCATGGTTGCCACTAAAAAGAGGTTGAGATGTATGAAAAAAGTATAAATGAGGTGGAATGAGGTGGAATGATATTATTGGTGGATTTATGAGGTATGAATGATTTCGGAAGCATGACTGCCATCCTCCTAAAAGTTTTATACTTAATGAACATAAGTTTATAACGTCAAAAGGTTTATAAATTAATAATTATGCAAGGTTATAAACATATATAAAGCTTTACTATTGTTGATGCTCTAATTAAAACTGATATCTATAAAATTAAGGAAGCATTAACTAATTGTCAAAAAGTAAAACAGTCTTTTTGTAGGTTTTGAAAATATCAAAAAACAGTCATAAATGTTTTTTTTAACATGTGTATTTTTATCTAATGGACAATATTTTATGTCTTTTAAAAATGTAATATGATTTATTTTGTTTTTGTTTCACATTTTTACAATTTTATCTCTTTGACTACAAGTTTTTTTATGGGCTAATGACAAGATAATGTAGCATACTTGTCACTTGCACTTTTATATGTATTTTATTATCATATCAACAACAATTCAACTCTCTTTAATTCATTTATATTAATGTAAAAGGTTTTGGTTATGAGATAATATATACGGAGGCCATCTAATATTTCAATTTTTTCCCACTGGTCCATGTAATAAAGCTAAAGTATAGATGAGTATGTAATTGTATGCTTATTTTTATCAAAAATGATCTAAAAGACACAAGTGATATTTCACTTTCAAATTCTTATCTGTATTGTTTTAATACATCAGTGTTATTTTTATTCTTATTATTTCACATGTTTTATTCTAAAAAATCGCCGGATTTTGTATAATTGAAAATAAATATATACTTTGATACCTATAATTTAATTATAATAAATAGACGAAGTAAAAAAAAAAAAAAAAAAAAGTTGAAATACTTTGATGACCTCCCTTGTGTAATTAATGTCTTAAAACACTCGCTACTCATTTAAAATTTGAATAGATTAAATAAATACATAAATGTAAACTAGGCGACTACCCGTGTATAGCAACGATATTTTATAGCGGCAAATAATTATGCTGATATTTTGGTTATACAAATCGTTACGCAATACACTTAACAAAAATAAAATTATAGTTATAAGACGCTCTAAAATCTCGTTGCTATGCACGTGTATGTGCCTAGTATTAATAACCGTGTTTCAGTTTCATGTATTTTCAAGACTACTACTACATTAATATAATGTATCCTCAAGTCAACTTTTATATTTTGGTGTGTTTCCTTAAATCGTGTGTTTTTTTAAATAAATTTTAAGTTTTCAAAATTCTTGAATTTTCAAGAAATAAGATACACCTAATATATGTAGTACTAGACTAGTATCCGAGCATAACAACAGAATTTTATAGCGACAGATAGTTTTAGTGATAAAAAAAGTTTATATTTATAAACGAAAAATAATAAAAGTTTGAGGGTTTGAAGATTAAACATAATGTTTTGAAACCCGGTTTGACCTGGGTGGTTCAACCGGTTGAACTGTTTAGGTCAAAAAATGGGTTAATTTAAACCGGGTCATCCCGACGGGTTGGGTCGAAAAAACGGGTCAAATTAACCGGGGTCCACCCGTCGGGTTTGAAGCGTCCCGGGTCAATCCGGTTTTCGATGTGCATTATTAGTTTCTTTTTGAAACTTATGTTTTCAATATTTTCTTTTTTATTTTTAACTTTTCATTTTTCACTTTTCACTTTTTGGTTTTTCTAGTTGTAAAGTAAATAGTTTACATTTTTTTTCCTCGCTAATAAATAAATAGATGAGATGATGTTATAAAGTTTTTAAGAAGATATTGTTATGTGAGTCAGTGAGTGTGTAATGAATTTGGTTTTAATTGAAGATGTGTATTAATTACCAACGTGATTAATGGGGTGAGATTGTTTTGAAAATGAAACTACCAAAAATTTAAAAATGTATAGCGAGTCTTACACGTAACATTACCGATGTTTTAGACTAATGACATGAAAATGACCAAAAATAGTTTCTCTTTCCCAAAAGCAAAATATATTTAGAAAGTAAAAAAAAAAAAAAAGAATCCTTAGCATTGAAGAAAATTAAAAAGTTAGAGACATCTAAAAAGTAAAATGGACCTTTTAACCAAACTTTCAAAAACAATTTTTGAAAAGCATAGTGATCATCTAAACTTTCAAATCATAAAATGAAACAAAAAGATTGCTTTAGTGACTCAATAATTAAGGTTATGTTGATGTCAAAGTGTCTAAAATCAATGCAACCTTTTTTTTTTTTTTTTTTTTTTTTTTTTTTTTTTAACATAAAATTCATTACAATCAACTTAGTTTTCACCAAATGTTTTGAAACCCGAGTTGACCAGAACGGGTTAACAGGTTGAACCAGTTCCGCTCAGAAAAAGTTTAAAAACCGGGTTTTTAAAACGGCTTAACCGGTTAGACCCGTCGGGTTTTAAGTGACCCGGGTTAACCCGGTTTTTAAAACCCGGTCGGGTTTGGTTTTTTTTCATTTTTTTAATAGAAAGCCAGGTTGACCCGGTGGTCGAACCGGTTGAACCAGGTTGACCCGGTGGTCGAACTAGTTAACCTGGTTGGAAAAATAGCTTTTTAATAAAAATCGAATTGACCCGGCGGTCGAACCGGGAACCTAGTAACTCGAATGGGTCGATTAAAAACCCGGTTTCAAAACATTGGTTTTCACAACCCTTGAATATACAAAACGGATTACCCAATTTTAAAAAAAAAAAAAAAAAAAAAAAAAAAAAAAAAAAAAAAAAAGAACGGTTTCATTTCTTGCTAAACCAACTTGCTAAAAACTACACCCTCCGTCTCATTTTAATTGTCCGCGGGCCCGAATTTGACCGTAAATATTTTTGTTTGTATTATATAACACTTGATGAAATTTATATCATTGAAAAGTTCGTTTAACGAACTTTTCAATGATATAAATTTCATCAAGTGTTATATAATACAAACAAAAATATTTACGGTCAAATTCGGGCCCGCGGACAATTAAAATGGGACGGAGGGAGTACAAAACATGAATAACAAACAACCAAAAGTTGTTGGAATTAAAACAATGTAATATATTGTCAAACAATAACGAGTTTGTTAGAATTCTATTTCTATGATAAGAAAGGTACCAACTTATACAATAGGCCAATAGGGTACGAGACATGCACAACCAGTATCGGCATACATGATTTTCGTCCTCGTGTGCATGTCACATCGAATTTACGTACAAGTTGCTCTAAAACAAAATTTTACACAATTTATATAACGAGCAACGTCGAGTGTTACATGAAAGCGATGGTAAGTTTCAAAAATTTTAATTATCCAACTTGGTCGTTTAAATTTTCTAATCATCAAAATGAATTTTGAAACATTCAAGGTTACGCGTCATCTTTTTAATCTATAACAGATTAACAGGATTAGTTAATATAACTATCAAGTTGCGCGGTAAAAAATCTGTAATGATCATAACATGTTAGCAAAATAATTAGCAAAACGACATTGATCTTCTTTCAATGTTGTCGTTTTAGGGAAATGATCCTCTCAAGTTGAGGATAACTTGATTGATCAAGTTAGACAAATATCAGTCATTGGATCAAATCCAATAGCTCAAATCAAAAGAATAGGAGATGATTTAAGCCATTGGCTTTTATCTAATGGTTGATAATTGTAACTTGATCAATCAAGTTATCCTCAATTTAAAAGAGGATCCTCTTCCGTCGTATTATTGTTAAAAGATAAGTCCAAAAAGAGTTGAAAGTACTCATGAAGAACATATGTAATCTAGTTGTAGTACGAAAGGTGACTTTTGTGATTGATTAATTAGTTGGAATAATCGGTTGGTACAAACTTTTGTTTAGTTAATTTCGCAATTATGAGATGTCTTTCATGTCAACTAGCATATTCGATCATGTCAATCATTTGACCACTATCAAGTATCAACTCCATATTCTGTATATCCAGTACCCAAAATCAAGAGTTATCATGTTTATTTTATAAAAAGTATCAAAAATCGTAACTCAAAATTTGAAGATCAAATTCATTTTAGAAAAATCAATATATTATACATAATTTTACACTATGCAAGAAAAATCCATAAAGTTCTCGTGCATCCTTAAGAACCCCTCTGTCCTCCCTGATATCTATTTCATTACCTTTATGAGTAGATAATAAGAGGTGTTTTACATGTTTATAAAGTACTTGATGCCACCTTAAGCTACAATAATTAATATTGATTGCTTGATTAAAAATTATTATCATCATTAGCAATCGTTTAAAGCTCAAATTAGTTGAAGGAGTTGGAAAGCTTTAAAGTTTAAACTCAACTTTTAATTATAAAATGACACTTTAAAATAACACATCTAAATATATAAAAATCTTGCCTAAAGATAGACAATGAAAAAAAAAAAAAAAAAAACCTCATGTGTAGTCGTGACATTTGAAATAAATGTTATATGTACGGCTACCTAAATACGTTTTCTGAAGTACTATTTTTAGCATTGACTTTTAGAGTGTGCTTAGTTCAAACACGGGAAAAAGAAAAGAAAATTATTCCTTCATTTTATTGGGTAATGACCCATTAACCACTATTAGGTAATGGGTCATTGGATTATACTCTATCATACACTTTTTTTTATTATCTTTCTCATTCCTCATCCTCATAACCTTCTACTAAGCATGACCTTAGTAGAAAACTCCATCCGGATAGGGGTGGTAAAAACCCTAATGTTCCTCCACGTGGAATCCACTCACAGAAAATGTATGGCTGGGAGACAAACGGGTACATGCACTTTTTCCCGAATTACGAGGGCTACGTGGACACCACCCCCGATTTTCGAGGCATCCATTTTGATACTATTAGGTGCATTGCACCCACAAAAAAGGCGGTAATATTTGTTTCCTTTCCCGCCACGCTTACCGCTGACAATATTAAGTCTAGTACCCACGGCTACGCGCCGCGCACACTAGACTGGGGGGACATGATGACGTATAGCCTATATCTGGGCCGCAAGCCCAAATGATAGACGTTACTCACACCTAAGCCCATCACGAATGGGCTACCATGACAATGGTATGGGCCGCAGTATTAACGCTTTGGGCTCATGAAGCCCAAAGGCTCAATCTAACCCACCGGGTACACGATAAGGATTATCTATTTAAGGAATAGATATCCTTACCTCGGATAAGCACCACGCGTGCGAAGAGTAAGGAGCAAGAAACACGGTTTCTTAGCCCCTATATATAGAATCACACGATTCTCATTCAAGGTACGATTTACACAATCCCTAACTCTTCAACCAAACCCTAAGTCGATTACTTACTCTCACGCCGGAGTCTAATCGGGGGAGACAATCCCTCGATAAGTCTAACCGGGCGTACCTGGTTATTGGGCTTTTGCTCTTATATCAATTCGTTCCTTAGCACCTTGTTACCTGCGTACTAAGAAAAATAGAACAACACCGTTAGACTTATCGAGGGATTGTCTCCCCCGATTAGACTCCGGCGTGAGAGTAAGTAATCGACTTAGGGTTTGGTTGAAGAGTTAGGGATTGTGTAAATCATACCTTGAATGAGAATCGTGTGATTCTATATATAGGGGCTAAGAAACCGTGTTTCTTGCTCCTTACTCTTCGCACGCGTGGTGCTTATCCGAGGTAAGGATATCTATTCCTTGAATAGATAATCCTTATCGTGTACCCGGTGGGTTAGATTGAGCCTTTGGGCATCATGAGCCCAAAGCGTTAATACTGCGGCCCATACCATTGTCATGGTAGCCCATTCGTGATAGGCTTAGGTGTGAGTAATGTCTATCATTTGGGCTTGCGGCCCAGATATAGGCTATACGTCATCATGTCCCCCCAGTCTAGTGTGCGCGGCGCGTAGCCGTGGGTACTAGACTTAATATTGTCAGCGGTAAGCGTGGCGGGAAAGGAAACAAATATTACCGCCTTTTTTGTGGGTGCAATGCACCTAATAGTATCAAAATGGATGCCTCGAAAATCGGGGGTGGTGTCCACGTAGCCCTCGTAATTCGGGAAAAAGTGCATGTACCCGTTCGTCTCCCAGCCATACATTTTCTGTGAGTGGGTTCCACGTGGAGGAACATTAGGGTTTTTACCACCCCTATATAATTGTCACCGCCCCCCTTTTTTACAATCACACAGTAAAAACACACACACAACCACTATTCATCTTCTTCTTCATTTTGAGAGCGTTTTTTGCAAGAAAACCTTTTAACTTTCGTAGGTAATCTTTGTGTGCGTCCACTTAGTTTTAAGATGAAAATGGTTGCTCAGTTAGAGGATTTTCGCTCTGCGATGTCTATTGAGGACGTGACGCACTTTTCTTCCAACTATTTTGTGCCTTTGGATGTACGTCCAGAGGCACCAGATGTCGATGCGTGTATAGCTGACTTCCCCGAAGGGAAGATAGGTCTATACACGAAATTTTTTGAGTACGCGAATTACCGCGTACCTATATCTGTATTTCTGAGCGATTTGCTCAATCACTATCGCCTTCACATCTCTCAGCTGCACTGTATAGGTGCGGCGAAGGTGTCGAATTTTGAGGTAAACTGCCGTTTACTTGCGATAGAACCAACCGTGGACTTGTTCCGCTCCTTTTACCACTCAACGTGGTCAAATGGTTGGGTTTCTTTTGCGAAGCGCCAGGGGGCGCTTCAATGTTATACGGAAAAGGTTGACGCCCTTAAGAATTGGAGGGAGTATTTCTTTTGGGTAGACGACGTAGTCTTTCCCTCCAATTTTGAGTTTTATACTTAGGCGTCCTTACCAAGGGATGGGCGCCCCGCACCCGGTTCCTACAGGCTTGCTGACGCGCAGACTTTAGATGCCAATCGATTGGCCATTAACCCCTATCCGGAGGAGTTTTTTGTACGTGTAGGATTGAGTCGCGCTTATTTTGGCGCTGCAGATGAGGTTCCCACTTTCCTGAGTGAGGATAGCCGGGGTGGGTGTTCATCCTTTGTACTTGTTTGTAAGTTTTTCATTCTTTATCTTCGCGCATTTACCAACTAATCTTTCGTTGTTGTTTCTTGCTTTATTTGGTGTGTGCAGAGATGGACCTGTTCGCAGTGGTGAAGCTAGATAAGCCAAAGCAGGTGACCATAGGGGTGCGTCCTCTGAAGGAAGGGGAGCCGCCCCTGCTTGATGCGACCGCGGGGCATTTGACTGTTCTGCCCGTGACGGTCCCCGAGGATACGCCACCACTTGTGGTGACGCCCGTCCAGAGTGTGGCGCCTGAGGTAGTGGTGGCGCCCACTGTGGAGGCGGTGCCTGAAGTGGAGGTGGCGCGATCAGGGTCCTCTGATAGCATCCGGATCCTGAAGCCTGAGGAGGTGCTGAGGGAGGAGGTTGCGCAGAGCTCAAAGCGCAAGGCCGAGGCTGGTGGCAGTGGCAATAGGAAGAGGCGTCAACACGTCATCAGAGACGCAGAGTCGAACGCGGAAGAGACTTCTACCTCTGGCGCTCGGTTGAAGGTTGATGACGCTTCTCCGTTTTTGTAAGTGTGAACTATTTCTCCTCTCTTTTTTTTTATATTATTACTTGTTGTAATCGTTGTTGATTGTCTTTTTTGCGTAGGGATGACGGCGCGAAGGATGATGAGGTTTCCTCTCCGCAGAATGAAAACAAGGAGGGGAATACCAAGGCTGCTGATGGTGGTGAGGCGCAGCAACTAATTGACGAGTTGGCTGCGACTACTGCCCGTCAGGCTGAGCTAGTGGCACAGCTGAAGGGGAAGTACGCTGGGGAGAGTCCTGCTCTGGCCCAGAAGGAGGAGGAGTTGGGAGCACTCCGCGCGCAATTGGCGGACGCGCAAGTGGAGCTGGGGGACTCGAGGGCCTATGCTGAGAAAATTGCTCAAGATAAGATGAGCATTTTGGCTGACCTGTTGTATGCGAGGGCGAAGCTTGAGCAGATAAAGGCGAAGACGACCTGGTCGGTGTCTTATCTTGAAGAGAAGAGGGCAGAGCATTATGCTAGCCTGCAGGAGTTCAAGGAGCGCATGGAGAAGACGCTCGTGATGCATGAGGAGAAGCTACGCGCCCTCAGCATCGAGTATAACGAGGAGTTGTACCCCCATCTTATGTCTACGATAGCCGAGCGCAGGTATTCTTACATCTTTGTCTTTAAAATTGCTTTATCGCCCCATTGTTTATCTTACATAGTTATTACTTTGTGCATGCAGATGGTTGATCAGCCACGGGCTGCGCCTGGCGGCTCTGAGCACTTTAGAGTCTGCGGAGGTGGTGGAAGCCTTTGGGAAGGTTGTGCACTGCGCAATGGCGCGCGGCCGTTCGCAGGCCATGGAGGAGCTTCATGAGGCCAAGTTGCTGGGGAAAGACTTGGCGGAGATCCATGGTTACAGCTCTACGGCTTACGACGAGCTGCTGCAGGCGATGGCGGGGCTAAAGGTCCTTGAGTTGCCGCATATAGGGAAGTTGGAGCGCGACCAAGATGACCCCACAGATGTGCTCATGGCGGGTCTGACTTTGCAGCGTCATCTTGGGGAGAATGCAAAAGAGGAATTAGATTATTATCTAAAACCTGATGTCTCGCAGCTTCAAGTCCCAGTCTTCGCGCGGCCCCGCGATATCCTCAAGCCTTTTGCTCTGGAGAAGGAAATCCCCTTGAAGGAGGTGCTAGAGTGTCACGAGCAAAGGGTTGCCATAAAGAAGGGTATCAAAGGCAAGGCTGTGATGTGCGGCATCGGTGCTGCGCACCTTCCTCGATCTGATGGTGTGGCTGTGAGTGTTCCAACCGTGTCTCTCAAGGATGCTATAACCTTGAGTAAGCTTAAGGAGGCGGGAAGTTCCGCCGCTCCAGAAGAGGGTTCCGAGCATCGCCATAGTATATAGGCTTTTGTATAGTGATGTATCTTTCCTTTGTAATTAATATTTTGTTGAATGAGATACACTTTTGGTTTTAAGTTCATAACTCAAATATATATGCATTGTTTGCTTAAGTTTGAATTTCTAACTAAGTCTTTTAAGTACGTGACTTTGAAGAATTATGTTTGCATTGTTTGCTAAGGTTTATTTATTTGACCAAGTGTCTTGGCTCGTTATATTGCTAAGCTCGTACTGTGTACTTGGTATTTACGCATCCGTCGTGGGGTGCGCGCGTGAAACTTACTTCGACGTCTCGAGAGTAAGGTGCTTAGCAAGGATGCGTGATCCAATGTTGATGGGTTTGCAACCCTCTTATTCAACAAGTAAATTAGTAGGTTAACTTATCCTTTATGCCTTCGTGGGTCTTTGAGTGGTGCATGCACGCCATGTAGGCAGAGATATTAGATGAACAATATTGACATATATGCAATAAAGTAAAGAATGCGCTATGGAGTTAGCTAGAAACCATAACATTTTATTAATACTTGCAAGTTATTTGAAAACATAGAAAATACAATTCCTAGAAAAGAAAAGAAAAATAAACACTTATTGGGCACCACGTAGGGTGCAAAGGTGTTTGTGCGAGGGCCGTAGCCTAAAAGTAACATTTTTTGAGATTGCAAATGTTCCAAGTGCGCGCGAGGTCGTGACCTTCCGTGTCGCGCAGTCTGTATGCTCCATTACCGAGCGCGTCTGTGACCTCGTAAGGTCCTTCCCATTTAGGGCCGAGCTTGCCTGTGTCCTCTGTGTGGCTCGCATCGTTGGCGCGGTAAACAAAGTCTCCTGGTTTGAATGAAGTGTGTTTGACCTTTGCATCATAATACTTCTTCATTTTTTACTTAGCCTTTGCTTCGCGTATAGCTGCGCGTTCGCGTCTTTCTTCCAGTATGTCTAAATCTATGCGCCGTTCCTCGTCATTTGTCGTGACGTTGACCTCTGCTGTGCGTATAGTTGCCATTCCTATTTCGGCGGGTATGACGGCTTCTGTTCCATAGACTAGGGAAAATGGCGTGTCGCCAGTACTGGTTTTGATGGTTGTGCGATGCGCCCATAAGACGTGCGAGAGCTCATCTACCCACTTTCCTTTATGTCTGTCAAGGCGCGCCTTTATCCCTTCGCCTAGGCTGCGATTCGCGCGCTCAACTAGGCCATTGGTTTGTGGGTGTTTGACTGAAGCAAAGTGTTGTGTGATGTTCAATTGTGCGCACCAATCTTTAAATGGGTTATCACAGAATTGTTTTCCGTTGTCTGATATGATCTCGCCTGGTAAGCCGAAGCGACAGACAATATTGTCCCAAACAAAGCGTTTGACTTGGTTTCCTGTGATATTTACCACCGCTTTTGCTTCAATCCACTTTGTAAAGTAGTCTATGGCTACAATGAGGAATTTTACTCCTCCTGCTGCGACAGGGAAAGGTCCTGCGATATCAATACCCCATTTATAAAATGGCCATGGTGAGGTGATTGGTGTTAACTCTTGTTGTGGTCAGCGCGGAATTGGTCTGTGTACTTGGCAATTGCTGCATTTTCTTATCAGGTCGCGTGCGTCGCGATGCATTGTTGGCCAATAGTATCCCGACCTCAGAGCGCTTGCTACCACGGATCGTGGCCCTGAGTGCATACTACACGATCCTGCATGAATTTCGCGGAGGACGTAGTTTGCTTGGAGGGGTCCAACACATCTGAGCCATGGCTGTAAGAAAGATCGTCGATAGAGTACGTTATCGCGTAACTCGAATCGTTGCGCTGTGCGCCGTATTCTTCGAGCATCTTTATGATCTTGGGGTAGGATTCCCTTGCTAATAAATTCGATGATAGGTGTCATCCACGTAGGATCTTGTTCCTCTATCACCGTTGATATCTCCATATCCAAGATTGACTTGTTTTTAAGGGTTTCCACTAATACCTGTTTTGAGAGGTGTGCGAAGCTTGTGGATGCGATCTTGCTGAGTGCGTCCGCCTTCCTGTTGTCGCCTCTAGGTACTTGTTTGATTGTGAACCTGTCGAAGTTCTTGATCAAGGATTTTGTCTTTTCCAGATATTGGACCATGTGTTCATCCTTGGCTTCGTATTCACCTAACACGTGGTTAGCAACTAGGCGCGAATCTACGTTTGCTTCTAGGTTGCGTACACCCATTTGGATTGCAATGCGTAGTCCGGCTAGTAGGGCTTCATATTCTGCCTCATTGTTTGTGGTTGTGAATTCAAATCGTAGTGCATAGGTGAATTCCATACCTTCTGGATTTGTGAGGATAAGACCTGCGCCTGATCCATCTACACATGAAGACCCATCCGTGAACAGGATCCAGGGTTCTTGTAAATCTGCTTTGGCTGCAGATGTCGGGCTGTCGCTATCTGGCTTCTCCACGATAAAATCGGCTAAGACTTGTCCTTTGATTGCAGTGCGCGGCCTGTATGAGATATTATACTCACTTAGTAGTACACTCCATTTTTGTAAGCGTCCTGATGCGTCAGGCTTAGAGATAACTTGTTTAATTGGTTGATCAGTGATGACCACTATTGGATGCGCTTGAAAGTATCTACGAAGCCTTTTTGCTGCGAACACTAGAGCCAAAACTAACTTTTCCATTGCGCTATAGTTAACCTCTGTTTTCTTTAGGGCTTTGCTTACAAAATATATGGGTGTTTGGACGGAGTCTCTATCTGTCAATAGTACTGCGCTAACTGCTCCATGGGTTGCCGATAAGTACATGATTAGTTCTTCCCCTGGTCGCGGTGCGACGAGTTTGGGGAGAGATGCCAGATGGTTTTTAAGTTGTTGGAAAGCTTCTTCTGCTTCATTAGTCCAGCGAAAGTCTCCCTTCTTTGTGCACTTCGTGAGTGTTTTAAAAAGGGGAAGGGACTTGTCTGCTGACTTGGATAAGAAGCGATTCAGCCCTGCTAACTTTCCATTCAGTGATTGGACTTCTTTGAGTGTGCGTGGGGAGGGGAGGTCAATAACAGCCTTTGTATTTTCTGGGCATGGTTTGATTCCATCCGGTTCTATCAAATACCCGAGGAACATGCCTTCTGTCGCGCCAAAGGTGCACTTCTTGGGATTCAACTTCATGTTTATCCGCCCCAACGTTCGGAATGTTTCCTCTATGTCGCGCACTAACTCGTCCTCTGTATGGCTTTTAATGACAAGGTCGTCAACGTAGACTTCCAAGTTGCGGCCTACTTGTTTTTCGAAGGCTGTATCCACCAGTCGTTGGTACGTCGCGCCTGCATTCTTTAGGCCAAAAGGCATTTTTGTGTAGCAGTATACTCCTTGACTGGTATGGAAAGCTGTCTTTTCTTCATCTTCCACCGCCATCTGGATCTGATGGTACCCTTTATATGCGTCTAGGAAGCATTTGAAGGGGTATCCGCACAAGTATTCGACCTTCCAGTCTATCTCTGGCAGTGGATAGCAGTCTTGTGGACATGCTTTGTTGAGGTCTGTGAAGTCCACGCACATTCTCCAACTACTGTCGCTCTTTTTTACCATAACTGGGTTAGAGAGCCAGTCGTGGTAGTATACTTCTCGCATGATGCCTGCGTCCACTAGCTTGTGTACTTTTTCCAGAATAGCCTTTGCACGATCTGGGGCCTGGCCGCGCTTCTTTTGTCGTATTGGAGTGTATCCTTGTGGGATTTGTAGCTTATGTTCTGTGATAGATCGTGGTACTCCAGTCATATGCTTTGGTTCCCATGCGAAGATGTCTAGGTTCTTCTGTAATAGTGCGCATACAGCTGCTTTACCTTTGTCAGATAAAGATCCTCCAATCGAGACTTGTTGTTCCGGATAATCTGGATGAATAGCGACTTTTAAATTTGGCATCTTTTCCGTGCGCTGTTCTGGAATGGTCTCTGCTTCAGTTGTGGCTGCGATGCATTCTCTTGGTGGTACTGTGGTGTTATAGAGGGTAACAATCCCTCCTTCCATAGGGAATTTAAGCATTCCGTGCGCTGTGGATGGTACTGCGCGCATGGATGATATTCCTGGTCTTCCTATAATACCATTGTATGGTGAGGGAGATTTTATTACCATAAAGTTTATCCATGCTGCGGTTGAGTGTTGTTCATCTCCCACGACCACCAATAAGCGTAGCTGCCCCATGGGCCAGATTTTTTCTCCTGTAAATCCTGTTAATGATGTCGTAGCTGGTATCAATTGACCCTGGAGTTCAGGTCGCAGTCTTTTGAAACAGTGATCATACAGGATGTCCGCGGATGCTCCTCCATCAATATACATACGGTGGATGTCGTGTCCCCCTGTATGTATTTCAATGGTTAGAGGCTCCACGACTGCGTTGTCCGCAGCTATGGTGGGGAAGGATATCTCTTTTTCTGGAGAGAATTTTTGGCTAATTTTTTGCTTTATCTTGCGTTGCCATGATTGTATCATGTATATAGTATCAGCTTTTTCCTTTGGGGGTTCTTTCTTGCCCCCATTTCTCTGTCTGTCCTTTCCTTCCTTGATGTTTTTTACGAGGTGGTCCATCCTTCCTTCTCTAACTAATTTTTCGATTAGTTGTTTAGTTGGACGCACTCGTTGGTTGTATGGCCTTTTTGGCCATGGTACTCGCAGTGTCCACTACCTAGGCGCTTTTCCTCTGCCGTGCACATTGGTGGTGGCTTTGGGAAGTTCGCACCTTCTGTTACAAATATCTCCCTTGGAGTTTTAGTGAGAGGAGTATATTTGTCGTTGTCTCTTCCACTGCGGTAATTCCTGCTGCGGTTGTTGTTTTGATCATTGGATTGTTTCCGCGGCTGTTCTTGTTGCCTATAATTTGAATATCCTTTCTTACTATCCGCAGCAGCTGCTTCTCCTTGTATAAAGGATCTGGTGCGCTTTGTTAGCTTATCAAAAGATTGTGGAACTTTGTCATTAAGCTTCCGGATGAGTTCTGGGTTATTAATTCCATTCATGAACCCTGAAATTTTTAGGATTTCAGGACATGCTTTGACCTGTATGCACTCATCTTTGAAACGTTCCATGAAAGCGCTGGTTGACTCCCCTTGACGTTGCTTCACCCTTGCCAATTCCACGGGATTTTTAGCGCACTTCTTTCGCTGGGTAAAGTTGAGGCGGAATGCTTTCCGTAATTCCTCAAAACCACCTATACTCCTACGTGGGAGTTTGCTAAACCATGTGCGCGCGTTTCCTACCAATGTGGAATTAAACATGTGACACCACACAGGCTGTGGCCAATTTTCGATAGTTGCGGCTGACTCGAAAATTTTTAGGTGGTCGTCCGGGTCACCTGTTCCATCATATGTTTTCACATTAGCAGGCATGCGCCTGCGCTTGTGGTCTGAGTAATCGCTTATACGCCGCGTAAACGCATCAATTTTCTGGCGTCGCCATGGGAGAGACATATCTTCGTTCTCTTCCTCGCGACGTCTTCCTTTTGACTTCCAGTGTCCTGTTTCTTTATCCTCGTTGTCCGAGGAATCGCTGGAAGAAGGATAGTCTCTCTTTCGACGCTTGCGCCTGCTCCTTTCAGAAGAGGAGCCTGAGGGATCTCTGCTTGGGGATCTCCTTCTCCCCAATCTGTCTTGGATCCGCCTACTTCCAGGTTTGGAAGATCCTTGGCTTGGCGAATGTTGAGACCCTAATCGATCATGTATTCCCCGACTGCCAAGTCTGGAATGGACATTGGTGCGCCTACCGCTGTCTCCAAAATTTTGTGAGTCAGATACCGCACCTAACCTATCGTGGATAGTGGTACGTTCTGCACGTCTTCCTCGCGGGTGACGTGGTGGTGATGGTTCGCGTTCTGGGCCAAAGTTAAGTCGGGTTTGTAGGTCCGCACCTGCTCTTCTTGCAGCTTCTTCTTGCATGAGGACGGTTAGGGTTTCATAATTTTGGGACACAAAATTTCCCAAAGTTAGATCACGTGCATCCTCAGTTGTTGCAAGAACTTCTGCCTCAGTATTAGGCATTCTGTTACGTTCAGGTGCGCCTGGAATCGCAGTGTTGTTCACTGCGGTTATGGTCTGATGAGGAGTGATGAAGAGATTGCGCTGGAGTTCCTCAATGCTTGGGGACACTGGTGTGACTGTGGTAGTCCTTTCGGGCAGTTCTACTGCTAGACGAGGTGGAGTTGGTCCTGCCTCGCGGTGACCAGGTGTGCTGGTTGTTCCAGCAGTTTGTCTTGAGGTCGGATCTTGTTGATTCTTCCTCTGATGGTCACGCTTTTCTGACTGCGGAGTCCGCTGGCTTGAATTCTTATGCTTCGTCATTCTAGTTTTTTGTAGGGTCCCACGGATGGCGCCACTTGTTGATACAAAAGTTGGGCGTACCTGGTTATTGGGCTTTTGCTCTTATATCAATTCGTTCCTTAGCACCTTGTTACCTGCGTACTAAGAAAATAGAACAACACCGTTAGACTTATCGAGGGATTGTCTCCCCCGATTAGACTCCGGCGTGAGAGTAAGTAATCGACTTAGGGTTTGGTTGAAGAGTTAGGGATTGTGTAAATCGTACCTTGAATGAGAATCGTGTGATTCTATATATAGGGGCTAAGAAACCGTGTTTCTTGCTCCTTACTCTTCGCACGCGTGGTGCTTATCCGAGGTAAGGATATCTATTCCTTGAATAGATAATCCTTATCGTGTACCCGGTGGGTTAGATTGAGCCTTTGGGCTTCATGAGCCCAAAGCGTTAATACTGCGGCCCATACCATTGTCATGGTAGCCCATTCGTGATGGGCTTAGGTGTGAGTAATGTCTATCATTTGGGCTTGCGGCCCAGATATAGGCTATACGTCATCACCAAGCATAGTCAAACCCTACACCTCACCACTATTCTTCACATAAATTTCGTTAAAAGCATGGACAGAAGCAGGATAGGTCTCGATACACTTATGAAATTTTGCGGCGAATTATTAATTTTTGTTAAAAAAAAACATCGACTTTATCCTAAATGCACTTGATAAAAAAAAAAAAAAATTGTTTCTCTTTATGCATAATTTTTCCTAATAGCATCCGGTTAAATTATGTCAAGATTTCGTTTATAGGTGAAAAAAGTTTATAACCAATTAAATACGTAATATAATTATCAACTATATATTCAAAACTATACACATCATTCTACATAGAGCTCTAGTATCTTGGTTAAAAATGTACGAAAGATTAGGTTGATTTGAGTTTTTGTTTATGTTTACAATTCGACACTCAACCTAACAATATCTAGCAAAATGCTCTCATGCCAAGTATTTGTAGTTTTAGATCTCATCTCGACAATGTGAGATTGCATCTAGTGTAGTGTCAAACAACAAGATTTAATTTCACCGAAACTGAGTACGAGAGAGACATGTTGTAGACAGCCATAACTCTACCTGATGATAAAGAGACTATTTATAATTTATAAGACATATATAAATTTGCGTGATTATAAAAAGTACTCATAATATGTCATATGTGAATGTTTTACCTCTAGTAAAGGAAGGAAAAAAAGGTTTATATTTAAAACAAGCTAGAAAACTAGTAAAAAACATGTTAGGCTAGTTGTAATAATGGAGAACCACGACCAACTTAACTACAGTTACTTCAGCGTTATATCAGCTTTTTTTCCTCAACAATCAATTTTAATATCAACTTAGTATAATAAAACAACCAATTTCACTACCCAAATATACTATATATAAACAAATTAAACAACTTACACAACTCACCTTTGGCCCACACAAGACTTCTCCTCGACTTGGTCTTGGGACGACCATGTCATTCAATTTTAGCCTCAAGACGCGTGTGACTAGTGTGAGCCTAACAAAGAAAGTGAGTCTTGGCGGTGCCATATAGGTGGACGCGTCTTTGTGATATTATTACCACTATTCTTATGCCAAAAGGAAATGTCCAAGCTTGCAACAAATCTAGTCTACAAGTTCGACTGTTTATTAGGTCATTCTTTGAATTTTTGCCTTCAACTTCAAAATATGACAACAAACTTATTCGGTGGATTAGGTATAAAGCCAGCAAGTGTTGACGACTAGCTCTTTTTAGTCTAAATTCCTTCTGGAAACCTAAATGTTAAATGCACATATTAGCACAAACTATAATTATTACAATTTATCGAAACGGACTATAGTATTACGATAACGATCTAACTGGTTAAAGCGACTTAAGAAGTTACATACATTACAAAGCTGTATACTCATGACGAATTTTGACCCGATTCATTTTTAGCTACATTTTGGTTTATTCGAGCCTTGGATATGCTACTTGTCCGAATTACCATGTTTTACGAGTTGAAGTTACCGGATGTACGAGTTCTTCATATGTTATGTACTTCTAAAGATCAATACTTTTTTTGCTAACATATCAAAACTTAAATAAGTGTGTGTTTTAATGGCAAATTTTAAATCTACATATACATAAGGGTTTTTTTTTTTTTTTTTTTTTTTTTTTTTTTTTTTTTTTTTTTAACGGCAAATTTTTACAATCAATCTCACAAATAATATCTCACATGTCTCTAACGAGACTTAAACCCACAACTTTTAGATTGTTGAGCTACTCACATACCATTGTAACAAAAAGTCTTTCGCTCGAAATGGATATTACATGTGTAAAACAAGGCAAAGAATAATTTTATTTCATGAACCATTTAAAATTTTGAAAACAAAATTTTAAGTGCAAAGTAATTATGTCCTTCAATATGTTAATACTTTGGAAAATGCTTGGGAGACTTAAAAAGCGACTAATTATACGCCTAAATAAATCTATCAATAATTTTTTGGTTTGTGAAGAAGTAGATACCACTGCTATAACCAACAAGATACTTACACAAGTTTATTAATTGGACATGTCAATAAATTTTTTGGGTGAGTTAGCCTTAAAATTCAACTTATAGCACATATAACTTCAAATCGGCATTCATACAAAGGTTCTTAGCCTTTTTGACTCACTTTCGGGGACTAATAGACTACGCTTTATTTGGACAAAAGTCACACAATCCTTTTATTTTTGCTTTTCTTTTATTTCTTTTATTTCTTTCTTTCTTTTTATTTTTTTCATTTAGAGGTTGTACATTTTTTCACGAGGAAATTCTAGAAATATGAAAAAAAAAAAAAAAAAAAAATTGTGTCCACAACGAAATTAAGAATTTGCAAATTCCTCATTTGGTTATGTGCGACTGTACGAACATGCGACCCCATACAACATTCGACACGTGGCATGACTAAAGTACCATTTTAATCACTCTCTAATCATTTGGTGACCAACTTTTCACATTTTAAATGGGGTCGCACATTTGCACAACCGTCGGCCGAGCACTTGTATTTTGTCTTACCCGAACTACATGCTCGACCGGCGGCTGTGCGAACCCAGTCAAAATGTGATAAGTGGGTCACCAAATGATTAGAGAGTGATTAAAATGATACTTTTAGTCATGTCACATGTCGAATTTTGTATAGGGTCGCACGTTCGCACAGTCACAATAACCAAATGAAGAATTTGCAAAATTCTTGACTCTGTTGTGAACACACTTTCAAAACTTGGCATATTTATAGAATTTGCTCTTTTTTCACTCTATTTACATTTGCTCAAAGTCGATATTACATGCTGAATCATTTTATTTTATGAAATATTTAAAACCCTTAACATTTTTTGCACGAGAAAAATGTTAAGAGTACCATGTCGAATAAAGTGCAATGATTTCTTCCAAAGTACTTTTTTTTGGCTACCTCAACTTTAACATTTGATATAAATATATATTTAGAAAAATAGAACGGTACCCGCGTAATGCAGCGGCGGGTACCGTGTGATTATATTTTGCGTTATTTGGTACACCTTTAGTTGTCTTCATGCTTTATAAGTAGAGATATTAGAGATGGTTAAACCAAATAATTTTAGTTTGAACAACCAACCGCTTCCTAACAAACTTCCTTACCAACTTGCTTCTTAACAAATTAATTTTGAAATCTTTCTACAATAAGCAAAAAAAAAAAAAAAAAAAAAAAAAGTCTGAATTTTAAGTTTTTCTAATTATAGAATAGTCTAAAATGCATTATAATGTAGTATAAACGAGGATCAGAAAGAAATTAAGAAAGAACACTCTAACAAAGATTAAGAAATGTTCTACCATTTTTTGTGGTTTTCTTGTTTGGTTGATACAAGTGTCATTGTCTTGACTTAATTAAAGATCACTCTTTCTAATTAAGTCCAGCAAGAAATATTATATATAGATGATCCAACAAGCTTACCTACTAGAGATGTATTTAAAAAATGTTTTATTTTTGATGGTTCAACAAGCTTACCAATTACGCATGTTCTTAGAATATGCCTATAATCTTATCTTAACCACTATCATGTCTCAACTTATGTTATACAAAATTTTGTAAAGATTCTAAAGAATTATAAAAGCATATGGACCACATTATTATTAAAGTGTTTTGCAAGCTTCCTTCATCAATGATTGATGCCATCAATCTTAGGTCATTTCTATATTTAAATTAAATTATGATATCTTTTGATTCTGCTCTATAAATGTGGGAAACAGAGTCGTATATGAGAGTGTGGGAGGTGTGCTATCACACATAGCCTCAAAATTCTAGAAGCCTCAAAATTATATATGATATGTATATATACACTATAAAAGTGACTTTATGTATTTGATTTAGAGTGTTGCATTAAAAAATGCTGGCCGGGCACATTAAAAACTATTATTTCTCATTTTATTTTTTAATTGAATTATTTATTTTCTATTTTAGGCCCCGTATTTGTCTTTAAACTAAATTCTGCACTAGGTCTCGATAAACACATAGACGGCACTGACTAGGAAGTAATGAAAAGTTGGCCTATGGCTAGTTTATAAGAATGTATATTAACACATCACAACTCATAGAACTTTTCATTTTATAAACTTTGAGAGTGCATTACATGGACGATAATTGCACAACAAAGTTCCCTACGATGACTATGCCTGCACTTTTAAAGTTGCAAGGACTGCGCATGCCTGCGGTTTGACCAAACCGCAAGATGGTTTTCTCAATTTACTCTATATATTCATTTACATAAACTTCCAAAGATATATATAGCCCAAGTAACTTAAATACCTTAACATATAGAATTTAAAAAAAAAAAAAAAAAAAAGATGCACCTATGTATTTTCTTAGATGATCTTTTATGTTATGATATATGTTTAACCACCAAGTGATCATTGTCTTATTTAAGAATCAAAATCACATATATTTATCGCCACAAAAACGAGTAACACTAAAATCAATTGTATAATTTTGCATTTACCCTAAAAATCAATTTGTTGCAATAATTCTTTACATGCTTTTCAACACCTGATTATTATGACCTTTAATAAATCACAATTTTTTTAAATCTGCAAACACCCTTGGAATGAAATGAAATTGATTATTTTGTACTAAAAATACCTAAATAAAAAATAAAATAATGCTATATAGACACAAAATCATATACCAGAAAGACTAGCCCATCTCCCAAGCTCCGAGGGGTAGGCGTAATAATACAACTTGATTCTGTTCAACAAACTTAGCCCGGATGCTAACGGCCGCCCTCCTTCCCCTTCTTCGGGATCATCTGCAAACCGTGTAACATCTCCAACCAGCTTAAACCATACCCGTTGACTGCTAATTATTTTTGGAAAGTCGAAGTACATGGGTGTCCCGCTTTTCACCTCTGGAATCCTGTATTCTCCAACCACCACCATCTCATCCGACGAACCCTGAGACCATGCATTATAACATATTAATATTCATACAAACTCACAATGCAGTATCTTATAACTTCTAGCATTTCACTGCAGGTCCGTCAAAGTAATTAGTTGAACAGATAACCTCCAAGTAAATTTACAAACAGCGAGTTCTTTCTATATTTACATATACAAGACATTTTTGGTGTTGAAAGTACCTGTGATGCAAATACTTGAATATGTAGTACGGCCGGAGATAAGAATCTATGCTGGTAAACCATAGATGACGCGTCCATTGAATTTGTAGATGAATAAGGTGAATGGGTTAGTTGAGGCTTTATAGCACTAAAACCATCTAGACGAAAACCTGCCATCACAGGTGAAGCTGGAGATATGTTTTGTTCCAGGACTAGATCATTGTCAATCAACTTCTCAGACTCAACGGGAACCTTGTATCTGTTTAATAACGGAGCTTTTTCCAACCAATTTCTTATGCTACTAGCATGCTCAGAGCTTCGTGAAGATCGTCTCCCTATATCTTCTTTCACCGCACATCCAGTTACAATAAATCTTTTTGCATGAATACATGGATTACTTTCAGACGTTCCTGCTATAGAAGCCCGCCTCCCCATCCCAGATAAAGCGTCCTCATCCAAAGATAGAAGATTGGTATTTTTCCCGAAACTAACGGAACTTGAAACAATTTTCTGAATACTTAGCGTTATCCAGATCATGCGACAACGAACAGGATTTTTAAAGTCAAATCTGATGTGGCGAGGAGTTTGACCTTCCTTACCAGATTCTTCTGGACCACAAAGCTCGGGAGAAGATGTGATGAGTGATCTAACTTCCCATTTTCCAACACATGATCTTTCTTCCTTATGTATTTTATTGCTTGCCCAAATTTGAACCTGTATTAACCACGAAAATTAAACGAATCACAAACAATTAAAAACGATTCATACAGATATTTAGGTTAATGTGTTTTAGTGAAAAGTTTACACGAAGCTTAAAGATTCTTGTTTTGTACTTACCGTAGGGGAATCGGACATAGAATAGCCACAAGGACTAACAAGAAGAACAACCCCAGAGACATCCGAAAGATTTCCAAGAACAATAATAAGCTCGGCAGAAGTGGTGCCAGCTGGAGCTCTCCAGTATGACTGTCGTAATCCAGTTTTCAAAGGCGCAAGCAATGACAAGGGTGGAGCTGAACCCGACGCTGATTCAATCTGAAAAAACAAAAAGGAAACAAAATTTAGATCTACATTATGTTTTAGCTATTTTTCCAATTGGTCCATTTGATGTGTTACCCCGATGAACCAGTATTAGTATTAATAACTTTTTAGCATGTAAAAGAATCACAGGAAAGAAAATACCGAATGCAAAAAGCTTCCAAATGGGAATTCAGCTAACGATTCCTCTCCATTAAGTAACTGTTGAAGGGCCTTGACGTCTCCATATTTATCGCCCACCTCCTTTTTTACAGCGACAAAATTATTCCCTACCACTTGATCCAAAGCTTTCAAAGTAGCTTTTTCCGCACGGGTATTTTTTCTTTGACTAATTAAAACCCTTATATAGTCCAACGTCAATGCTTCAAGAATATCAACACGACAACACAGCTTACATATAACTCCATCCACACCATTAGAATTTGATCCACTATTACTGTTTTTCAAAAGAATAGCACCTTTACCAGCACAACAAACTCTACAAACCTTGCGTTGACATGCAGAGCACACAAATATCGACTTTGGAGATGAAGTCAAACTTAAACTCAAAGTTTCTGCATGAACTTTACATGGTTCCCCACAACAACCCTCACCAATTCTATTTATATTCCAGAAATCTATATCCATATCATCATCAAGAGGATCAAGACCAATAGCACCAGTAATCTTATCTTCTAAAGAAACTTGACAAAGAATTGCAAGGGCGTTTGATACCTTGCATAATGAAGCTATGCAGGATTCCTCTACCAATGTGTTGGGATCTATAGTAGCTGGATCAATGCCGATAGAAGATAAAGCTTTATCCCTTTCAGTTGCAGAGAGATTGAGGCGAAGTCGTTCGATTTCAAGTTTCATTGCTTCTACAAAACCTAACTTGTTACCCTGCAAAGGCAAAGCTTCACAGTCAGTTATTTTTGTGTCTCCGTATATGGAAGATATTAAATCGAAATAGAGGGCCCACAATTACATTCCATGCACTGATAAACGACTACCGAGAAGTTTCTTCAACAGTAATAAGCAAACAAGAATTTTGATCTTTACGTGGGCTAAAAATGACACTACTACCATTTACAGTACCAACAAGAACAACAATAGTGCAAAATTAAAGTATTTTGAGTAAGATAGCATACCCCATGTAGGGCGGTCAAAGTTTCAAAGCAATTTATGTAGTGCTCTGCGCCCCTTTTAATTTGTATTATATCTTGCGTGGAATTTTCTTGAGAGTTGTTCTCAGCATTGTGATCATGACACGAACTATAACCTAATTCTTCCAAACTAATTTCCATTATTGGTAGTGAATCGGATCCTGATATAATGTTGTCACCTGACAAGAGATCCGTCTGAGAGCTGGGGGATGTATTAGATTTTCCAGGTGCCAAGACATCATTTTTTGACGTGACAACATTGGTAGTGTTATCTATTTTAGACGAGAATGAGTTGGCCTCATCTTTAATATTAACAACACGCTCCAATAACCTTAGGCCAGGGCCTTCCGAAGCAAAGATGTCTCTCCATGGAAGAGAAATTCCAAGTATCTCTACCTGTCACATAAACCAGTACCGAGTAATCAAACATGAATCACATGCACCACTTTAATAGACGAATATCATCCACCAGTATAAAAGTTAATGGTTACAAATACGATAATGCTTCCTGACACGTTAATGGTTTTACACTACAATGTATATCGTATAAGGACTACAATCTATGGACCTGGAAGAAATTTGCTAATCAAAATGAGAAAAAAAAAATAAAAAATAAAAAAAAAAATAAATAAATAAAAATAAAAATAAAAAGATAAAACAGTTAAATGAAGTATTAAAAAATTCATAACTTAATGTTCAATGTACCTCACCGAGAGTAACTGGGGAGATGGTCGACTCAGCTGGATAGAATGTTAGCACAACCACACGAGTAAGAAAGTCCAATTCGCTCTCCTGTCCTTTGAAGTCATATAGAAATGGAAGGTTGGTTTGAGTGGCAGGTATGCTTGCTGCGGCTCTCTTTGAAGTCATATCCTCGTCACTAATAGGCCCTGGTATGGGTATTACCATGTTTGTACCATTAGGACACCGAGGAATGGAGACTCCCTGCAAAAAAAAAAAAAAAAAAGGTTTCGTTTACAACCCCAAATTCTAAAATGACTGTATACATATCCATGGTTCCTCCTATGTGTTTCATATTTGTGCCAATTATTAAAATTAAAGTGTGGTTGCGAATATAACATGCCTAATGTCAAGAGATAAGTCAAACCTCCACAACGAGTTTTAACGTATCTAGATCACGTCCTGTTCTCACATCAACTGTTGCTGGGTATGTTGAATCATCTGCACCATGTGAAATAGTGAAGAGAAGTTGACAAACATGACAAGGCTCGCTAAGGTAGATAAAAAGTTGTATTATGTCAGCCGCCTGCTGGGACACCTGTACAACAATCAATCCACTTTACATTAGATATCGAATCATAATTTATTGAAAACTACGAGTAAGTCTTAATTCAAAGATATACAAAAAGAAAACAGACTATAGTTACCCATATGATGTCTTTCTGCTTAAAACTAAGAAGACAGTCTCCATCACCAAAGCTCGGGTCGACACTAGCAATTGGTTTAAGAAGAAAGGAAGATCGTCTACTAAGTACCTAGCAAGAAAAGTAGACACATCAAATAAACGCGTGCATTTGAATTAGACATAAATAAAAATTTTCTGAGAGTTACATACATGCAAAGGCTGGCTTGATACTGACGGAAGATGCTTAAAAAGCCTTAATCCAAGAAACATCTCTAACTGCTTCTGTCGAGAACTATCGGTAACTGCATTATTATATCTTCTCTGTAGGGTTATCTTCACATTCTGTGCCACCGAGAAATTTTTGGACTTTGCTGCTTCATCGCTAAATATATTAAGAATATGACTATGCATTGCTTTAGAGCCCGTGTAAATCGTTGCATGAACATCACCAGCAATCAAGAAAAGGTCAGCTAATTGACATATTGGCGATAAAAGAGTCGACCTTTTAAATTCCTCAAATGTCATATCAAAACGCTTCCAAGGCTTATCTTTCGTACTCGTGGTCCTATTTTTGTGATCAATAGCCAAATCATTATCAAGATATATCCCGAGACGTCTACATTGCTCTGTGAAAACTTGAAGGGCACCAAAAAAGCTAGCAGCATTTGTTCGATCCAAAGAATCAGCACAGTTGTAACGAATTACTCCGTTTTGATGTGCTCTTAAGCAGAAGAAACCACTGATGTCATCATTATAGATCTTATCACCTTCACAATTTTCCATATCTTGACGAGAAAGTAGATAATCACCTTCAGAAATGCCTATCGATATCGTGGGTGCTTTTAAGTGATACCAAAGTCCTTCAATGGTTTGTTGTTCGCCTTTCAATCGGTTACTAGTATGCCAATCATAATGTATTAGATGAATTCGGGTGTTCGGAAGTTTTCCAGTTGACCGGATATAATTTAGTGATTCCTCAAAATGTCGAACTAAAATGGCTTCTGATTTCCCTTCACCACTTCTAAGCAAATTGACACATACAATAGGGACTAACCCATTCTTATTTTGATTTGCACCAAGTACATCCAAATTTCGCGTGTCATATCTATTGACTAATCTTTGGTAATACCGTGCACTTCCTTTATAAGGATCATCATCAGAAACATATATTGCAGCTTCTGCAGCAGTCATCTTTAGTTCTGCGCCCCACCAGATAGGAATCGTGCCTCGTCTCCATACATATGTGTTGAAGGGCACATTTTGACCAGATCTTTTTGGAACCCATACAAGTTGTTCGCACTCGATTTCATTTCCTGCCCAATACAGATACTAATAAAAAAGCATAACAAACTAAAGGAAGAAACAAGCTTCAAAAATATGATACTCCGTATCTGTACATCATATGCAAGTATCGAGAAGAAATAAACATAAATCATTTTTAAATATGTCAATCTACCTGTGCTGTAACAAGCGTTTAAGCCCCTTGCTAAGTATCGAGTGCCAGGATGAAGCCTACTACGACGAGCTATAAGAGCAACAATCCCTTCTTGCTGGCCAGCAGTTCCAAATGTTCGATATTCTACAAATCCCTGCAAGTTGAAACGGATTACTTGAGCATGCAATCCTATGAGATGACTTCGGGAGTGAATGTAAATATGTAATAGAATGGTTTAAAGCACCATACCTGCAGCATAGTGACACAATGCTGCCCGAGCCCAATTCTTCGGAAAGCAACCGAGAACCACCCATTCCAAACAAATTCATCATCAGGATTTTGTAAGGAAAAACGGCTAGGAAATGGCCGGGTGATATCACGTGTTTCACAGAAGTAATGTTTTCCATCGATTTCAAGTTCAGTCAATTCCTGAATATTCTTTACTTCTCCTTTCCCTTGCGGTTGAGGGTTTAGAAGCGTAATTTTGATCCATTTGCTCTCGGTAATGGTGTACACACACCCGCCACCTGGCAAATATGGAATGCTAGCAGTCAACTTTGTTGCAACGAGCAGCAAACCAATGCCCCCAAGCACTGTGTAACCCAATATAGCTTTGGCGTACGTTGTATATTTGCAAATCGTTCTCGAACCATCTGTGATGTAGTTTAGTGCTTCATCTTGGGAGTTGAAAACATCATAACCCAATTTCCGATCGTGTCTAAGAATTCCGGTCGTTGGATCAATATAAATGACCTGAGTGTCGGTCCTAAAAGACAAACTAACAATGATATATACCTCACTGGTATCAAGTGTAACAACAACCACGGACGTATTCCTCGATCCACCAGCTGTAACTGTTATAAAGTAGTAGTGCCCAATGGGAGCAAAGTATGAGAATCCAAAAAATAGAAGTATACAAGATTTGAATGTTGATTTAAAACTACTAGAGGTGGCAAAATGAGCTGGTTAGGGGTTTTGGTAACGGGTCACTTTTTGTTCAGGACTAAAAACGGGAGGGGTTAACTGGAAACACTCTTTTACGATTTTCTTAATAATAAATGGTAAGTTTTCCAAATACTTAGATATGATTGCTTATTTTGTCCGGTTTCCATTAAGCTAACTTTTTTCATTTGACCCGTTAGTGATAAACCAAAGCCCAAATCAACCCATTCATAAGTGAATCAAATGGGTCGAAATTGCCGTCACTAGATCATAATAGATACTCATCCAAATCAAAGTTTATACTAAAATAGGAAAAAGTTTGAAGGGACTAACCAGGCGATTCCATTATCTCATAATGAGCATGCTCTATCTAATTACGACAGCACTAATGTTCACGCTCCTGAGGGAAAGAATCTACAATCTAGAGCAACATTAAATACAGAAGTGTCATACAGTCGATGGCATTTTCATGAAACACATAGAAATACATAAAGTAAATCACGTTTCAAAAAACGCAGAAAAACACTAAAGCCACCTTAAGCATTTGATATTCACCATCGGCCATATTAGTTATGTGATTAGAAGTGTTTCTTATATCTATAACGTCCATTTAAACAAGGTCCTTAGTTGTTACAAAATCTCATAACAACCCGATAACAGGAATGCAAATAAGGCCAAATCTAAAAAAGATAGTGACTAGTGACTACGGGGGTGTTTGTTCGGCTTATATAGCCAGTTTATGGCTTATGTTTCATAATCTTACTTTTTATGGCTTATTTTGAAATTTTTCGGCTTATATAATAAGTTTATTATGTCATAATAAGCTTATACAAGCCGAAAAGTTTCAAAATAAGCCATAAAAAGTAAGCTTATGAAACATAAGCCCAAAACCAAATAAGCCATAAGCCAGCTATATAAGGCGAAACAAACACCCCCATACACGTCCACTTTCCCACACTAGTGAGTAAATACTCAATTAATCTCGCGCGGATTAAACTAGTCCTTAGCTGTGCCACACTAGTTAAGGCATCCTGAATGTCTCGGGTATGTACACATCTTAGGATGACCAGGGAAGAGTCCAGAAACGGCCACTGGTAATACCAGTTAGGCTTAGGCTAGGCCGCATATATCACACTAACCAAATCTATAATCTATACTACATATAAAGAGAAAACACGTCCGCTTAAATCTTAAAAACTTAAAAAATTAATAATGTTGTTAGACTAACGAAATCTATTAAATAATTAATTACAATTTAAACCACTAACTTTTCTCACTCTCGCATACTAATACTATACACCGTCGCTATGCGCAAGTAATCGTCTAGTATCAGACTAACCAAATTTATAATTATATCTACAATGTAACAAAGAGATATACAGTAATAATGCTTCATACAATCATATACAATTGGTAATAAATAAATTACTTATATAGTTATATGCTAATTAACTTCACTTTTTTTTTTTTTTTTTTTTTTTTTTTTTTTTTTTTTTTTTTAATTTAAATTCAATCAATTAAAACTAAAAGGTTTTACATCACTTTAAAATTTAAATCAGTAAATATAAAAAAATCTAATACAACAGTTAATGAATTGATCTTCTAACAGAAAGTAAAAAGTAATTAATTAAGAGATACATACTAGTAATTTAATGGTAATTGATACATGATATAAAAAAACGTTACCGATTAAAAAGTTAAAAAAGAGATTGTTGTAATGAAGGAAGCGTGAATCTGTGAAAAGGGTTAAAGAATGTTTTTTTTTTTTTTTTTTTTTTTTTTTTTTTTTTTTTTTTTTTTTTTTTTAGTATTATTAATATTATTTTCTTTTATTTCTATTAATCAAAATAAAAAAAAAAAAAAATTAAATTAAAAAATAATAAAAACTTTTCACCGTATCCGGGCTACTAACATTCTTAAGTCTGGTCCGGCACTAGGTAAGCCCGAAGCCTGAAAAAACCTGTCAAAAAGCCCAAAAGACCGGACTTTTACCAAAAAAGTCTGACCTATTTTAAAAGAAGACCTAAATTAAGTGTTATTTTTATCAGATTCAAGAAAATAATTTCTTATGAATGTTTCTAGTTTTGATTATTTTGATATCTGTGCATTTGCTTGAAAGATTTTGATAGCGTAAAACGACAACAAAACAAAACATCTTTTTATAGATTCACATGACATTACTCAAGATGAAAAGAGTAAAATTTTAGATTTTTAGTAATGTACTTAAAAATGTTGGTAAAATATTTCTATATATAATAACTATATTAATAATACAATATATAGAAGAAAAAAAAAACCAAGCCCGAGCCGAGCTAAATTCAGTCCGGACCATTTGAGCCAAAACAACCTAAGTAATATTTTGAGCCCGGATTTTTTTAAACCCGGGATTATTTGATATATAAAAGCCTGGTTTGTGCACCTCTAGTCGATGCTACCGGTATAAATGGAGAAGGATTGTATCAAATTGTTTTTACAATTTGAGTTAAGTAAGAGGATATGAGTCATTGGATATCGAACGGCTCAAGTCAAAAGAAGTTCTTTTCGCCATCAAATCAAAGAACCACACATGTCCAACTTTACTCAATTTGTAAAAACAACTTCACACAATCCTTCTCCAGTATAAATAATCGCAAATAACCGTTCAAAACCACACACAGTGACACTAAAATGGAGTCCAACTCTTCGTCACCTCTTCTCACTGGAAAACATGACCACACACGCGCCACCCTCTTCCACCATCAAACCACCCTAAGCGCCATTATCATTTTCATCCTCATTACATTTACGCATAACATAAGGGGTTGTTTGTTTCGGCTTATATAGCCGACTTATGACTTATTTGGTTTCGGGCTTATGTTTCATAACCTCATTTTTTGTGGCTTATTTTGAAACTTTTTTATAGGCTTATCATGACATGATAAGCTTATATAAGGCGAAAAGTTTCAAAATAAGCCGCAAAAGTGAGCTTATGAAACATAAGCCCAAAACCAAATAAGCCATAAGCCAGCTATATAAGCCGAAACAAACAACCCTTTAAGTAAAATAACAAATATTACTATTCATAATAGTATCTATATGTGCACTATAAACAAATAAAAACTTACTTAGTTTAGTCTAGAGGTGGCAAAACGGGCGGGCCGGGCTAGAACGGGCACGGGCTAAACATGCACATATTATACAAATCGTTTTATAGAAGGCTAAAAATGACGAAATAAATTCCTAAAACGTTATACTTCATTTATATTTAAAAAATTAAATATATTATTATATAAGTTTTTCTTTAAAAACGATTATAATGTTCTACAATTAAAAGAAAATATGAGTCCGTTTGTGCTCATTTAACTTTTCAATGGGCTAAATATGCCCATTTCAAAAAAAGGAGGGGCTAAATGTGCCCAAGTCTTTTACAAAATAGTCAAAATTAGCCCATTTTTTTTATTTTATTTTGGGCACAAATTGTCACCGCTAGTTTAGTCATTCGTCCTTCTAGAAGGGGGGGGGGGGGGGGACGGTTTGAGTCTGCGTGGATTAGTCAACTAGAAAGATAGAAAAACGCGGTTACCTTATTTGTTTATGCTTAAAAGCTTATGCGGTTACAAAGCTCGTGCATAATTTTATGCCTAAGACTATGGGTGTGCTTGGCGCATAGCGTTTAGGAGCGTTGAGCGTGGTGATATTTAATGCTCGTTTGGCAAACAACAAGTAGCTTTATCTATGTTTTCGTAATAGCATTAAGGAGTGTTGAGCATTTAGGAGCTGTTTACACATTATAGTTACAACCAGAACTACGCTAACAAACGTTTTTATAGAAAAATATAGCTACTAATTTTGCCAAACACACCCTATGTGTCAATTTTGCAATGGTTGTAAGAGAAGGACCCACTTAATTGTATAAACAGTGAGCAAATGACAGATTAGTTTAGGTACGGAAGAATTAGGCATGAGTTTAGGCTTCCCAATGATTTCTCTATTATTACTCGTATTAGTCTATTTCCTTCTAAAAACAATACAAGTTTTTTGACATAAGCTACACCTTCAAAGTGCTTAATCGCTTTTCCAAGATACAATAAGCTATGAAGCACTTTAAATAAGCTTACCCAAACGCCCCGTTAATCAAGTCATATGTGTATAAACATGTTTGTGACTTTGTGAGTGTGTGTATTTTCAAAAAACTGTAGTAGTAAGTATAACAATAACAATAATAGATTATTGGTTATTTATGTTAAACTTAAGATTAAGATACAATGTCAAAGGAATAAGCAAAAGTATATTATAAAATTATGGGTTGTCTGATATATTTTTTCTAAAAGTTTAAGGGATGTTTGATAGATCTCGAAACTTAAATAAGCAATCGTAGATAGTGAATAAGAGTAGAACCTTGGTCTTTATGTACTGAGAGTACTAATGTACTATAGCTACATTCACCGCTAAGCTGGACATACTTTTGTTAAACAATGTTATGCACAGTTGCAGACGTATATTTACACATACTTTTAGTAAAAATGAAATTGTTGACGTGACTAGGTGAACGGTTGGCAACCTATTAAAACGACAACACTTCCACTGCAAATGCGTGTGCTTTTTATTTTTGGTTCATAACATGTTGATCTAAGTTTCCTTTGCGATGTTGCAGGTTTCTGGACAAATATACGGTTACAGTCTTTTTGAGTTACTGGACTTCGCTCTACTTGATGATGAAAGGATATTGGCTCATATCAAGTGGGCAAATTGAACATTTAATAATTGGCAAGTTGTGTTCTACAAGTTGATGCAAGTTGCTTATCCTTTCTACATGCATGAACTTGCAAGGATATTGAGCCTATAAATAGCTCATTAGTTTCATGTTGAAAGTACACCAAAAACACACAAGCACTTCTTGTTGTGTACTTAGATAGTTCTTTCTTCCTTTCTTGTTGTAGTAGTATATGTTTCTAGTATAAGAAATATATAAGAAAGTTTGGTGTTTCATTCTTGGTTCTTTTCATTTTGTCTAATTTTCAATAAGCTGGTTTGAGGTATAGTGTTGTGTTGAAACATACACATTCTTTACCTAGTTGGTGGGATATTATCGCGGTTATTCCACAACAAGTGGTATCAAGAGCCGAGGTTATTCTTAGTATGCTATGTGGTTGCAATTTATTTTGATCCTCCACATCAGAAAAGAATTACATTGGTTTTTTGGTTGAAGCTATTGAAAATTAATTTGTACACGAAATGGCGGATGGCAAAGTTGACAAACCTTCCACATCGGTGGATCCAACATCTCCAAGTTGGGCTAGACCAGTCTTGACGAATGCAAGATTGGCGGTGGAGGTTTTTGATTGCACGGGCCATTTCGGTATGTGGCAAAGTGAGGTTCTAGACGTTCTTTTTCAGCAAGGTCTAGACATTGCCATTGAAGAAAGTAAACCAGAGGATGTAGAAGAGAGGAATTGGTTAACCATCAATCGGTTAGCTTGTGGTACGGTTCGTTCATGTCTTTCGAGAGAGCAACGATATGCTTTCTCAAAAGAAACATCCGCCTACAAACTGTGGGTGGCATTGGAAGAGAAATTTTTGAAGAAAAATTGTCAGAATAAGCTCTTTATGAAGAAGCGACTCTTTCGCTTCACATATGTACCGGGTACCACGATGAATGATCACATTACCAGTTTTAACCAATTGGTAACCGATTTGATGAACATGGATGAGGTGTTCAAAGACCAGGATCTAGCATTGATACTGTTGGGATCGCTTCCAGAGGAGTACGAGTTGCTTGAAACAACTCTACTCAATGGGAAGGATGATGTGTCTCTTAGTGAAGTTTGTGCTGCTTTATATAGTAAAGAACTAAGAAGAAAGGACAAGCAGATTAGTTCAAGTGGAGACGCAGAGGTTTTGCTAGTCAGAGGTCGTTCGCAAAAGAAGGGCACCGATAAGAGATGGAGATCCAAGTCGCGGCAAAGACTAAGCAAAGATGAATGTGATTTTTGTCATGAAAAAGGCCATTGGAAGAGAGATTGTCCAAAGTTGAAAACCAAGGACAATCACTACAAAGGGAAAGCTGTAGCGGAGGCGAATGTCACCAAGTGTGATGATGAAGAATCAGATCTCTCACTTGCAGCATCGTTAACCAAGAATGCTTCTGATGTATGGTTATTAGATTCCGCATGTAGCCATCATATTACACCACATCGAGAGTGGTTTAGTAATTTTGAAGAACATGAGGAAGTAATTTATACGGCAGACGAAACTCCCCTCACTACTCATGGGATTGGTTCCATTCGATTGCAGAATGAAGATGGAACAATTGTGACCTTGAAAGGTGTTCGTTATTCGCCAAAGTTGAAAAAGAATCTCATTTCCGTCGGTACCTTAGAATCTAAAGGATTCGAAGTAAGAGCAAAGGATGGGGTTATGAAGATCATCTCTGGCGTACTTGTAGTAATGAAGGGTATTCGTAAAATAAACAACACGTATCACTATAAGGGTAGAACGGTTGTTGGAACTGTAGCAGCTGTTACCGATGGTGATAGAAATTCAGAAGCTGTGAAGCTATGGCATATGCGCTTAGGACATGCAGGAGAAAAATCCTTGAATTTGCTCATAAAGCAAGGATTATTAAAAGGAGTGAGTTCCTGTAAGTTGGATCTCTGTGAGCATTGCATCAACGGGAAGACGACAAGGGTGAAATTTGGGACAGCTAACCACAAGACACAAGGTATCTTGGATTATGTCCACTCTGACGTATGGGGTCCCTCAAAGACAAGATCTTTAGGAGGGAGACACTACTATGTGACCTTTGTTAATGACTTTTCCCGAAGAGTTTGGGTGTACACGTTGAAGACAAAGGATGAAGTGCTAGGAGTGTTCATCAAGTGGAAAAAGATGATGGAGACTCAGACGTGCAGAAAGATCAAACATCTCCGAACAGATAATGGTGGAGAGTATAGAAATGATCAATTCACAAAATTTTGTGAAGACGAAGGCATCGTCAGACACTTTACTGTCAGACATACACCACAACAGAATGGGGTGGCAGAACGCATGAACCGAACTTTGCTCGAGAAAGTTCGGTGTATGTTATCCAATGCTGGGTTGGGTAAAGAATTTTGGGCTGAAGCTATGACGTATGCGTGTCACCTCGTTAATCGTTTGCCATCTACTGCTATTGATGGGAAAACACCATTTGAGAAATGGTATGGAAAACCTGCTACAGATTATGATTCCTTGCATGTGTTTGGTTCCGCTGCATATTATCATGTGAAGGAATCAAAGTTAGATCCTAGAGCAAAGAAAGCATTATTCATGGGGATCACCTCTGGAATCAAAGGCTATCGTCTATGGTGTCCAGAGACGAAGAAGACGATCTTTAGTAGGGATGTCACCTTTAATGAATCTACCATGTTGAAGAAGGTGAATGCTATGCAGTTAGATGGAACTCCTAAAAAGGTGGAGTTTGAAAGAATAATTGTACCAGATGATAGAGATGATTCTCCTATGGTAGAAGGAGGTTATGAAGAAGAGGAGGTTCAAACCGAAGAACCTCCACAGCAACAACATGAATCAATTGCTACCAGCAAGCCTAAAAGAAACACTAAAAGGCCTGCTCGCCTTAATGATATGGTGGCTTGTGCATCTTCAATTGCAGCTGATGATGTTCCTACTACTTACTCTGAAGCGGTTCAAGACTCAGAGAGCGAGAAGTGGAGGATTGCCATGAGCGAAGAAATGCAGTCTCTTCGGAAGAATCAGACATGGGAGTTGACCAACCTCCCAAAAGGGAAGAAGGCAATTGGATGCAAATGGGTGTATGCAAAGAAAGAAGGATTTCCTAGCCAAGATGATGTTCGCTACAAAGCAAGATTGGTAGCTAAAGGCTACGCTCAGAAAGAGGGAATTGATTACAATGAAGTTTTTTCTCCAGTGGTAAAGCATTCCTCTATTAGAATTTTGTTGGCTTTGGTAGCACAGTTGGATTTGGAACTAGTTCAGATGGATGTGAAGACTGCATTTCTACATGGAGACTTGGAAGAGGAAATCTATATGGTTCAGCCAGAAGGATTCAAAGTTGCTGGAAAAGAGCATGAAGTATGTAAGCTTCATAAATCGTTGTATGGATTGAAGCAATCCCCAAGACAGTGGTACAAGCGATTTGATAAGTTTATGATGGAGTCGAAGTACACAAGAAGCAAATATGACCATTGTGTCTATTTGAAAAAGCTACAAGATGGGTCCTTCATATATCTTCTACTATATGTAGATGATATGTTGATAGCTTCTCAAAGTCTAGACGAGATTGAAACGTTAAAGACACGGTTGAAAAGCGAATTTGAGATGAAGGATCTCGGTGAAGCAAAGATGATTCTCGGCATGGAGATAGTCAGAGACAGAAAATTGAGGAAGCTCTCTTTGACTCAGAAACAATATCTGAGAAGGATTCTAAAGCGTTTTAGGTTCGACAAGCAAACAAAACGAGTTAGTACTCCACTCGCTTCTCAATTTAAGATCAGTGCTGCTATGTCACCGAAAAATGATGCAGAGAGGGCATACATGGAAAAAGTGCCTTATGCAAATGCTGTCGGTAGCTTAATGTATGCTATGATATGTACTCGACCAGATATTAGTCATGTTGTTGGTATGGTGAGCAGGTATATGCATAACCCTGGAAAAGGACATTGGCAAGCTGTTAAATGGATATTACGGTATATCCATAACACGATCGATGTAGGGTTAGTATTCGAACATGGAAGTAGTCAGTGGGTGGCGGGATATTGCGATTCCGATTATGCTAGAGATTTAGACAAGCGAAGATCTACTACAGGCTATGTTTTTACTTTGGCAAAAGCTCCAATTAGTTGGAAGTCTACCTTACAGTCAACTACTGCTTTGTCAACTACAGAAGCAGAGTATATGTCTATTACAGAGGCTGCAAAGGAAGCAATTTGGCTTCAAGGGTTGTTCGGTGAACTTGGAATCAATCAGAAATTTGTCACGATGCATTCTGACAGTCAGAGTGCAATTCACTTAGCGAAGAATCAAGTTTATCATGCAAGGACGAAGCATATTGATGTTCGGTATCATTTCATACAAGAGATACTGGAAGAAGGTGGAGTTAGAATTGAGAAGATCCATACTTCTAAGAATCCCGCACATATGCTGACTAAAGTATTAGCTGGGATCAAGTTCAATTACTGTTTGGACTTGATCAATGTTGTGAAAACATGAAGATTGGTTTGAAGACTCCACCAATGACGGCCGATGATGAGATTAAAAAATTGATATTCGCCAAGGTGGAGATTTGAAAGGATATTGGCTCATATCAAGTGGGCAAATTGAACATTTAATAATTGGCAAGTTGTGTTCTACAAGTTGATGCAAGTTGCTTATCCTTTCTACATGCATGAACTTGCAAGGATATTGAGCCTATAAATAGCTCATTAGTTTCATGTTGAAAGTACACCAAAAACACACAAGCACTTCTTGTTGTGTACTTAGATAGTTCTTTCTTCCTTTCTTGTTGTAGTAGTATATGTTTCTAGTATAAGAAATATATAAGAAAGTTTGGTGTTTCATTCTTGGTTCTTTTCATTTTGTCTAATTTTCAATAAGCTGGTTTGAGGTATAGTGTTGTGTTGAAACATACACATTCTTTACCTAGTTGGTGGGATATTATCGCGGTTATTCCACAACAGATGATACTATCATTTATTCATGAGGAAGAACAATCACCTTTCAAAACTCACTGCGTGCTCATGATCATATCCATTGTTGCCATATCACTCTCTTTGACTTCCGGGTTTTTGATCTATACACAAAACTGCTTCTCACCGAGGGATTCATATCTTACCATCCTACGAGCCATCTCTGGTTTCTCGGGACCCCTTTCAAATGCTTCACTTCTCTTGGTGTTTGCTCTCCCCGAAAATCTTGATTGGGTTGGCTATTTACTCATATTTGTTTTCTTCGGGACTGCAGCTATGCTTTGCTTTGTTTGCTGGAAGAATGGTTTATTCAAAACAGAAGGTCTTAAAGAGTTTGACCGCCCTATTAGTGATTACTCAACTAGTCTTACACCTATACCAATAGCGCTATCATTATTCATTCCCATCAAGTTCTTTTGGATTAAGCTATCCGTCATTGTTGGAACCATTTTGATCACTATTATTTACAACCTTCTTGTCTATTTGAGGTTAAGGAAGGAGAAACGTGCACGTAACTTGGAAGTACACTCTTTGATGCAAGAAGGTTGATAGCAAAATCATCATTTGAGTAACCTTCTTGCAAGATGTAGTAGGGGGTAACAATAGTATCATCATCTTTTGAGCATGTTTACTTGCAAGCTTTGGGACTAAGGTAGAACTGAACTAATAGTGTTTGAGATACGGTAGAGTAGTATTGTGAATAAGGTAGAACTGAACTCGTGTATGGAATTTTAGGTTTGGAATTAATACATTCGTCAAATATGAGATTGTAGTGGATGCAATGCAAGCTTTACTGACTTTGTTAGTAATTGGTGTTGAAATGCAATCTGTTGGAAGTTATATGCTGTTTAATCCTATCTTTATTAGTGTAATATGTCCGACCCATTTGAATACACTCTTATCCTATTGACCCATTATTCTATTGGTACCTTGGTATAAACTTCTATGTGAGTGAAATTTTGGGTAACTTATGCTCCATCTGACCCGTATAATTTAGCAATCCTTGATTATGAAACATACTTACAGCTTATGTTTTTCCTAAGATAGCATGTTTAAACCTGATAAGGTCATAAGCTAGTGCTCTGCTGAATAATGCCCTTTGAGAGTGGAGATTAGCTATTTGGGATTGAATATTGTGATCTATATTGTTAGTTGAATACGGGATTCTTTGATGCAGTCTGCATTGACTTTTTTTTTATCCAATTGGTGTTGGAATCCAATCTTGAGAAAGTTGTCGTTCATTCTGTGTTTATTTTGTGTGCTGCAATGCAACCTTTGTTTGATGTATGCAATGCAGTATGGCATTATGTCTCGGGTCAACCCAATCCAATCGATTTGATTTGAATTATATAGGTATTTGCAGTTGACCTCTTTGATTTTAACATAGTTTCATAATCCGTATTATACTGTTATGCCATCGACACTTTTGGGCGACATTTGTTCCATTTGACATGTTTGATATTCAAGTTAAACTTTGACCTTACCTGCAAGCAAAACATACTTGCATTTTCCAAAAAAATAAAAAAACATTAAGATACCAGTTTTGTAAAACACAGAATACTTCTAGTATTATCAAACTCATACGACCTTCGTTAAATAAATATAAGCTCAAAGATAACGTGTCAATGTTGTGGATGGTTCTTGTATGATGCCTTTAAAGAAATTTTCGGTCGTGATCTTTTGAGTATGTTTTAGACAAGATAATATACGTTTGTATGTATTAGGAATGTAATGTGACACATCTTTTAGAACCATTTATCCGGATCTATTCTTTGTAGCTTCAAATAGTTACGTGACGAAAAGTAATGTGACTTATCCAGTGATGCACATCAAAGAAACCATTTTATGAATGTAACTTTTTCTCTATGAAAACAAAACATGAACAGATATTTCAAAGATGAAATCAAAATTCGGAAAATTTCCGTAGAACTTTCAAATTTCTTTTTTCATACCCTCTTAATAGCGGGGAAGATCTCCCCAAATCATCAAATACGATATATTGAACAGATATCTTCCCACCACAAATTACCATATGTAATGCAATGCCAAGCTATTATCTACTCTAATGTAATAACTTAATTGGAATGTCACAATGTGCAAGTTTCTGAAGTTCACTCTTCAACTTATATGCCTCATCAGTAGCGTCTGATGTGAGATCAGGAAAATCTCAAACATGCCTTCCTACCTCCTTACTAAATCCCATTCCTGAAAACACGAAACACCGTAAAAAGAAAGTTTAATCTTGAGTAGTATTTTCACTAGATTATATAACAAGAACCACAAGTATTTGTTATTACTTACCTGTCAGTGTGCAATGGGATAGTGTTTTCGGTTAACAGGCCTCTATTTAAGGGGTTCATCGGATAATGATCAAGACCAAAACCAATTCCAATACTAGAAAACATGCCTTTTGTTTTATCAGGCCCAATATCTTTTTCTTGTTGCTGTGAGGCTTGTTCCTCTAACTGCATGTAGGTGTGGGTCAAAACGGATAATATAGTATTCAGATTTCAACGGGTCAATGGATAAACCCAAGTGACCCGTTTATGACTAAATAAATCGAAATTATTACAACTGACAAATTTCATATGAAATGTGAAGGAAAAAGTAATATAATCACCTTTAGCATTCCACAATTGACAACTGCAAATAGAACACCAATTGACATTACACTCGGACCCCTCATACCGCTAACCAGCGATACCATGACTCCGGAACCAAACCCTGAAACCATACTGTAACGAAAAAACATTATGAGTACAAAATCATATTTAAAACCAAAAACAACATTTTTTTTACGCATAGACTAGAGATATAGTAATGCTATGATGCCATCAAATAATATCTACATTTAAAGGAACTGCAAATTATTAAGCTTACCGTGTCTGCATATCCTCCTTTCCGCGTAATCTTTTCATGACACAATATATGCCCGCATTAAATACTCCAGATTGGTACATCCTTGAACCAGAGCAGTAAAATAGATTGATTTTTGCTTGTAAGTGGTAACCAAGAAATCAATGACTCTGATTTCATCAAACATCTGGTTGGTGGGTGGGTGTCTACTACCAAAAAGGTAAATCATTTTCTTTATTTTTAACTTAAATTTATTATAAACCCTTTTGTTATTGGATTACCAAGACCAGAAGCTCCCTCTAAAAACCCCAGACAAGTTCATGGCCCCACCATGTTGTGATAGAGTTGGGAGGTCTTGGAACATACCCAAGTTTGTGACGTCGTCTTGCTGTAAATCACAAATTAGTCTTACACCAAACTCCTTCACCTCAACATCTTCGTTATTCTCTTCAAAATAAAATGTTACAAAATTCTTTGCTTTCTTCCATCCCAATGTAAGCCTTCTATAACACAACCATATCATATATGAATCTTCATTCTGAAAATAATCCTCAATTAAACCTGGAACGCCTAAGTATGGAGTCAGAGAAGCTCCATCAAAGTTCTTTACAGAGCATCCTTTAAATTTGTGAGGCTTTTTTCTCTTAAAAACGACACACGTTCCATATCCAATAAACTTATCATAACACCAATCTGATGGTAATTCAACCTTTACATGATTTTCCCTACTTCTATTTGTAAACCACTCTGGAATGCTATTCCCATGATATACTACATGAAAATAAGTAAAGGTTGAAGGGTAAAAGCCATATATTAGCAACGAACTTTCCAAAAAATTCAAATATAGGTAACAAATTCTGTTTATTACTAATATAGTAAGTAAAAGTTAATAACTTTTTACGTTATAGTAATTATGGGCCCACTAAGTCACCCTGGTACCGGTTGTGTTAAAAAAATGACTGACACGTCATTTTAACCTATTTTTATTTCCACGGTGGATTTACCATGTCACCAAAATCACACCTATATAAGACCCTCTTTTTGTCATTTTAACCTTAAAAAAAAACGTGTTTTAGCAGATAAAAAAAAAACCCCAATTATGAAACCCTAATTTGTACAATCGTGCAATCAAAATGAAGATGCCCAAAGGTAAGATTTAAATTGTTGTTTTTCCACTTTAATTAGTATGTTATCCTTGTTTAATTCCATTTAAAACACTAACTTTTACTAACCCTAATTTTGTTTTTTATGACAGATCAAGTGTTTACTGTCAACTTACACCATGATGGGGCTTTTATTCCCAGCCCTTTAAGATATGTAGATGGTGATGAAAAACAAATCACTGATATCGACTTTGAAGGTATGACGTTTAGTGATTTCCGTGAGATTATCAGGCATTTAGTTCATGGCATTGTTCATAGGTTATATTACTGCCCTATTAGAACACCATTGAATGTGGGTATTAAAGAACTTAAGACTGATAATGATGTAAAAGACTTTATTAGAGTTGGGTATGAAAACAAATGGTATGTTGATTTGTATGTTGAGCATTTTGACTATGATGTAATGGACTTTATTAATGAGGAAGCAAATGCGGTGTTAAGTAGTGGGTCTAGTGATGAATATGATAGCAGTGAGGAGTGTGAGGAATTTGATGATGTAGATTTTCATACTGAAGGGGATGAAAATGTAGTTATTAAGAACCTTACCACTAAAGACCCATTTTTAAACAAAATGTGCAGTGACAGTGGTATGTTTGTTGATTATCTTGATCAGACACTCCCTCAAACAGAGTGTGAGGCCTTAGATGACCCTGAGTCTGATAACATAGACCCAAGCTTTAAAGTTAAAAAAGGTGTTTTATATCCAAAACATGACCCCTCAGTCCCTTGGAATTTAATGAAACCAATTTTAGGGATGAGATATGAACACCTTGAGCAATTGAAGATAGCTTTAGCTAACTATGGAGTAGCAAATGGTTACCAATTATGGTTTGAAAGGAATGATTGGAAGAGTCTGCTAGTATACTGTGGTAGGGATGTGCAGGCAGGTAGGTGTGCTGGTAGGTATGCAAACAAGAAAAAAATGATAAGAAAGAATTTGTTTGGTGACTCACCTAGGCCTGCTAAGTCTGCTAGGACTGATGCAAGTACTAGTAAGGGACTTGGTAAGTCTACCAAGTCTGTTAAGGGTGGCAAGTCTTCCTCTGCGGGTAAAAAAAGTGTGAGTTTTAGCCAACCAATCATGACAAGAAGCAAATCAAAATTGGGAGAGAGTTGTAGCACTGTCGGGGAGGGTGAAAAAGAACATGCTAAAAGTCAGTCACCTATTTCCAACAATAGATCACCCAAATCTCCTGAATCACCTAAATGGACTAGGAAAAAAGTACGTGATGATAGGAACAAGAGGCCAGTGTGTACTTTTAGATTATGGGCTTCATGGATGAGCACTGAACACTCATTCCAAATCAAAACACTCCATTCAGAACACAAATGTTCTAGGAACTACAACCTTGGTTCTCTTGTCACTTACAAGTGGATTGCATACCACTTTTCCAAAGAGATAATCAGTGACCCTTTCATTCCATACATTAAGATGAAGGACCAAATTAGACAGAAGTTTCTAATTGATGTTAGCATTGGTCAGTGTAGAAGAGCCAAACAAAGGGCACTGTATAACCATGAGGGTGGACTAATTGAACACTATGGGAGATTATTTGATTATAGACAAGCATTGTTAGACTCCAATCCAGGATCTACTAGCATACTTGATGTGGAAGAGACTTCTTCTGGGAATACATACTTTAAGAGGTTTTACATCTGTTTTAAGGGAGTGAAAGATGGATGGTTGCAAGGTTGTAGGAGAATCATAGGGCTAGATGGTTGCTTTTTGAAGCACACATGCAAGGGTGAGCTGTTAACAGCAATGGGTAGGGATGCAAACAATCAGATGTATCCCATTGCTTGGGCTGTTGTTAAGGTTGAAAACTATGAGAACTGGGCTTGGTTCTTGACACTTGTGCATGATGATCTGAACCTGCAAGAAGGAAGAGGATTAACACTGATTTCAGATGCTCAAAAAGTAAGTAACTTTTATTGTTTTATTTGACCACAGTTTGCTGATGTAGATTAGTTCATAATATCTTGTCTTCTCAATTGTAGGGACTAGTGGATGCTATTGCAGAGTTGATGCCTCATGCTGAACATAGGAAATGCACCAGACATTTGTATGCAAATTTCAAAAAGAAGTACAGTGGTGTAGAACTACAAAGACTCTTTTGGCATGCAGCATGTAGTACAATGGAACAAGTGTTTGATAGGAAGATGGATGAAATGAAGTTCCATGACAATGAAGCATTTGAATATCTGATACAAAGAAATCCAAATTCATGGTCTAGAGCTTTTTTCAACTTGGATGTGAAGTGTGCTGCTTTTGAGAATGGACTGTCAGAAAGTTATCATAGGGCTATACTCTTACAGAGATCCAAGCCAATAATAACTATGCTTGAGGACATAAGGATTTATATCATGCAGAGGTTGTTAGCCATGAACAAGTTGGCAGTTAAATTGGAAGATGTAATCACTCCATCAATTAGGAAAAGGCTTAACTTTCTAATAGATGAGCAGAGGTACCATTTTTGAGTACGACAGTTTTATTTTCAATTGTTGTTACATTAAATATTCAATAATACTAACTTACATTCTTTTAATTAACAGGCATTGGGATGTAATTGCAAGCAGTTATCATGAATTTGAAGTTAGGAGTGGAGCACAAGCTTATGCAGTTAATTTGACTAACAGGACATGTAGTTGCAGGGTATGGCAGTTAAGTGGTGTGCCCTGCGTTCATGCAGTTGCAGGGTACATGCACTTAAGTAGGGATCCAGAGGATGGAGTCCATCATTACTATAGCCAGGAAATGTGGGCAAAAGCATATCAGTTTTCCATTAGGCCAGTTTTGGGCACTCTTTTCTGGGCAAGAACAAATAATGAGGCACCTTTACCACCCATAATTAGGAAAATGCCAGGGAGACCCAGGAAAAAAAGAATCAAGGCTGCTGATGAGAATACCACTCAAGTGAGTAAAAGGGGAAGGGTTATTAGGTGTTCAAATTGTCAAACAATTGGTCACAACAAAACTAGTTGTGACAAAGAGCCTGTACCAAAGCCACCAGTTGTTAGGAGAGTTGCTGGTAGAAGAGGAGAACCTAGTTTGCAACCTGCTTCAAGAGGTGGTAGAGGTTCTAGAGTTGGCAGAGGTACAAGTGTTGGCAGAGGGGTTGGGAGTGGAAGAGGAGGTGTTGAGAGTGGTGACATTGATAGTCAGAGTGGTGTAAGCAGAGGAAGAGGAGGTGGTAAGAGAGGGAGAGGAGGTGTTGGGAGAGGAAGAGGAGGTGGTAAGAGAGGGAGAGGAGGTGTTGGTAGAGGAAGAGGATCTGTAAGGACAGAAGATATGGTAAGTTTTAATAACTTAGTAACTATTATTAATTTAAGCAAAATCTGTAATTGCAATTTACTATGTTTTCCAATTGTCTTTTGTAGTTCATGGATGAAGAAGATATCAGGAGGCACATGGAAGATGAGTATATGCAAGGCCTGTTGGATGAGCAAGAAGAAATGAGGCAACAATATGAAAAAGAAGAACAACAAAAACTTGATGAAGCAGTTCTTCAACAAGCACTGGAAGAGGAAAGAATGTTTGATAGAATGGATCTTCAAAGGGAAAGGCAAGCACAAGAATGGGCAGCTATGATGGATCCTTACAGTGAATTCAGGTTCCCAGAAAAAGATCCTGATGTTAATGATAGAGACAGAGCACATTTTACCTTCATTCATGAAACCCAGGAATCTGTAACAATGGGAACTGTTGTTCAAGCTTCAGATCTGCAATCTGCAAGTGTCCAAGCTCCATCTGAAAGTGTTCAACCTGCACAAGAAGAAGGTTCAAGTGCTGCAGGTAATAGTAAGAAAAAAAAGAAGAAGGTTGGACCTGTTTCAAGTCATGTGCCCAGAATCTATCACAAGCAAAGGGGAAGATCAGAGAGAATTAAGAAAATGCAAGGTAAGAATTTCAAGTTTGATTCAAAAGGAACAGGTTCAACCCCAGACAAGGCATTTGATGTCAGTCCAGATGCTTCTCCTTGATGTCTTAAGTTATTTGCAGACTTAGTATGTGAAACAATATGTAATCTTTTGGAATCTGTAAGTGAATGCATCTATGGTTGTAAAACACTAACTTATCTTTTGGGATGGTAGCATGATTGTGACAACCAATGGGTGTGTTCCCCACTTGTAATGACTTATGACTACTTTAATCTATGTTGTCCCTTTGACTGTTATCTTATTAGCTGTATAATGCTTGCTTTTGTCTTACCCATTGTATTTAGAATCTTTTTATATGTGTACATATTTATGCCATGGGTAAATGCAACCTGCTTTTGGCATGTGAAATGTGCAGTACATGTGAAATGTGCAGTAAGGTAGATATGCAGTAAATGCCATATGCATAAAGCATCTACCTTATGCAAGTTCAAAATTTTCAACCAAAAGTGTATATATCAGCTTTCAACCAAATGTTTTATAACACTTACTCTCTTGCACATAAACAACCAAAAAAAAACATATAAACAACCAAAAAAAACTTCTATCTGTATCACCAAAAGATACCATTTTCATTCAACAAATTGTTCCATACATCTAAAATACATTACATCCACCATTGTCATCCTACTTCATCTTCCTAACATACATAATAACCTAACATAACATAGCCTAGACATCTACTACTTCATTGCCAATACCAAACACATACAAACAGCAAATGCAAAGAATGTTGACTTCCAAAAAGTCAACGATTGCAAACTTCTCTGCAATTCATTGTTCTTTTGACCCAACTCAGCTTCAAGCACTCCAATCCTCCAAACACGGTTGCCCTCTTCGCCCAATTGACGCCTTTGTTGTGGATTCAAGAGAGTGTACATCTGGTACAAATTCATCCTATACCAATCCGTATCAATCTCTGGATCATACCAATCCCAGAACTCACATTTCTTCTTGACGGGTTGGTATCGGTTAGGACATACAAGAAACCTTCTTGATGGATTAGTGTGTGTCCATGAAGTTAAAACCATTAAGGATAAATCACAATCACATGTGCGATCTTGAAGGTAGATTGACGACATGTTGGGGTTTCAATTAGGGTTTCGATTTGGGGGTAATATTATGACTGCGTGTTTTTTTGTGATAGCCAATTAGGTTAAATAAAACTTGGGCCGGGTTTCTTTGGTTTAGGGTTAAATGTTTATGGGTCGGGTTATAATTAGACAAAGACAATTACACATGTGGAATTTTTAAGGAAAATATTTATCTAGTTGGATATACAACAGGTAATAAGCACTAAAATGTACAAAATTAGCAGGTTTTACTTACTAGATTAGTAATAAACAGAATTTGTTACCTATATTTGAATTTTTTGGAAAGTTCGTTGCTAATATATGGCTTTTACCCAAGGTTGAACGGAAGAATTCACATCTGTTAGTCTGGAAACCCGCATACCTAAGGAAAGCAGAAAACTGGCGAATAAAGCCTTGGGAAGTTATAGATGAGTCAAGACACTGAGTCTTCGATATAGACCCCTCGCTATCAATGGAAACATTCTGAAATAGCTTTGGACAATGTCTGAAACGAGTAAACCTTCTCTTGAATGGGTCTTTAGATGATCCCGACACTTCTCTTAAGGAGGTGCAATCAGATGCATTAAGTTCTAGTAAGCTAGGTGGAAGTTCGGCCAACACTTCTAGCTTCTTGCAACCATTAACATAAAGATCTTGAAGATTAGAAAGTTGACTCAAACTTCCAGGCAAGCTAGTAAAATTGTTCCCTTTTAAGTTTAGTTCCTTTAGACATGATAAGCCTCCAATGCTGTCAGGCACTTGTTCTAAATTGCAGTAGCTGAAATTCAGAGACTTTAACATCTGTAAACCTGCCAATGAAAACAATACTGGTCTTTGGGGATGTTGTTGTTTACTTAGTAAACCAAAAGGGGCAGTGATTGAAGTCCACCATCTAGGTTGAATCCTCCCTTGGCCACCGAATGACAATGATTCAAGGTTTATTAGAGAGGATACAAAAGAAGGATGTTGGTCGACTTTTAGGCACCCCGCTAGATTTAACACAACAAGCCTCTTGAGCATGCCAATTGAGGGATGAACGCTAACCAAATTCACACACCCTTCAAGACTTAGCTCTTCGAGATTTGTAATCTCTGAGAAGTCAGGGGTGGTTGTTAGGTTACAGCAATACCTTAGCTTCATTACTTTCAACCTTCTTAAACACTGATATCAATAGAAAAAAGATTAGTTCTTATATCATTAGGTGTCAAACACGAACACATGTATGAACAAGTAAATACCTTTGGTGTTGTCCAAAGTTGTTTTATGTTGCTGTAAGAGAGGTCGATGACAACAATGTTTTCTGGATAAAAATCTGAAGGTAAGAGCTTGAAGGGACATCCATGCCAATAGAGCAATCTTAACTTATTGGATAAACAGTCCAACCTTCCAGAAAAGTTCACCGCATCGTCCATTGGTAGTTTTAGAATACGCAAGTTTTTCATTCGCGCAAATGCTTTACCGTCTATATCAAACTTTTGACTAGATTTCTTTTGCTGAATGTCAAGAATTTCAACTACATCTGTTGCCTACATACAAGAAATAGCATTACTAGATTGTATTATGAAGCATATGGAAATGAGTTGCATATGCAGTAAAAACCAATTCTTACTTTGTTTTCACTCAAGATATTGTAGATCTCTGATGGATTAACCCACAATCTGCTTCGGTTCCCAAGCGTGCTAGATTCTTCAGATACAATTCCCCTTGCCATTACTTGAATCATGTCATGCATTTGAAGTGAACTATTACTCGAGATCGTGATTAATGACTTATCAACTAGAACTTGTATATTTGTATCTGCAAAAAAGTTACAACCATCTAGTACGCTTGCTGCAAAATCACGATTTACTCCAATGAATGAACATGCAATATCAAGTAAGATATTTTGCTGATGGAGGTTTAGCCCATCGTAACTTAAACGAAGCACTTGTTGTATCTCTTTCTTAGGATGTACTTTGAACTGATCCAACTCACTAACCCACTGACCCTTAGTTTTTCCATATAAAAAACGACCCAAAACTTTGAGAGCCAGAGGGTGACCTTGCACAGATTTCACAAGTTTCTGAGAAACCTCTTCGAATTCTTTAGAATAATCTTTTTCTTTAAAGGCATAGGAACGGAAGAGCTCAAGAGATCAATCCTCATCTAGAAAGTCCATGTCATGGATTTCATCCACTCTATGTGATCTTAGCAACTGTTTATCTTTACCGGTGAAAATAATCAAACTTCCTGGGGAAAACCATTCATGTGAATTTGCTAGTGCTTCTAACTGCTCATGATCATCCACATCATCCAAAACAAGCAGGATCGGCTTTGATGACATCATCTTCTTTATTACCATAATTCCTTCACCAACACTTGATATCTTCAAATCTTCTATTTTCATGATCTTTCCAATCATATGCAGTTGGACTTGAATCAAGCCTTGTCGTTTTGTGACTTCTGTGACATCTTCACAAAAGCAACTTCCTTCAAAGTGGACATAAATCAAGTTATACATAGCTTTGGCAAGGGTTGTCTTTCCTATTCCGCTTATACCACATATTCCAATCATGTTAACCTTATCTGACCCAACAAAGCGTGACAAGTCTAATTTTTCGAAATGGATATCTATGCCAACAAGGTAATCACCAACATGCAAGGGTCCGTCACATAATTTTTTGAGGATTTCTCTGGAAATGGAATCGATGAACTTGGACTCAAACCTGTTAACCACATAGACACAATAAGTAAGAGAAACTACACAGTGTTAAGCTTTTGTAGAGCTACAAGACTAATTACACAAAAACAAGAAATTTACCCATTTGTCATGTCCTGGAGATCCCATCCACATAAGTTAGCCGCCATGGATAGAGTTTCCCTCCATTTATCCACCTCTGTTCTATTTGAAACATCATGTTTGGCAAATGCTCCAGCGTAGCTCCCAGTTTGTTTCCTCACCACGTCAGGTTTAACATCATAAAAGATTATTTGAACCTCATGTTTAGGCTTTCCTATTTGCTTGCACCGGATTATTTTGACAAGTTCCCTCAGACACCATGATGAAGAAGCATAATTTTTGGAGAAGATAACTATCAAAAATCTCGATTCTTCAATGGCTTTGTAGAGATGAGGGGATATGTATTCTCCTTTAGGCAATTCTCTATCATCTCTAAAAGCATGAATTCCTTTATGCTTGAAATCATTGAACATATGATCCATGAAGTTTTTGCGGATATCTTCACCTCTGAAACTTACAAAAACATCATATTTCCACGGATAAGGAATGGACGTAGCAGCCATAATCAATAATGAGATCGAGCTGCATTTGTTCACGAGAAAAGATCATCAGAAAGAGTAAAAGTACAAATACAGATGAAACACTAATTAAATTAATACCAAGTAGCATCAAACATGCGAGTGCTTTTGTGTTATACCACACAACGTGTAGTAGACAGGACATACATGCTAGCTAGTTGCTTATATGTGTTAACTTTATATAAAAAAGCTTGAAAGATTGCATTTCAAAAACAAAATGTGTGATTTTGCAATTCAAGCTTGATAATACTATTTTCTTTGTTCATACTAATGTAAAGATCTGGTCTACAAAAACTTGCTGAAATATTGGACTTGAAATAACTTTTTTCTTTTTGAAATAACAAATGATAACTTCGACCGGATGACCCTAAAACTATCACGACCCTAAAAAGTACAACGATCCTACCTTTAATGATCTTAAGACGAGTGAAAACCCGACCATGACCCAAACATTTGACATATTGTTTTTTTTGGCTATATATAATACTTTTTGCTTCGTTTTAAAATTTACCAACCACTACTGAACAAATAATAATATTGATAAGTTGTTTAGTTACTATAAGATATGGAAATACAAAAATGAAACAATAAAAAGTAATTAGAAATGACTTACAATATAACCAACCACTACTGAACAAATAATAATATTAATAAGTTGTTTAGTTACTATTATAAGGTTATGGAAATACAAAAATGAAACAATAAAAAGTAATTAGAAATGACTTACAATATAACGATGAATGGATGGAAGTATTTGAAATAAATGCGATCAAAATGGAAGTTCCAGTTGAGTTAGAAATAGCAAACGCAAGTTGGTTGACTCCAAGTCAACTTTAATTTCACTTCGAGTCCCTTGACTTTAAGATAAGAGAAAACTGAGCAATCATTTTGTCAAATAAATTATTTCATATAGTAAGTAGTAATATTTTTGCTCAACAACATCACCATCAGGGATGGAAACATGACCAAATATGACCAGGTGTATAAATTTTTTGGAACCATAATATAGAAACACATTTCGATGGACCGTGTGCATTTAAGATGCATTTTGGAAAAATTGATGTTTTTTTTAAAAAAAAAAAAATAACACTACATCAAAAAAATCCATATGGGTCCTGGGCATCCGCGGGAACCCTCTGGTTCCATCCCTGATCACCACAAACATAGTGTAATAAGACAAACAACATCACCCAAACATACCACACTTAAACACAAATATACCACATAATATACTCACACACCAAAATAATAATAATAATAATAAATAAATAAAAATAAAATAAAAAAATTAAAAATTCCTCTCTTTACCCAAACATAGTGTTTGTTTTGGCTTATATAGCCGGCTTATGACTTATATAGCTTATGAAACATAAGCCCAAAACCAAATAAGGCATAAGCAAGCTATATAAGCCGAAAGAAACAACCCCTAAGTAAAATAACAAATATTACATTTCATAATAGTATACGTCAGGTAGGGCTCTGGGATATGTGCGCTATAAAAAAATAAAAACTTGCTTAGTTTTGTCATTCGTCCTTCTAGAAGGGGCGGGGGTTTTAGGCGGTTTGAGTTTGCGTGGATTAGTCGACCAAGAAAACGCATTTACCTTATTTGTTTATGTGTTATTGTACTATTGAAGAAAAAAAATGTTAAAGGGGTGTTTATTGTATTGGTAACCTTATGCTTAAAAGCTTGCGCCGATACGTAAGTTCATGCATACTTTTATGCCTAAAACTATGTGTTTGTTTTGCATTAGTTGTAACAGAGAGACTCACTTAATAATATAAATAGTGAGCTAATGACACCCTAAAAATGATGAATTTGAAAGAAAAGTACCCACAAAAGCAAAAAATTTTGTTAGCTACCCACAAGAAGAAATTGTGATAAGTATGATACTCTTTTTAATTATTTGCCCAAAATTTAAATGGAAAAACAACATAGACAACACACCTTGAGACAGTGAAGTCAATAGAAGACATTTGCTCAGGTGCAACTGAGATATTGTCAAGAGTATTCTCTCCTATCCCGGTCATGAAATAAATAAAAATATGCCAACTCTTGATGCGATAAAGAGACTGTTTCTTGTTGGATTGTAAACTTGATTTAGTCCAATAAAGATTGGACTATCCATAAAAGCCCGAGCCCATATAGAAGAAGCTTCTAGAAAGTCGTAGAATGGTCATAGAAAATATCTATAGAAGTGTTTAGAATATTGTAGTAGTCTAGTAGATGATATCTATTAGAAGTATCTAGTTAGGTGTGGTAAAATATTAAGTAGAAAAATCTAGAGATCCATGAAAAATATCTCGATCTAGAATGTTGCATTGACTAGTATAAATAGGTGGTGGTGTAAGCAGCAAGCAAAGCTTAAGCAATCAATAATACTGTAAACTTTCTTATAAGTGTCGCTCTTTTCATAAGCCTAAAAGGCTCTCGCGTTATCCAACATTTCTTTAATCCCTTTGGATCCCATATTCTAACTTAATACAGTTCTTATGTGCCTATGGGTTTATTATTTAAAGAGCGCCAAGTGAAAGTGCTAATGTATGCAGATTCAGCTAAGGCAGCTGATGTAGCTTCCGTTGTGCTTAGTGTTCTGTAAAGGCTACACCCAAACCGGATCAACATCTCTACTTGTTGATAAATAAACATTCTTCACTATCCTTATTACTTAAATATTCTAAAGACCCAATTTCAATATCCCCAATTTAGGTCTGTATTTGTATAAATTTCCTTCGTCACCACACACTTAACATATCTGCAGGTTATCTACGCTAAAAATGAATAAGCCAATAACTTTCTTCTGTAGATGCCCATCAGGAAATGCAAGGAACCTCGAAATAGGATGGCATATGAAACTCAACAGTGACCAACAATTGCTTAATAAAAGTGCTAATCTGCTTATTGTTTCTTGATACATGTTATTTGAGGAAGTTTGTTGCATATCTAAACTAATTATTCACACAAACTCTTTTCAAAGTGGAGAAAATCACAATCTATTAATTCAACATTTGTATAACAGCAACGAATACAAGCATACAACTATTGCTAATTGGCATTCCTTCATTAATCAATGATAACTACATATGAATCTTCAATTAGTTACTAGTGCAAGACTTTCTTTACAATTTTATAGACTTCATACCATGTCATCTCTAAAAGAAGGCAACATAGGTTCTAAATTCATACAACAGAAAATGAAATAGGTACATTACTTCTCCATATATATATATATATTGTCACAAACTCTTACTCCTTTGTTTCATCCGTTGATGGTTTGATCATTGATGAATGTATAAGCAGATAATCGAACAACAAAACACAATATAGAAAGAACGGGCCCAAACCTTTCCAAAAGAACTTTGTAGGATGGGTAAAACTTAGCAATATGAAGAACCGCTACCAAGTCCAACACTAGCAACGTCTTCACAAGTTGCTTTTTAAGAGACGCTCTGAAAACATCTTTGGATTCCTGAAAAAACCTTTCGCAGAAGTGTTCCATCCCAGCATAAGCATTATCAATGTAAAATATCAAAAAAAAAAAAAAAAAAAAAAAAAAAGTTCACAAAATGTGTTGCTTAACAGAAACCATATAGTAAGTTAGACAATGATTGATTTACCTAGTATCCTTCACAGTTGGCTTTGGCTCAGAATCCTGCCTTGATTTTTGTTTCTTAATACTATCCTTCACAATTGACTTAGGCTTAAAATTCTCCTTTGACTTATGTTTTTTTAACAAGAACGTAAATCCCCAACCTGAACACTAACCAACAAACTGCAACGAGAGGCCCAAAACTACCATGTTTCTCCATGAAAGAAGTGAAAAAACTCGCCACATGCTCATAAGATTACACATCTAAGAATTGTATGTTTTTTATGAGCTGTTTCCTCATCAACACTTTTAAAACATGTATCGATTCTTTTAAAAAATCCTCAGCAAATGCACAGAACTTCTCATAAGCAGTTGGAGGAGGTGGTGGTGGTGGTGATGGTGGAGGGGGAGAAATACCAAATAACTTCAACCACTTAGGCCTACTGAAGATTTAGATACGAAAACACAATTCACTACAAATAATAACCTAAAAACTCATATCAAAGATTGATTTGAATCATTAGCTCAATCGAGCCTATCGCTTAAGTCTCATTTTTTCATCAACACATTTATTCTCTTATGTTCATTTCATTTTATTATCAATTACATTAAAGTTAAAACCTAACATAATCGGATATATTCTAATCGATGTACTAATAAGAACTAACCTGACTCATCAAACTGTATCAATAACGAAGCTAAACAGAAATTGAGTAAACCTGTCGAAGTATCGATTCAAATACCATTATAACCTAAAACCTAACAAAAACAAATTTAAATCAAATAACACAGTAATTATGAAGCGAACTAGTAACTACAACCTGATATAACCATTAAACTGTATCAGTTACGACTTTAAGCAAAACATAAAAACCTAACGACATATATTCGTATGCCAAGCAGCTTATGAGAGCAGTTAGCGTTTTTAGTTACAAGCTTGCTGTTTATTTATATATTTATTTATTATATAAATGCTACTTGAAGAAGCATTTAACGTTTTCGTCATTTTACACTTAATAATTACATATACAGCTACACAACTATGTTACCAAACACTTTTATAAAACAAACAGCTACTACTGCTAACATACTAAGCTTATCGACTACAATTAATCACACATTAGCCTAAAACTAACATATATGTACGGATATTTAACAAACGATAAGGTACGTGTTTATCCAAATCACAACCGATCAAACTCGATATCAATTACAATGTGGACTAATTAATCAAGTAATCAACGTATTAATTAATTCGTAAAATAAAATTAACGATAAAGTTGCTAAACTGTATGCCTATCATCAGATGACGAAGCTAAAAGTCTAAAACTGCGTTTATACGATTGCGGTTTATACGAAACGAAATTTGGAGTTTACGCAACAAAGTAAGTTGTTGTTGAAGCGAAAACGAAACGGATAAGATGAATTACGACAGAGCTTCAATGTCGTTGTCATGATTGTGAAATTATGAGTGATTCAATTTGGCGGGAAATATATACTGTTGTGTTTGGTTTGGGTTTTTAAAGGTGAAAGTGGATGAAGGAAATACGTAAGAGGGGTGTTTGGTTAAACGTATATACCAGTTTATTTGATTTATTTAGAGATAATATTAAAAAAAGAAAATGTATTTAACTTGTCTATTTTGTTATTCTATGTAGGCTTTTTTTTTTTTTTTTTTTTTTTTTTTTTTTTTTTTTTTTTTTTTTTTTAAATACAAATCTTTCAAATTTCGACTTTTGTGTGTATTTTGTAACCATTCTATCTTTACGTTTTTTGATCACCCTATGAACATCAAAAGGTTAAATAGTCATTGTAGACTAACAAAAATACAGACAACATGTCAAAATTTGAAAATTTTGTGTTTTGATAGAAAAATAAATGTTACTAGTATATAGTCATTGTAGACTAACCATTCTACCTTTTCGATACCCTTGAAGCCATTTTGAATTCTGTTTGCTAAATTATTGCTATGGTACACATATTTTAAACGGCTTTTACAAAGTTTCGCTGTTAATGCAATCTATTTTACCTGTTTCATTTTTAAGCTTAGTTTCTTATTAGTGTTATGTAATTGACACTTTTTCATGTGATGTTGATTTCATTTGACCGATTTCATCCATAGAATTTGACCCATTTCATTTAGCGGTCCCCGAAAGTAAAACATACTTTTTTTTTTTTTTTTTTTTGGGTAAAGGGCATTACACCCGGTAAAATATATTACACCAAAAAACGTTTAAGTACAATGGAATGTGGCTAAAGTACCACATTAACCTCAAGCAGCGCTTGAACAGCCAAAACAACTAAACGCTTGTGACATGCCACAGAGTAAAACATACTTGGAGTTTCAAAAAGAGTAAATTGCAAAAATCGTCCTTGTGGTTTGACCAAATTGCACGTTTTGTCCTTGTGGTTCATTAAGTGCAAATATCGTCTTTATTTTGCACTGCTACGTGCACTTTTGGTCCTCCATCATTGCAAAAATCGTCCTTATGGTTTGCCAAATTTCACTGTTGAAGGACCAAAAGTGCACATAACAGTGCAAAATAAGGACGATCTTTGCACTTAATGAACCACAATGACGATTTTTGCAATTTACTCTTTCTATCAAAAAAACATACATAGACTGCAATTTCGCCTTTTGGATGCAATGCAGTCTGTAGGAATGCAAAAAGTCCATGTGTTATATGAAAATACCACGACCCATTTGACTGCACATAAAAGTGTATTCAAGTGAAATGAAATGTGTGTCAGTTGGAATGAAAATTAGCACAGATTGCATATTGCATCCCGACAGGTGTTTTAGATCAACCAATACCGATTTGACCTGTTATAGCCAGTACCAATAGTGTTTTGACCCGTTACACACCCTCTCATACCCAATATTGAGGTAATTACAAGATTAGTTAGTTTATGTTGAGATCGTTGTTATTGATAACTGTGAGGTACTTCCCCGATGATAATGATATTTAAATAAATAATAGGGGTGAAAGATTTTGAAGGCAGTAATCCTGAATATGAGATTACATGGCCGAATTTCAGTTTGCGGGTGATTTCACAGCACATATCAAAGCAAAATGAGGAGGGGGGCATAACCTGTCTATCCTGATAATAAAACGTGCGAGTAAGCAAGGGTTCATGACACAGGTGATCACCATCACTTGCATCCATGTGCCTTAAATTACTCATATAAAATCCCAACAATTCACACAACAAAAAATTACAGAAGATCCACTAGAAACTCATCTCATAACAAAAAATGCATACACAAAATGAACTTATAATAATGAGTAATTACTCCAACGACCCCGGATGATTTAGCTCGGGATCACCTTTTGCCTGTGATTCTCTTTGCTTACTCACCTAGACACCTACACAAAAACGTAGTTGAAACAAATGCACGTTAAGCAACAAATACAGTACATGGTACAGTACTATACAAGATTTCTGCCTAACTAACAACTTTATCAAATCAGAATTCGTAATCAAAAAGTAGTAGGCTATAAAAAATCTCAAAAAATGAGTGCATGTAGGCATATAAACATGGCACTGCTCCACCATCCGTGAACGAAAAAAGTTCACAAAACTTATTTTGGCCGACAAAAATGACATTTGACAACAAAAAGCTTACATTAAAGCAAACAAGAAGTCATGAATTTTTAACAATAATATTGTTAGCATGAATATTACGATATTTAATCTAAACATCCTCTTCCTGTTTTGATGATGACAAAGATGTAAGTTACAACATATAACGTAAAATGCTTAAGTTACTTGTGATCACAATTCATCTATGCATTCATACGTCAACAAGCCTCGACATCTCAACGTCTCGAGTATGCTTCAATAATCACTTAAGGTATGTATAAACAAATGTCTAATACATTTTATGATCAAAGGGAGTTTTATTTAATAAATACAAATTATATAAAATGGTATAAACATTTTATATATTTAGAAAAACTGATTGGCTCCAAACGGTCAGACGATTATTGGTCAACCACTTGTGAATGGTCAACTATAATAGTCAAACAGCCTAGAATCAATCTCCGTTGAAGTATAGTGGCTTCCCCGGGTCGTTATGTCCCGACGAGGTGTGGATGGTATTAAAACGGGTTTGTGATCGGGTGAATTTGGACAGGAAAGGGTATAAGTGAATTGTGATGATTACACTACTGGAATATGAAAGATAATAGCTAAAATACACTATATTAACAATACTGGAAAGTCAGAAAAACCAGAAACGTTTAAAACTTAAAACGCGTACGTTCACGTTTAAATAAAACGTAAGCGTACGAAATAAAAAGTAAAAACTGAAATCTGAAAACACCCAGGGGGTGAAAATGACTTTTTTACAAACCTAAGGGTAAAAGAAAAATTTTAGAAAATTAAAATAAATTTTACCCCTAATTAATTATTTAATATTAATTAAATACTAATTATTAATAATTATTAATATTTAAAACACTTAAATATAATTTAATACTAATTAAATACTAGAAAAATGAAAATAAAATTTCTAAAATTATAAAATAACTAAAAATGAGTTTTAAAAATAAAAATAAGTGTTTTTGTCTTTTTGTGAATTTTCTATTAATTAATTACTAATTTCTAATTACTTTTTAATTAACTAAATTAAACTAATTATTAATTAATTATGAAAATTAACTAGAAAAATGAAAATTAAATTTAGAAAAATCAAAAATATTATAAAACTATTTTTAAAACAGAAAACCTAATTTTTCTACCTTTTAATTATTAATTATTAATTAAAACTAATTATTTAATTAATTTAAACTAAAATTAATTATGAAAAATACTAAATGAACAAGGAAAAATCTGGAAAAATTCCTAAAATTATTTTAACTAATAAGAAGCCTGAGAAAAATTTAAAAATGAGAATAGCTTATGAATAAGCTGAAGAATAAGCCAAAGTGCTTAAATAGAAGCTATCACTTTCTAAATTTTTGACTTTTTCCAAATTTTCTTTTACAAATCTGTTTTACCACTTAAAATAACCAACTTTTGTAAAGGGACTTTAAATGAAACTCAAAAATAAGTGGTGTGCATACAAATAAGCCAAACAGTGAGCTTATAAGCTTGATTATGAAGGTTTGAAGCTCAAATAGCTATCCAAGGACTCACACTAATAAAATAAGCTTTGAGTAACTTAGAAGGACAGAAATGAAGCTAAAATGACAAGCAATACACACTGAATAAGCCAGATTAACAAATAAGCAATCTCAGAACCAATTCAGGCCAAACATACCTCAACAGGCCATATGCAGCCCCCTGTGGGGCCCACCTGGGTGTTAGGAGGGGCAAAGTAAAGCCTGATATGGAGAGCTGAGGTGGGGGGCTTTCCAAAAAACTAAGACTCAAGGTGTGGGACCCATAAATGAGCATTTGAGGAGCCTTGGGACTTGGGCTTAATTCACTGATTCACTCAGTGAATGAGTGTGGTCTGGCAACATTCAAGGGTGAGATAAGCTGTGAGCAAGTCATTCTCAGGCAAAAATAAACTCAAGTTTAATAAGATTGACTGGAAAGCTTCTCAAAAAAGCTGATATGTAAATGGTGGGGCCCAAAGATGAGCTCTAAGTGAGCTTATGAAAACTGCTAGTGAACCTGTGCTCAGGGGAGATTTTGGTGTAATCAGCCAACTTCAAGAGCACTCATTAATAGGTAAATGGAATCCAAATTAAGAGTTTTCTTTTGAAACAGATTAATAAGCTACCAAATAACACAAATCAACAAGAATTAACCATTTCCAAGCTTTAATAAATCCTGTGCTTGAACTAGAAAAATTGGCCAAATTGACAGATTTAACTTTTGACTTTTGAGATAATGAACTCAAGTTGACTTATATAAGATTTGGGTGATCTTAAATGAATGAGACAAGTGTTTTGAGAGAAAATGAAACTGATTTAAACTACTTTAACTACATATGCAATGAAATGATAAGCTATTGAACCTAATACTTGGACAGTTAATGCACAAATAGGTTTAGAAGCTAATTTTGACTTTTGCCTCAAGAACTACCAATGTAAGACCTGAACTTATCTAAATGGATACTGAGAATGAAATTTCAATAAGAGTTACCCCCTGACAAGCTTAATTACTCAGTGTAACACCCAAATCCAAACACCCCCATAACTGTGCACTGTTTTTGGTTTTCAAGTGGGAGTATCCATTACAAGCTAGGACTTGGATTCACATTGTTAAAACAGTTATAATGAAAGCCTATGAGCAAGTTAAAACTGAAAGTGAGCAACTACCTGGACTAGAATCACTTATGCCATATTTTTGGGTTTTATTGTGTTATTGAGCACCTAATGAGAATGACTGAGCTAAACATTTTTACAAGAGCATCTAACAAATCTAATAACCTATGAAAACAGAAAATTAGTAAATAAGCAATGATGAAGACAGATTAAGCAATTAACACTAAGGAGAAGTTTAATAATAAAAAAAAAAACTAAGATTTGTAAACATGGGAAACTCACACTGATGACTGCTCAAAACAGGTTTGTAATGCTCATTGAAGCTTAACACCAAGCTGCTCCACCCAAATCAATCACATACACATCCTAAACCTGTTAAACCATTTATGATCCCCTGTTGACTTCCTTTGACCTTTTGGAAATTTATGATTAAATCAGTCATGTGAACTCAAATAAGTTCCTAACAGGCTATAATCAGCTTGAATAAGCTTATTGAGCAGAATTGGGGGCTTATGGAAATTATTCAAACATAAATGAAGTTTAAGGCTAAATCATGAAATTAAGCTGCAAAAGGAATTTCAAAGAGAACTGAGTTTCTTTTATTTAAAAGTTAAATACACTGCTGAAATTGAGATTACAAGGCTGAATTTTAAAATGTTACACTAATTTAAACTAAAACAATACATTAAGCTACTCTAATTAGCTATTAACTAACTGTGGTCTCCCTGCTCCTCTTCTCACTTTTATATCATCAATTAGGGTTTCAGTGGGACCCACTTATGCTTTCCCATCAATCATAATGGCCCTTGGATAACTGCAATTTGATCTTGGCCGTTTGAGCAATTTGGCGCCAAAACGCAATTTGGAATTTTCTTTGATATTATTGGTGCCAGGGAGCAATCTTGGAGGGTAGCTCTTGTTTGGTTAGGCAAGGGGGAGGGGAAAGAGTGTGGTAGTGGATGAAGGTTGGGTTTGTGATGATTGTGTTGGGGGGGGGGGGAGAGTTGCAGGCTAGAAGGGTAGGGGTGAGGTGGAGTTGGGGTGAGTTTGACCGAAGTCAAACTTGAGGGGGTAGTATTAATACGGGGTGGAGGGTGTTGGGCTAGTTGTGTTGGGTGGGCTGTTTGTGGATCAGACCAGGTGGTGGTTTGGTTTGTTTGTTTGTTTATTTATTTTGCAAAACCACAAGGACCACTTTTGTAATAAACCAAAAACTGAGGGACTGAAAATGAAATTATCCCATAGATGTAATAAGGACCAATTTTGCCATATTAAAATATCCCTAGGATCATAATTGAATAACTTCCAAATTTGAATATCCCGGGGATCAAAACTGACACGTTTCCAAACTCGAGGGACCAATATTGTAATTTCCACAAACATTTTACCCAAAGACCATTTTTAACACATTTTTACTTTCCAAGGACAAAAATGATTTTTTCTTTCAAATTTATCCCATCAGGGATCAATTCTGTCAATTTCTGAAGTTCGGGGACTATTTCTGCCAATTGTGAAACTTCAGGGACCAAACCTGTAATTTTCTCAAACTTTTCACCCAAAGTCTAAATTTGATAATTTTTGACTTTTAAAAACTTTGGGTTGACTTTTCTTTCGTTTTAAACTTCCAGGGACTAGTTTTATCAATATTTGAAACTTGAGGGACTGAAACTGCCAATTGTGCAAACTTTGTTCGTTTTTCATTTGTTTTTAAACATTTTGCATCTAAGACATATAAAACACACTTTTGGAATATTTTTAGTATTTTGATGCATTACTGAGTGTTTTTGGACGTTTTGGCAGTTCATATAAGACAAAAATGATAAGTATTTACACACTCATCAATCCCCCACACTAAACTATTGCTAGTCCCTAGCAATCTTTTGAGAAAAACTTAATGGATTTGAAACTCTTTACCAAAAGCCATCACTTCTGGAGTAGCCAGGTGTAAGAACTGTGGCACACCTGATAACCGTGTGATTTTGAGCAAACCACCAGCTGTCAACGGATTTGATTAGTCTTTACCAAAAGTCGTTTGCTTCTGGACTAGCCAACTCTTGATGGAATAGTCAACATCTTGGTGAGCTGATTACCAATTATGGATTTTCCACGGCCTTTACCACAAGCCATAATCTTGTGGGCTAGCCAACTCATTTGTTTTTGGGGAGTTGAGGAACCATACAATTTTGGGCAAATTGCAAGCCATAAACGGATTTGAGATGTCTTTACCAAGAGCCGTTTTCTCCTGGACTAGCCAATCCCTTTTGTCGCTTAGACAAGGCGGACGGATTACCACAAAAAATTTTGAACTTTAGTGAAAAAAAATTTGAAAATTTTTGGTCAAAAACGGGAGTACTTTATAGTAAAATGTGGTAAAATTCGCTAGAATAGCGAATACCCCCCACACTAAGCATGAATATTGTCCTCAATATTCAAAATCCCGGCTATAATGCCGACATTTAGAACGTAAAAGGGCAACATTACAAGCTAAGCGTGGAAAACACCATTTGTATTTTCACTTCTGTAATCATAGCATGGGGGACTCCCCCACACTTAGGGTGAAAACCCTATAAGCATGCTACTGTTTTTGTTTACCGAGTCGCTAGCTTGACTCGACCCCGAATTCATTAGTCCTTGGGGAAGCATGATGTGGAAGAAATAATCTCCATCGGACTTTCATTCAAGATGTTTGGATAAACATTTGAAGCACGTGAAAGTTCCACACCGATGAGATAAATATCCGGCTCAAGATAATGATACATGAAAATGCCGGGATCAAATATAATGTCTTCATTCCCGAAGGAGTGAAGGACAGGAGATGTCAACCTGTAGGTGAAGTACAGGAAGAAAACCATGATGAATATCATGATTTGATCTTCTTCCTCGAGATCAGGCTCCGTAGCCTGAGTTTGGATTTCAAGGGTTAAGCTCGTAAATATCCCGGGAGGGTGGGTGGGAATTTGCAAATTCTCATGATTGAGTGCATCTCCCCCCGGGTCATCATACTCCGGAGGAGTCATGATATGAGTGAGTTCACAGGAGAACTCCTCAAAGGTGAATGAATCATATTCGGGGAGAGAAATTTGAGAATGAGAAGTGGTACTGCCACTAATCTTCTCTCCCATATGATCAAAAGTAAAGGCTTCAAACTCCGGAATAAGATCATCGGAGAAAATGTCACTATCCTTAATGGGGATAGGAGATGAAATAGGTTTCTCTTTGAAAGCCTCGATTTTAGAAATGAGGAGATTGACTTTCAGTAATGTTGCACGAAGTGCTTCATCCTTGATTTCAGTGTCAATCTCATCATTCTCTTCTTCTAAGCTAACTAGCTCAGAAGGTAATTCTTCCACATGACTGATGTTTCCAGAAGATAAAGAATTTTCATCAGCATGTGAAGTACTAAGCTCGATGTTGGGATTAGAGTTTAAAAGATTTTCAGTTTCTCCCATATCGGCTTCAAGGTCAAGTAGATCATCATACTCAACTTCTCCATAAGATGTACAATCATCTTTAAAGTCGGAGAAAGTCTCAAAATGATCTTTTGGATTTTCAAGGGCAGAAGGTAAATCACACATATGATCAAAAGTCCCCTGTGACTCTCCTGGGATTGGGACAAGGTTCTCAACACTAGACTTTATGAATTCGTCCGATTCCTTTGCAGGAACAGTGTCAAGATGCTCGTCCCCCATGTTCAGAGAGTGAGTGTGAACTTCGGGTGTGATATCAATAGACTGAGGGAGTTTAGGAGTACTAGCAGTTAAGGAATTTTCAAGTTCCATTTGATCAACGGCTAGTGACTTCGTCACATTATTTTCTCCCTGATTCTCCATGGAAGGAATCACAACAGACGAATCTGATGAATCGTTTTGAATAATAACAATGTTATCTTCATCATCATCACTGTCATCATCGTCATCATAAAGAGCAGCATAGCGAAGATTGGCACGTATTTTAGCCGCTCTTTGCTCAGCAAGTAATTCTTCCATGGTCTTTTCATTTCTAGCCTCTCGTTCTTCAGCAAGTAATTTTGCCATTTTAAAATATCCCTAGGACCATAATTGAATAACTTCCAAATTTGAATATCCCGGGGATCAAAACTGACACGTTTCCAAACTCGAGGGACCAATATTGTAATTTCCACAAACATTTTACCCAAAGACCATTTTTAACACATTTTTACTTTCCAAGGACAAAAATGATTTTTTCTTTCAAATTTATCCCATCAGGGATCAATTCTGTCAATTTCTGAAGTTCGGGGACTATTTCTGCCAATTGTGAAACTTCAGGGACCAAACCTGTAATTTTCTCAAACTTTTCACCCAAAGTCTAAATTTGATAATTTTTGACTTTTAAAAACTTTGGGTTGACTTTTCTTTCGTTTTAAACTTCCAGGGACTAGTTTTATCAATATTTGAAACTTGAGAGACTGAAACTGCCAATTGTGCAAACTTTGTTCGTTTTTCATTTGTTTTTAAACATTTTGCATCTAAGACATATAAAACACACTTTTGGAATATTTTTAGTATTTTGATGCATTACTGAGTGTTTTTGGACGTTTTGGCAGTTCATATAAGACAAAAATGATAAGTATTTACACACTCATCAATCCCCCACACTAAACTATTGCTAGTCCCTAGCAATCTTTTGAGAAAAACTTAATGGATTTGAAACTCTTTACCAAAAGCCATCACTTCTGGAGTAGCCAGGTGTAAGAACTGTGGCACACCTGATAACCGTGTGATTTTGAGCAAACCACCAGCTGTCAACGGATTTGATTAGTCTTTACCAAAAGTCGTTTGCTTCTGGACTAGCCAACTCTTGATGGAATAGTCAACATCTTGGTGAGCTGATTACCAATTATGGATTTTCCACGGCCTTTACCACAAGTCATAATCTTGTGGGCTAGCCAACTCATTTGTTTTTGGGGAGTTGAGGAACCATACAATTTTGGGCAAATTGCAAGCCATAAACGGATTTGAGATGTCTTTACCAAGAGCCGTTTGCTCCTGGACTAGCCAATCCCTTTTGTCGCTTAGACAAGGCGGACTGATTACCACAAAAAATTTTGAACTTTAGTGAAAAAAATTTTGAAAATTTTTGGTCAAAAACGGGAGTACTTTATAGTAAAATGTGGTAAAATTCGCTAGAATAGCGAATACCCCCCACACTAAGCATGAATATTGTCCTCAATATTCAAAATCCCGGCTATAATGCCGACATTTAGAACGTAAAAGGGCAACATTACAAGCTAAGCGTGGAAAACACCATTTGTATTTTCACTTCTGTAATCATAGCATGGGGGACTCCCCCACACTTAGGGTGAAAACCCTATAAGCATGCTACTGTTTTTGTTTACCGAGTCGCTAGCTTGACTCGACCCCGAATTCATTAGTTCTTGGGGAAGCATGATGTGGAAGAAATAATCTCCATCGGACTTTCATTCAAGATGTTTGGATAAACATTTGAAGCACGTGAAAGTTCCACACCGATGAGATAAATATCCGGCTCAAGATAATGATACATGAAAATGCCGGGATCAAATATAATGTCTTCATTCCCGAAGGAGTGAAGGACAGGAGATGTCATCCTGTAGGTGAAGTACAGGAAGAAAACCATGATGAATATCATGATTTGATCTTCTTCCTCGAGATCAGGCTCCGTAGCCTGAGTTTGGATTTCAAGGGTTAAGCTCGTAAATATCCCGGGAGGGTGGGTGGGAATTTGCAAATTCTCATGATTGAGTGCATCTCCCCCCGGGTCATCATACTCCGGAGGAGTCATGATATGAGTGAGTTCACAGGAGAACTCCTCAAAGGTGAATGAATCATATTCGGGGAGAGAAATTTGAGAATGAGAAGTGGTACTGCCACTAATCTTCTTTCCCATATGATCAAAAGTAAAGGCTTCAAACTCCGGAATAAGATCATCAGAGAAAATGTCACTATCCTTAATGGGGATAGGAGATGAAATAGGTTTCTCTTTGAAAGCCTCGATTTTAGAAATGAGGAGATTGACTTTCAGTAATGTTGCACGAAGTGCTTCATCCTTGATTTCAGTGTCAATCTCATCATTCTCTTCTTCTAAGCTAACTAGCTCAGAAGGTAATTCTTCCACATGACTGATGTTTCCAGAAGATAAAGAATTTTCATCAGCATGTGAAGTACTAAGCTCGATGTTGGGATTAGAGTTTAAAAGATTTTCAGTTTCTCCCATATCGGCTTCAAGGTCAAGTAGATCATCATACTCAACTTCTCCATAAGATGTACAATCATCTTTAAAGTCGGAGAAAGTCTCAAAATGATCTTTTGGATTTTCAAGGGCAGAAGGTAAATCACACATATGATCAAAAGTCCCCTGTGACTCTCCTGGGATTGGGACAAGGTTCTCAACACTAGACTTTATGAATTCGTCCGATTCCTTTGCAGGAACAGTGTCAAGATGCTCGTCCCCCATGTTCGGAGAGTGAGTGTGAACTTCGGGTGTGATATCAATAGACTGAGGGAGTTTAGGAGTACTAGCAGTTAAGGAATTTTCAAGTTCCATTTGATCAACGGCTAGTGACTTCGTCACATTATTTTCTCCCTGATTCTCCATGGAAGGAATCACAACAGACGAATCTGATGAATCGTTTTGAATAATAACAATGTTATCTTCATCATCATCACTGTCATCATCGTCATCATAAAGAGCAGCATAGCGAAGATTGGCACGTATTTTAGCCGCTCTTTGCTCAGCAAGTAATTCTTCCATGGTCTTTTCATTTCTAGCCTCTCGTTCTTCAGCAAGTAATTTTGCCATTTTAAAATATCCCTAGGACAATAATTGAATAACTTCCAAATTTGAATATCCCGGGGATCAAAACTGACACGTTTCCAAACTCGAGGGACCAATATTGTAATTTCCACAAACATTTTACCCAAAGACCATTTTTAACACATTTTTACTTTCCAAGGACAAAAATGATTTTTTCTTTCAAATTTATCCCATCAGGGATCAATTCTGTCAATTTCTGAAGTTCGGGGACTATTTCTGCCAATTGTGAAACTTCAGGGACCAAACCTGTAATTTTCTCAAACTTTTCACCCAAAGTCTAAATTTGATAATTTTTGACTTTTAAAAACTTTGGGTTGACTTTTCTTTCGTTTTAAACTTCCAGGGACTAGTTTTATCAATATTTGAAACTTGAGGGACTGAAACTGCCAATTGTGCAAACTTTGTTCGTTTTTCATTTGTTTTTAAACATTTTGCATCTAAGACATATAAAACACACTTTTGGAATATTTTTAGTATTTTGATGCATTACTGAGTGTTTTTGGACGTTTTGGCAGTTCATATAAGACAAAAATGATGAGTATTTACACACTCATCAATCCCCCACACTAAACTATTGCTAGTCCCTAGCAATCTTTTGAGAAAAACTTAATGGATTTGAAACTCTTTACCAAAAGCCATCACTTCTGGAGTAGCCAGGTGTAAGAACTGTGGCACACCTGATAACCGTGTGATTTTGAGCAAACCACCAGCTGTCAACGGATAATTAAAAACACTTTTGGTAATTAAAGGAAAATGTTTAATTCATAATAAATATATGAATTCAAATTTTTAACCAAAATCAGTTAGGGTCCGCTTGGTTCAAAGTGGGGAAAGGGAAAGGGAAAGGAATGCAAAGGAATGAGTGAGGTGGGTAATCAATACCTTACCCCCCCAATTTACTCTATAATGGTTGATTACCCACTACCGGGTAATCAATCCCATTATCCACACTAATCAAGCACAAAAACTCTATAATGGTGGGCCCTATTGAATACCTTACCCTTTCCCCACCCCCCTTAACCCCCTACCAAGCACCCCCTTAGTTTTTCACCAAATAAACTTTCCACAGAAAAAGACAAGAAAACTGCCGTTTTCATCTGGGCGGCCCCCTTAATTTTAAGGGGGCCGGCACACAATTAAAGGGGCCGGCCACGCTCCCATGTCAGATTCTGTAAGAAATTTTTCCCTATAAATACCACCTCAAACCTGGTATTTTTAACACTTTTTGCACGAAAATTTTCAGTCCCAAACCTTTCCAAACACACTTCTAAATCCTTTGATCGTAAGTTTATTAGTCTTTGTTTCAAGTGATTCAATCCCTCATCACTCAAAGTCCAAGAGAAGAATCCTCCCTATCATAAAGCCAAAGATGTATTAGAGTCTAGTTAGTGTTTATGTGAAGTTGTGAGTTACGTTTATGTAATAAGTAGATCAAGATGATCTTACTTAGTAGTGAGTCAATGAGTGAGTAAGAAGTAGTGGGAAGAAGTAGTAGTGTGGAGAAATCATGTAGTTGTGAAGAAGTAGGTGTGTGAATAAGTAGTGGAGTATAGAAGAAGTTGTGAAGTAGTCGTGAAGTCGTGAAGTCGTGTAGAAGTTGTGTAGTGATCGAAGTCGTGTTGTGAGATTGGTTCTAGCTACTATTAGAACTCGACATTTAGCTTAGTGTCGTTAAATGGTGTAAGCAAAAGTTGTGTAAGGTTTTCTCCGCCAAAAGGGAGCTTGTTGAGTAGTAAAGAAAACTCTTGAGTAGGTGACTAGGGGAGTGGAGTAAGGCAAGGAAGGTGTCCTTGTAGCCGAACCACTATAAATCATCGTGTCCGGTTTGCATCCTCTTTCTCTTGTCTTTTCACATTTATTCTTGCATTTATCGCTTTATATCTATGCTTGCAAATATGTGTTGATTGTTGCTTATATTGTCATGATGATTGATTGTGGTGTACTTACAAGTTGATATTGTGATAAGATATATAATTGTATGATATGGTCTAATGGACGTATATATATTATTAACACTTCTCATTTTGAGTTTAACTTAATCGATAATTTGATACAAAACGTTTTAAGATTTTAAAAGGAAAACGTATTCATATAAAAATCGACCAAAGCTTCATTCATAAAACTATGTTTTGAAAACTAATCCAAAAGCTCACATATATAATTGATCATATTGATTATATGTTGTTTTCATACTAAACTTTAATTGAAGGTTTTTCAAACAAACAATTGAATAAATTTGAATCAACATTTTGAAACCAAGTTTTTATAAAATCAAAAAGAGGGGAAAACTATTCAACCCCTTCTAGTTTTCCACAAATATATTGAATTGGTACCGTGATGCTATCTGTACAACTATGACCAGCCTATGGTATGTTTTTAGGTTGATGATTAATAGCTTTACATACTCAAAGTGGATTATCATGTTATGAAAAATGGATCAATATCAACATTTTCAAACCACCATAGTTATAACATGCTTGCAGAAGAAACCTAATAATTTGATTGAAATAAAATACTTACTTGAAATTTGAGTGCTTCCTCAATCCGATCCACGATCGTTTCCATGGTAGGGCGTTCCTTTGAATTGAAACTGATGCACTGAAATGCAACTTTACTATATGTATCAAAAGAACGGCTATCAATTTCATCTCTTATAAGGGTATCAATTAGCAACTCTGGTTTGTTGTCATAGTAGCGTCGGACAATATTTATGAGAGGTTTCGGTTTACCATCTCCCAACCTTCTTCGATTATAAGCTAACATTCCACTCAACAACTCAAACATCACCACTCCAAACGAATACACATCTGATTCTTTCTGGAGGATGCCACTTTCGTGATAAATTGGATCCATGTAAAAGTTAGTACCGGCAGCATTTGTGTAGACTTGGGCTTGTGGCTGATTTATGAGACCAGATTTTGACAATCCAAAATCACAAACTTTTGCTACCAGATTGTGATCCAATAATATGTTTGCGCTCTTGACATCTCTGTGTATTACTTTGTTGTCCTCCCCAAGACCTGAGTGCAGGTAATCAAGTCCTCTAGCTGCCCCTAAGCAAATCTTAAGGCGAGTTTCCCATGTTAAGCAACGTCTCCTATTTTTGTCATTAATATGACAATCTAGGCTACCATTACTAGCATACTCATAAACTATAATCTTCTCATTTCCTTCATCACAGTAACCAATGAAAGGGATGATGTTTTCATGGTTGAAACTGAAGATCATATTAAGCTCGTTGCGGAACTCATACTCTCCTTGGTAACTTTCGGGACGTAGGCATTTGATGGCAACTGTACGGTTTTGCCATCGTTCAGAGGGCTGGCCTTTGTAAACTACACCAAACCCGCCTTCTCCAATCCGAGTTTCCTGACCTTTAGCTCCAATGGCCAAATTGATGTCCTCTAATGGAATCAGGGAATCTTCTAATCTTTTAAACCTTCCTGTATTGTTAGAAGCAGCTCCGTGGTTCTGTGAATAAAGTCATTAATATCATAATAAATTTTAGTTCCTAATCCTAACCATAACAAAATAACATGTGTCGTTTACTAGTAATCTTTTACCAATTCTAATCTTTGATTATTCCAGTTGTCAGGAAAATAACTAGAAATAAAAGTTAAGAAGAACTAGCCATTTTTATAAATACTTCAATAACTTATAAGATTTTGGAATATAACATAGCATATACTCGAGCAATTTAATTGTGGCCATGAACCAGCTAGATATCCTTCAAATTAGTAAATGAAAAGACTTACTTGAATATACAACGCTTCCTCCAGCCTCTTTATGATCTTATTCCATGAAGGGCGATCCTTTACATTGAAACTAATGCATTTGTATGCAATTTCTTTAAATGTATATAAAGAACTAGCATCAATTTCATCTCGTATCTGTGGATCAAGTAACTTTTCTAGTTTATCAGCAGAGTAACGACGGACCAATGAAACCAGGTTTAGTGGCTCCTCATCTCCAATGCGCCTTGTTTCACAAGCCAACATCCCAGTTAATATTTCAAAGAGTACCACTCCATATGAGTACACATCCGATTCTTTGTTGCAGATATTACTTTGACGGGAAACGGGATCCATGTAATATTCGTTACCCGTAGGACCTAAACGGAGATATTTGTAATTTTCGGGGATGAAAAATGACTTGCCGAAGCCACAAATTTTAGCTTCTAGATTGTCGTACAATAATATCTTTCTGCTACCAAAGTCTCCATGGATTACTGTCTTGTATTCCCTAAAACCCAAATGAAGGTACCTGAATCCTTTTGCTACCCCAATGCATATTTTTAGGCGCTGAGCCCATGCTATATTCGTATTGGGGTCTTTGAGTTGAATATCAAGGCTTCCATTGACGGCATACTCGAAAACTAAAATTCTTTGATATCTTATGTGACAGTAACCCAAGAAAGGGGCGATGTTTTCATGGTGCAACACGGAAACCATCTGAAGCTCAGAATTGAATCTATGTTCATGATGATGAAGATATATTTTTATGGCAGCTGCGGGTTTTTGCAAGCGATCAGAGAAATGTCCTCTGAAGACCACATTAAAATCTCCTTTTCTGATCTGAGTTTCTTCACTGAAGTTTGTCGCCTTGTAAATCTCCTCTCTCGAAATTTTAAAATTTTCTAGAGAGTCTGCAGGGTTCCTTCTTTTGGCAATTGCAGAAACAGCTTGTTGGTTCTGTGAACATAAACACAAATAACTTTGCTTAGTGCCGACATTTTTTTTTTTCAAAAAAACAAATGTTTCTTGCGAATAGTTTGTTATAAGAATCAAAACAATGCATCATTAATTTAAGGGAGAATTACATGTATCTATACTACTTATAATGCATTTAGACACTTCCCTCCTACTAAATTTTTAAGATTTCCTAATATAGATTTTAAGTAAATACTACTTATAAAAGATAGTTTACAAGTACTTAAAGCACACATAAAAATTAAAAAAATACTATTCATCTAATACAATTAATACACTATTAAAAACACCCCTTCACTCAAAAATACAACTATTTAAGCACAATGTACAATATAATTAAGCTTCCACCCTTAAAAAAAATTAATACAATCAATACATTATTAAAAACACCCCTTTACAAAAAATACAACTTTTTAACCACAATATACAATATAATTAAGCTTCCAAAATATTAAGCTTCCAAAACAAAAATATGAATTCCAGCAACCCGAAACAATAATTCGAGATATTAATCGCCGCAAATTTTATTACTGGATACCCACCGCCGCATCGCGCGGGTACCCTGCTAGTCTCATTTACATAAATATCCTTCCCACTTTTATAATTACATCAATGTCCTTCTCAAACTTTTGTAATTACATCAATATATTTTCCGAACTTTTAAATTCTCATATATATCCAGAAATTAATTAAATTATAATTATATTGATTTTAAATTCAAAAACTATTTTTTATCTTTTATTTATCTTTGATATTCGTCATAATTAATTGTTCATACATATTTTTTTGCCTCGATATGATTGATGAAAGAACATGATGACCTAATTACAAAAGTTTGGAACTTTGGATATATATATATATATATATATATATATATATATATATATATATATATATATATATATATATATATATATATATGAAAGAACATATTGTTCATATTTATTTATTTATTCATATATACTTTTTAGCCTCAAGTGATGAAAGAACAAGTTGATTTTAGGAAATATGAGACTTTAAAGGTTTGAGAAGGATATTGATGCAATTACAAAGTTTGAGAAGGATATTAATTGACGTAATTACAAAAGCAAAAAGGACATTGATGTAATATTGAACTTTAGTAAGGATATATATGTAATTGACCCTTAATTTAAAATAAACTGTAATATATAATTTGATGCTTATTGGTACATTGACATGACGAGCTAATTTTGTTTTTTAATCAACTAATCTATAAATACACATGCAATCCTTAGTATTTAATCACAAAACACAATCAATAATATCTCTATTTGCCATTTTACAAAATTTCCATCCATATCTAATCCGCTAATAATTATATATAGACATTTCTGTTATTAACTCGTATAATTCATTTAGATCTCCCCTGATCGAATGACGATTGTCATCCGATCTGATATATATATGTTTACAGAAAATTCATGTACGAATCATTTTAATGGTGAGCCCGCGTGGTAAAAAAAACCATCACTTCTACAAAAACAAAAAAATGACAATGAACTCATGTTTGAAATAAAACATGAAGTAATTGGCGACCAACTTTGAGGGTGTGCAAGGTGAGCGACCGTACATGGCCCCAAAATTTGTAAGGGCCTCAAAATTTGCCCCGTTAATAATTATGCATGTGTACGCATATTTTTCACAAAGAAAAAAGTATATAGATGAGAAAGAATCTTAAATAAGTAATATGTTAGAACGTTTAGCTAACTAATTATATTATATATCTTATAAATAGTGACACCTTATATATATCATTCCTTAGCAAAAGGCATCATTATTTAATTTCGTCCAGGGCCTTCAAAAATTTTATAAATTCATGGGACGGCCCTGCTGGCGACACTAATCTATTCAAAATATTTATATTAAAAGTATGCTATATCCTTAAAAAATAATAATAATAATAATAAATAAATTAAAAAAAAAAGAAAAAAAAAAAAGACTTACATGAATATCCAATGCTTCCTCAATCGTCTTGATGATCACATCCATCGTAGGGCGATCCTTTATGCTGAAACTTATGCATTTATATGCAATATCTCTAAATATATGAAGCGAATGACGGTCAACATTATCTATGATACATGGATCAATTAACTGCTCGGGTCCATCATCATGGAAGCGTAGAACCAGATATATCATCCTTTGTTCCTTATAATCTCCTATGGCCCTATGATCCCAAACAGAATCCATCCCAGTCAACATTTCAAACATAAGTATGCCGTATGAGTAAATGTCTGACTCTATGTTGAGGATTTTGCTTTCAAGGTAAACCGGATGTGACAACTGGCAAATTAGGGAGCCATTTTGAAAACCCGCATTACGTAAAAGTTCGTTTATAAATTTACATTTGAAATTTTATTCGTAACGAACTTGTAAAGCCTATATTGTGGTTGATTATATTTAAAATTTTTATGGAATCAATTTGGATTATCGATGTGATGAGAATTTAGTTCGAGATTTTATTGGGCACTACGTTAACTCCGGCACTAGAACGACCTAACAAAATTTAATGTTTTGAACTGACGGTTCGACTATATACATATTTAGAACGTATCGTGAGATTTTAAATGTATGGGAACGAGTTCGAATTGAGGGTGTCGGAATACTTTGAAAAGTTCACGGGATTTGTCCTTGTGTTATTAACTAGTCACCCTTTTACTTCTTTATTATTATTATTATTATTATTATTATTATTATTATTATTATTATTTTTTAGAGTAAATATAAAATGGTCCTTGTGAGATCCTGGTAATACAAACACAAACAAACACACATCTCTTATCTCTCTCTCTCCATCATCATCTTCATCCATCAAACCCTAGCCGCCCCATTTTCCGGCCAGCCGCCGTTCCACCGCCACCACCATCTTAACACTCATCTCATCCTCTTCATTTCAATATATAACACGCGCCCTAGAACGCACCCTATCACCACGTTTCAACATCAAACCGCCACCAATCCTTGTTGTTTTTGCTAGATCCGTGAGTCTTGATGTCAAGAAGGTGAGCAAAACACCGAAACAACTATAAATTTGTCTCGGTATGGTTAAACCCGTGTAATACGGCGTAAAACTTGCTGGGTTTTGGGTTTTTCTTGATTTAAAACAGGAAAAATAAGTGGGTTTAGATATAAAAACGAGATTTGAACAAGTTTGGTATCCGGGTTGGTGTTTATTGTGGATGTCGAGTTGAAACTTTGAGCTTAGGTTCTCGGCTTGAGTTATCTTGTGAGCTTATGTGATTTCTGGAATATTTTGGTCTCGCGGTATTGTTTAGCGAGGGTGTTTGGTGATATATCACAAGGTCTTGAACCATTTTGGTTGTGATATCTGGAATATTGTCGTTACTCATGGTTCCGTGACCCTAAGGGTCCGTTTGATTTGGGTTGATGCTCGGTCGAGCATACCCATGGCCCTCGTGGTCTCGGGGTTGAACCATTGTGGCTCGTGAAGCTTAGCCGAGACCCAAGTGGGTCTTTTGGTTCATGATGGATTATTGATGTTCTTCTTACTGTCCTTTTTATTATTTTGTTGTTGATTAACTGTTACATATTATTATTATTACTTGTTATTACTGGTGTAATTATTGTTGTCGTTGCTTGGGTGCCGAGAATGGTATGGTAGTGGTTATTGATTATGGAGTTGTGTTGATGACAAGTGGTATTGGGGACCGATTGTGAGACGGTCAATTAGAATGACGGAGATAGGTTAGTCGGGTGCCGTAGTCGGACCCTATTGTTGTAGCACGTGATATGGGTATTGTTTGGACGGAGTTGGATTGTTTGATTATGACTTGGTTATTTTTATGTTGGACTTGGACAATGAGCCGAGAGTGATGACTCGGACATGTGACCATTTCGTATGACTCGATAAATATTTATAATCAAACACAAATAATAAAACTCGTAATAATATTATTGGTAATATAAACGTTTATATAAATATATAGACGTGAATAACGTATATATAAATATATAAATGCGTATATTAATAATAAAACGATCACGAGTAATATTATAACAATAACGTGACGATAAATATTATACTATGAAAGTGGTGTAATAAATGTCGGGAGCGTTATTATAATTAAACGACTATAAATAACGATGAAATTTTGACGTTAAATAAAATAATTTCTTTAAATAAATGAGGGAAACTATCGAGTTATACGGGGTCGTGGTCACTTGAGTCCAAGTGGTTTATTATTTGTGACGTTCGTGTTGTCACGGATATATGACAATTAATACACTCACTTTAGATAACTACGTAACTTATTTAATCGACGGGTTAAATAAGAGCTATTTAGTTATTTAAATTGAGTATATTAATGGGCATCGTATCCTACGACGCCCATAGATTGTGGTATGTGTACGAGAATAATGAATTACTAAGTATCTCGTGAGGTTGCCAAATTGACGAATTTGGTAAGCTTAACGGCATAATTAGAGAATTTATTAATCTTTGATATATACCATATAGTAATTTATGTGCAATGTGTGACCTAGGATTTGGGTATAATCTTAGAATGGTATATTAAGTAAATAAATGTGGGGGATTACCAAATCGACGGATTTGATAAACTTCGATGATTTATTTAAATAATATATTGGACTAATATTAGACCTATAGATTATTTTATTATCCTTTTTGTTGTGACTTCTTGGTTTGAGTTGTGTCGACCCACCACCCGTATGGATACCAAACGCCAAACTCCAAACTAATACGAGATTTATACGAGAAATGGATTTTCGGAAGTGAAATGGAATACGTTCGGGTTTGGGAATATTTGATTTTTGCGGAAATGATTTCTGAACGAGTTGATATTGTTAGGTCGTGCCGAGTCCGTAGTTGCCGTCTTTTGAGTTACTATACGTCTTACTTCTACCGATTTCTTATTGCTGATTTCTGGACTTGAGGTGAGTCATAGCCCCACTTTTTACTCTTGAACTATGTTTTCAATACTTGGGGTGAGAAACGTGCAAATTATTTTATGTGGACTATTATCGCTTTTATATTTTCTCTAAAACTTGCTATGCGTATGGACTAGGATGTATTGTCAGCTTTAGTCACACATTGTTGTGTGTACTATTCAAGGTTGGCTTATTTGGTTATTGGTGGACTGTCAGCTTTAGTCACATATATGTGGTGTGTATTATTCAAGGTTGGCTTATTTGGTTATTGGTGGACTGTCAGCTTTAGTCACATATATGTTGTATGTACTATTCAAGGTTGGCTTATTTGAATATTGGTGAACTGTCAGCTTTAGTCACATAGTTTCGTGTGTACTATTCAAGGTTGACTTATTTAGATACTATAGTGTGCACCTATAGGTTATTAATACTTCGGAGGTTATCCGAGTATTTATGATATTGCGGGGGTTACCCGAATATCTATGTTAGAGCGGAGGGTATCCGTATGTTATGTTGGAGCGGAGGGTATCCGCAGGCTTTTAGCAAATCCTTAGTCTAGCTAGCAAGCGTTTTGCGTATATGTCCACTATATTGTTAGATGAATTTAAACCTATGATCTCACCAGCGAAAGCTGACTTTTAGCACGTTTTCTCAGGTAATTAAGTGATACCCTTTGGATGCTTGGATTGGAGGCTTGGCAATGGCACCCGGTTATGGATCTATTTTCTAAAACTCTGATAAATTATTGTGGACCTATGTTTACTTCTTTTGGGCCTTACTTTGGAAAATTCTTGGGATAAATGTAAACTTTAAAACCCGTTTTGGTTGTGTTTTTCTTATGTTTACTTTATCTCGTTCTTTCATGACTTTGAATGGATACCAATCCCCGTAGCACCCCAAAAGCTTGTTGAGTCTTCCGCTATATCAAATTTTGGGGGTGTTACACCGGATCAGTGAAACATTGATCTGGGAATTTAGTAGGTCTATAAATTTCTGGACATGGCTGATTCCCACGGACTAATACTGAGCCTTTATTAAGACCCGAGATTTTAGCTTCCAGATTTTCATTTAAAAATATAAATTCGCTGCTGACACATCCATGTATTACTCTACCGTGATCCCCGATACCTGAGTGAAGGTAACTGAGCCCTTTTGCAATGCCTAAGCAAGTCTTGAGACGCTGTGCCCATGTAAAGTTATACCTTTTCTTTTCTTTGAGATATTCTCTAAGCGTAGCATATTTGCTGTACACATCTTCAGAGTTAAAAGGGATGATGTTTTCATGGTGCAACTTGGAAATTATCTGATCAGCCTCTTCAGGATAATTTCCAGCTGCAATAGCAGCTGTACGGTTTTGCCAGAGTTCATAGAGTTGTCCTATATCGACATGACGAGAATTTTCAGAAATTTTCAAATTTTCTGAAAAAGCCACATTGATATCCTCCTGATTAATTCGAACATTTTCAAGGTTTACACCTGAAGAAGACATTGTTTTTGATGTTGGTGACTATGTATGTTGTAACACCCCAACCCGACAAGGGTAAAAGTATTACAAATATGGTGATATATCAGAAACATGCATGGACATAAATAAAAGAAAGTCTTAACTTAAATAACCAAAAGGAAGGAAGTCAACATGACTTTAAGTTACATAAGTTCCAACAGAAAGTAAATGAAAATAAATAAAGTCTTAAACATGATAATAATATTCCAAGCTAAGATGATCTAAGGTAAGTCCACTCTTCACTCAATCCCATAAGCAAACCCCAGCTCCTTGCTTAGATACCTGCCGCGGAAGAAAAGAAATGCGGCTGAGCTTTACAAGCTCAGTGAACAGATATAACAACAAAGTAATATGAAACAGAAACAAATACAGAATATAGTGTAACGGAAATAACTGAAATATACTCAAAGTAACTGAAATAGAAATAAAGGTAAAGGTAAAGGATAGTTATCTACCACGAGCCCAGAAACAGATATCATATAATAAACATAATCACACATAAGGCAACATATGTAGGGAAGACCTACCATAGGGTTGTGAAGGACGTGCATGCACGCAGCATCAATCACCAGATAACAGATAACAGATAACAGATAACAGAAACTGATCTAGGATGCATCCATACGCCCCTACCCATTCACATGCAGACCAATCAAAGGGACGTGGCAGAACATCACTCTACTGCCCTAGAGTCATGTCAGAGGTGCATCACTGACACGGACATGGAACCCCCATGCCTAGTGAAATAATTTGGCTCGGGTGTCAAACTAGAATAGGTCATACAGAATATCATAAAATGATACAGAACTTAGGTCATAATAATCAGGTCAGAAATACATATCAGAGGCTCATGTCATAAGTCCAAATCAGAGGTCAAATCAGACAGTCAAATCAGAAGGTTTAATCAGAAGGTTCAGATAACAAAGGTTCATACAGAAAAGGTTCAGAAACAAAAGGGTTTCATAGCAATGGCATAGGGAACCCTAATAATGAAAAATAGCAAAGGAAAAGAAATCATGGGAAACCTTTACTGAAAAGGTTAGAATATCTGTACCTTAATTTAAAAGCAAAACGGACAAAGTAAACACAGCAACAAAGAGTCACTCCTGACTTGCATAACCTAAAGGAATAATAAACCCAATATTACGTACAGTTCATTTACATAAATTATTGATTTTAAGTTATCTTTACATTTAAATAACTTTCCCGAATTAGCACTTTATTACTTTAAGGTTATTATTGACGATTAAATAATATTTAAGATATAAAATGACCAATATAATAGTTTAGGTTTTAAAGTGTCAATATTTTAAGCTTAGGGTCTAAAATGTAAATTATCAAAATTAAATATTAAAAGTCAAATAAAATTATTTTAAAGTTTATTTTAACTAAATTTATCAAGATAATAATTTTGGACCCCGTCATTATTATTTTATATAATTTATTAACGTACCAACGATATTAATATTTATGCCGCGACGACCCAAGATTTTTATCAAATTATGTACGACTAGTGATTTAGCTCGACTCTTAGCAATTTTAGATCATTCGACAACATAAAAACAATAGAACCATAATCTGTTATCGTACATGTATATATATAATTCAACACACATGACACCAACTCACTTGTTTGTTACATGTTCGACACATATATACTCCTTATACGATTCATATAGTTCAACAAATATAACACCAACTCATCCTTTTCTTGTTTCTTTTTTAGTTCGAAAACCAGGAAAGAAAAACCAAGACCCTTTTTATTCTTTTTATATTACATGCACCATATAAGTAAACTAGCTGTATCCCATTCGAATGGCAATTAAGAGGTATAGGTGTACTAGATTAAAGATATTGACTTCATGTATAGTTTATAGTATCACATGCATACATATATATAAATTCGACATAGGCTACTGATGACAGATTCATACTTTATTACTTTATCATTCACATGCTTATAAGTAGACTAGGAACTAGGTAGATACTACAAGTTCATTCATGCTTTGTACGGTATAAAGAAAACGAAAAAAAATAAGATAGATGATACCTAGTTAGTCTACTCGAATAGAAGTATAGGAAACAACTCCAACCTTGAAAACCTTCTTTAGTGAATCGAATTTAACCAGGAAGAAAAGATCGAGACTTTCTTGCTTAGGGTTTGCTTTTAATGAAACGTTAAGGTGGCTTTGGAATAGATAATCCGTATATATGATTATAGATAGGGAAGATCAAAGTCGGTTAGGAGTTTTGATGGGCCAAGGAACCCAAAATGTCTTGTTTTAGCCCAAGATACTCATATTAAGCCCATAGCAAGTTTTGTACTAATTATAAATTATTTTCGGACCTTGTGCATTTTTAAACGTACATCATATATTCCTACAATGTAAAAAATAAAAATATATTTTACAAACTTATTTGAATTATTATGATCATACATGATTAATGGTAAAATTATTAGAGCTTATTTGGTATTTTATTTTTATTTATTTATGATTCTAAATTATAAGGGTATTTTGGTCTTTTTACGTATTTTTAAATTTTAGGTATTACATATGTATGGTTATATGTATGTGTTTATGTACAAAACAGATCTGATCAGATTTACTTATATATAGACATTTAGATCTCTTCTTGCATATCTACTTATTGAAGTTGACTTCAATGCATATCATAAACAATTGATGGAATCAAATAATGTGACAAAATTATTTCCCACTACTATACATGCATTTGTTATTTTATTCATAATTTTTTGGTTACCAGCGTGTTCACTTTTTGCCAACTATTGTTAGTAATTCGGTTGATGATAATCAATGATTGCTTGGATAATTCTTAAATCGTGTATAGTTCATTTTCCTAATATAATATTTCGACCCTATTTGGTGTCTTGAGTTACACGAAATTCGTATTGAGATGAGAATCAATGATTGCTATGATTGTTCATGTTATAATGAAAGACTAAAAATGATGTCTATATATAATAAACAAAATGACTTTTCATGAAAAGTCACACCCTTTCATTAATGGTTGCACCTTTTTGTTTAAAGTAACTAACTTTCTATTAGTAATTCATCCATACCTTATAGGTTATTATATTCTAAATTTTTTGTTACCAATAGAAAATAGGCACATGCATCATTAGTTAGCCCGGCCAATTTATGTGTTCTTCCTAGAGTTGTCAAAACGTTGTCATCGATCAGTTTAGTAAGTGAACAAGCTTATCTACAAATTTTCCGGTACATTTAAAAATCATAAATTTCGTTGAGGTCGGTTAAAACTTCGCATTTAAAAGGTGGGTTGATCGTCTAAAGCTCCACACTGCAATTTAAAAGAAAGCATTATTCATAGGGGTAATTCCAAAATTGGACAAGAACATTTATGAGAGAATTCACAATTGTGATTCTCAATGATTGAATGAAAACTTTTGCCAGAGTCAACATTAAACAGCCCTAACAGCAGGTCACTTCGGTAACTCCTTGTGAGTTACGCTTAGTGTTCACAGTGGTCACAAAACGGTCTACAGTCGTGGGGTGATCACCAACGACTCACCTGAATCATTGATGTACTTAGGTAGATCTAGTAAGCCCTCTCGAGGGAATCTGGTTCAGGAACGACCTTGGTACCGGATGTATTATTGCTAACTGTTTTATGCAGGAACTACTACCACTATGACACAAGATTCCACATGCTAATACATACGTCAGAAAGTCAAGAAAGACAAAGATCAAAGTAAAGCAAAAGATTCTCCGTCAAGCAAAGAATCCACAAAGTAAAATGACAAAATATCAAAGTCTAAGTAAGGGAACTCACATGTATGAAATTTTGTCACTTTACTTTGTTGATTCTTTGCTTGACTCTTGACTATTACTTTACAACACCAAGAACAAAGATTGAAGAACAAATAACTAGTATTTTACAACATTTTTGAGACGTTTAAAGAAATACAAATCAAGAGTCAAAGACAAAGAAGAAGACGTCCAACAACCGTGATGACGGACCCTTAAGGGGAGATTGTTGGGAACACATTTTGTATTAATCAAGTCTCGGTCATTAAATTTTGTAATAGGTTACTTTAGTATTAATATTATTATGTTTTATGTTTACAAGGCTTAAGTGTAAAAGCCCAAAAGGCTTCCAAGCCTACGATTTAGACAAGAATGGGTGGAAGGGAGTGTTGCCCTACTCCTCCCCTATAAAGGCAAAATTTCATATATATATCCCTCCCAAAGTGAATAATTGCATATATATCATTTGTATAAGTTTTTTATGCACATAATACAATGATTTTTATGAATGCTTTGGATATATGGGAAGAGATCTAGTGAGAAGAGAAAATATAATAAGAAGAATGAGAAATAATTTTAGCCCCACATTTCAATTGAATAAGGAGAAATTCATGGGAGTTGCATCTGTTATTGTACATGCATCTCAAATTTGCGGTTGTGGTTACTTCTCACTCTTCTCATTTTACTTTTATTTCTCATTTGATCCTTACTCTTGGATATATATGCAATTATGTATTTTCGAAATGATATCTATGCAAAAAAAAACCCCCTATAAATACTACATGTATGCACTCTTTATTATTGTTGGTTTATTTGGTATCTTAAGGAAACTCTTTCACATTTATTTCTCATATCTCATAAATCATCCAATCTTTATATTTATCTCATTCTTACTTTTGTTATCATAATATGGAACCAAACAATTTCTGATAAACTCAATCGTTTAAAATGAAATCACACTTATGTTTCACTTTTTTTTCAATTCCCTAATACTATAATTAAAAAAAATAATGCACCCCATAACTCATATTATTGGTTGAACCACTTGTTGATGATGTATTTTGACCCTAAAGCAAAATATACAAAGAACACAGACATTAGAATTGATGGTGCTTGCTTAGATAGAGAAAACGGTTGTGCAACGAGCTATGATTAGTGATGACAAAGATGTAAAATTGTGTAAAGGTCTATATACAACTATTTCGGTTAAAAATAGATAATTATGGGACAAAATCTGTGGAGTATAGAAAAGCAAATACTCTCTATGTCCACAAAGATGTATACATGATCTTCTGAAACTAAAATATCTCACATGTTAAATAACATGTTAGATGATGATGTTCACCTTCGATGGAACTCATGTTAATTTTTAATGTTCTGGATTTCGGTCTCAAGGAATTGAACAAGATTGCACCTAAACAGATTTGGTAGGTTTCTAAGTCGAGATATGGTGCAAAATTTAGTGCTTAACTATAACGTAATTTTTAAGTTGCAAAATTCGTGAAGAGCAATAAGGTGAACAAAAAGGTTGAGATCTGAATATATCCAAACCACCTTAATCGAGAATAGGGAACGCAGAAAACACCAGTCAAGGACATTCACCATACAGTCGACTTCCGTTAGATTACTTAGCATTCATCTTATACCCACCCATATGCCCATATAGTCGTATTTTAGAAAAGTTGAAACCGGACAAAACAAGAATTCAACATAGATGGATGCATCCATTCCTATAACTTAGAACACGAAGATCTGATCGATCATCAGTCATGTACTCGTGCCTCATTTACTCACTCCCTTCCTAAAAGCACAAAAAACCGAAAGAAACTAAACGTCACTGATTGATTCAATATTAAAAAAAGAACAAAGGCCATTTGATATTAGTTAACTTGCCTTTCGGTAAGCAATGGGCGTGTGGTGGCAGCTGACAAGCCCGTTTTGAAGTTCATCGCCTCATGATCAAAACCAAATCCAATACTAAGAAACATGCCTCTTTTTTTGGTAAGTACTTCCTCTTCAGCTTCTCGCTGCCGTGATTTTTCCCTTAACTGCGTGTAATTAAGTTGGGTCAAGTCAAATAACTTTTATACGAGTTTGAACGGGTTGGGTTGACACAAAATACTTGAGTCCCAACTTTCTTTAGAGAAAGTTGGACATGATTAAAAAATGGCTAATCACTTGTAAATGTATGTAACTAGTCACTTTTTTTCACTTTTAATCACCGAACAATTTTTTTGTAACTTTAAACCCTGTACTTTTGAATTTCATCACTTTGATGTATTTTGCTCATGTAAAAAGATCATTTTACCCTTTGGTTAATAGAGTGGTTACAAAATATAAGGTTAACATGGTCATTGACATAAGCAAAATACATCAAAGTGAAGAAATTCAAAAGTACAGGGTCTAAGTTGCAAAATAATTGGTTCGCTACATCAAAATAAAAAAGTGACAAAGTTAGATACATTTATTAGTAATTTGCCCATTAAAAAAATTATAATATTTTAAAAAAGTGATTTGTTAGAAGGTGCTACCCAGTGGTAACTCCTTTTAATTAGGCGATCTTGCCTGAATTGTAACTCGATGATCCTTATAATTACATAGAAATTGTAACATTGAACAAATTTTCCAGTAAATGTGAAGAAAAAGTAGCATAATCACCTTGAATCTTCCACCATCCACGAGCGCTAAGATAACACCAACTGATATAACATCCGGCCCCCTCATCCCACTTACCAATGATAACACGACTCCGGTACCAAAGCTTGTAACCATTCTACCATGATATACATAAATGAGTACTCTATATTAACAGAAAAAACTTCTACTATTTATATCGACTAAACACAACTTTACTTAAGCTCACTTCGCATGGATATCCTCTTTGCTGCCTAATCTTCTCATGACACAAGATATACCATCACTAACGCCCTCCAAAACAGCGAAATTACGAGCATGTTCCAAGATCCCTCCTAATACGAAAGACTTAATCAATGGTTGGTAGCTTCCTGTGAAAGAAACAAGCTTGATGATCTTTTATATACATAAGCAATCATAGGGTAAAATGACTTAATCAATAGTGACAAATAATGTAACCACTCTATTGACAAAGAAGGGTAAAATAGTCATTTTACATGAGCAAAATACACCAAAGTGACGAAATTCAAAAGTTGAGGGCAACAATTGAAAACTTTTTTGTTAAGTGATTAAAAGTGGAAAAGTACCAAACGGCTTTGACTTAGTTGGTACTCACTTCCGAAAAACCCATATGCCCACTCGAGAAATTTTGTGGATAGAAGGTTACGGGTTCGAGTCTTGGCTCGTGCTCTCTCCAGTTGATACCCCACTGGGCTAGGAGAGTTATCGAATCTTTTAATTGTGAGGTGGACAATGGTCGATGCCAAAAGACATCCAGGGTTAAGGTGTTCATGCCAATTCACACCTTTTGTGTGGACTAAAAGTGAAAAGTAGACAAGTTGAATACATTTTGAAGTGATTAGCCTTTTTATATTTCTACACACTGATGAATGCAAAGTGCAAACAACTTTGTAACAAATAACATGTGTGCAAATCTTGAAAACCTAAAGTAAACTTATATACCTCTGGAAAAACAGTAGCGTCTTCAGGAGTCATATTGGAACTAGCGGCGTAGCATACACTCTTATAAAGAAGACTCAAAATAACACCCTTGGCTGCACCTAGAAAAGCCCCATCGACAGTTGTGACAGCAGCCTCAACCGGTAAATACTGCTTGGATAGCCATTTCTTAAAGTTTTTGCGTCTCTTCTCAGACTCACCAGCTTTTTCCTCTGCATCTGTTCTCAAACATGCATATATCTCTTCTCTTAATATAACCTAATATCTATTTACATGTATTTGCACACAAATATCCCAATACCTATATATGCACGTGCATACACTAAAAGCATTATCACTAGTGTAAAAACATTTTTTCCCCTCATATGATGGAGTTTGATACTATTTGTTTTAACAAAATGAGTTTAATACTAAGTGCATACTATTAAGACCATGTGGTAAATTCCCGCGTCCTCTATTTTCGACATCCATCATACTATTAAGAACACATGATCATTATAATGAACTCCATGTGTGTGTGTGTGTTTTTTTTACATGACTATGTTCTTTTTTATCAATGTTTGGTCACTTTAAACTTTGTAATTTAGATATTTAAAAAAAAAAAAAAAAAAAAAAAAAACACCGTATCTAGCATATGTAACAATAAAAAAAAAATGAAGAAGTTTGATACCTTCAAATGTTGATTTAGGGCTTTTACGGTGACTGCAACACTTGGAAGACATTAGGACAAAAAGATGAAAGAAATGAAGACTTTTTAGGGTTTAATGATAGATACGTGGTAAAATGATTAATTAGGGGTGTGGTAATTTGGGTCGTTCTGGGGTTAGCGGGTTTAAATATCTTAACCCAAACTTGATTTGTTTATTTACTCGTGTCGAGAAGTTTAACCATAACATGAACACGTTTATTAAACGGTTTAATCGTGTCCACCCGTTTATAATCTGAATACGAATATAATGTGACATATTAAATATAATAAGGTGTGTTTTAGAAACCGTTTAAGAAACACGATAAATATTTTGACATAAGTATATATCAATATAAAATATTTCAAAAATCAATGAGATGTCATAAGATAGCTAGAGACACAAAATAGTTATGTCTTATTCTAATGAAACTAAACATATAACTTCTAATATTTAATATTTCTAATCGTATTTTTAAACGAGTTTGACGGGTTGAAATCAATCTCAACCCAAACCTAACCTATTTATTAAATAGTTGAGTATGTCGACCTATTTTCAACCCGAACTTGTTTAGCCTCAAATCTAACATTTTTATTTACGGATTTGTCTCGGGTCATGCTTCGTGTCGCGTCAACAATTGTCACACTTATTGCTTACCATATTTTAAGATAAGCTCAAGTAGTTACCATGCACATTTTTTAAACAAATATTTGTTTAAATTGTAAAAAGACTTGAAAGAAATTTAAAAAAAAAATAGAAAAATCTGAAATTATTTCCAGGATAGAAGATGTGGTGCTTAAAAAGTTGTGAATGAAATTTTAATGCAATAAGTAAAAAAAATTAGATGAACAAAAATTTTAACTTGTTATATTTTGATATGCAATAAAATTTTGATACATATACTAAAAAGAAGTTTGATGCAAAACTGAAATTTTGATGTATAAAATGTTGATTTACAAAATTTTGATGTACAAATTATTTTTTATTTTATTTTTATTTTTTTTCAATTTTTTTCACTTTTAGAAAAAATTTCTTCAAAACGTTATTTTTCCACCAACGTCTGATATCTCGTGGAATTTTTTATAAATTTTTTAAGAACTTTTTATTTATTCAATCGTTTTTATACTTTTCACGAATATTTGTCTTTTTATTTTAGCTATCCCTCCAAATCGTATACGATTTTAAGCAAGAAAACCCATAAAGACCGTTACATAAAATGATTAGAAGAGCTAAATATATATCTAAATTTTGTACTTAAACCTTAACTGCATTTACAAACCAATAAACTATTGTCACGTTAGCTTAAACATACATTTAGGTCTCCTAATCATTTACCTTAATCACTATCTCAACATGTTTACCATTACAAACATCGTCAATACGACATTAAGTTTCAACCTACAACGAAGATCACATCGTAATAATCAGGCCTGCAGAAATATGGAGCTCATTTGCAAGCCTAATTAAGTTTCAAAAACTTCATTAAACATCCATAACTCCGAACCAGGTGCTAAGAAGGCATCAAGTACCTAATAAACATAAACAAAAAACGATTTCAAAGAAAACTTATAAAAAGATGATAAAACGAACACGTGAATATTGTGAAAGAATAAGAAGAAATAATTAAAACTAGCATTGCCGAGGGTCATGGAAATATTCTGACATCACATTCCTGCCGACTTTACCATAATCATATCTTCAATATCTCGTCGCCACCCACACAGAAGTATCTTTTCCAGTGAATTTGGAACAAATAACGCTTTAGGTAGAGTTCCTCTCCATACCTGCAGCATTAAGGTGCAGAAAAGAAGAAATTAGGGGCGTTGACTGACAGACTCACCACAATCATATCATCAATGTCCCGCCTCCATCCACAAAGTAGAATCTTCTGGGGCTTTCTTGCTGGTCGGGAAATGTGTATGAATGGTGCTTCTTTCACCTGATGACCAAATTTATTATACTATTGTGAGTTCTATTATGTTGTGCCCCACTCCTTGAATTCCATGGTACGACTCACCTCAAATGAATGGAGATTCGGGTTATGCTATATCTCAAACGGGTCAAAATGGTAAAAAGAAATAAAAACTTGCAAAAAGTTTGACTGGGTTAGATCATGTTGTCAAGATGCTTATCTTTACTGTCTAATACCTATACCACACGGGTCAAAATTCTTTTTTCCTTTTGACCTTATCGGGACGCTGGGGCATCGAAACATATTCATTATACATTTAGATGACAGAAGATTTCACCAATTAAAGATTCCAAGAATCAGTTAATTAAGTACAGATTGTGTTGTGAAGGAAAAGAAAATCACCGTTGGTAATGCGACAGGAGCATATGTATCATCATCCTCCGCTATGACAAGCACTTCATCACCTTCTTGTAGAACATAGGATTCATCAGGATTGAGAATAATTTTTCCCCCACACGAGACTGACTTTATACCACACGGGATAGCATCCGGAAAGCTAATTAAGACATCCTCAAACAGCATACCGTCCAACTGTGGCCATCTTTTAATGTAAAACTCACAATTCTCAAAGCCGAGAATGTCTTCCCACACCTGCAGTGACCCATGTGACCCAGCCCGAATCAGCCCATTTTACATTTGAACGGTTTAAAATTGTAAATCTGATATATTCTATAAGAGAGATGAACTATTTGACCTGTGCAAGGCCAGGCTGTCGAGCACACTGAATCATCAAACGACCAATAACATCATGTGCCGCAACAGTTTCAACAAGATCCCCGCCTACAAGCTTAACAAGGACCTCGTTGTCAAGATCTCCGAGTTCCACCACAATATGTCCTCGAAGCCCATCCTTCACTCCAGTTAGGCTCAACACTGTTCTCAAAGCTCTTGCATCACTCTGGAATTGACATTTCGCACGTTGTTAATTGCTATTTTATGCATAAAACAAGAATGCACATGTCATATATATATATTACCTGGTCGGCATTTCCATCTTCGGCAAGGACAATTATTGCACGTGCCTTGGAGACTGATACCTATAAGTTTATCCAGCCAAAAAACAAGTCAGCTTATAGAGATAGTGACAAAGGTCAAACCAATATATAAATTCATCAAAACCGATGATCTATGTACCTTTTTTAGGTCAGCCAATATTAGAGGGCTTCCACTTCTGCATATAACAGATGTTTGTCGGAAGTCAAATTCCATTTTAGCAATGTCGGATTCCATCTCTTCTTTGTCACGTTCAGCCATCACAACAACAATTCCTCCCCCCATACTCTCGTTTGCTATAGCAAGTTGATTCAGTAGTGATCCCTGAGTCCATAACAAACATTAGCAGTTTAGCACCTTCGTTGGTAGCATTAAAAACATGCAACAACAAAAAAACGTGTTTCAAAATTCTCACCAATTTATCACTCCAACCAAGAATTAACGTGTGGTCTTTCTTAACCACCTCGCTTTTTCCTTTCCTCAACGAGTCAAACTTCTCAGATATTGCATCCGTAACGAGTCCAAGCATCATTGCAAAAATAAGCTTATGGACACCGAAACTAACCTCGGACCAACTCCCTCCGAATTAGCATGGTTTCCCGAATCGGCAACATACGTCCACGACAACCAAAGACAATCTGCCAAGCTGTCATCAGTAACACCAAAGAGCGCCAACCCACCAACACCAATAAGTAAAAGAGTTGCAACCAGCAATGCTAATGGTTTTGAATATGGACGTACTGATAAAAACACGTCAACCTTATAAGCTAACTGCTTATTTAACGAGGCCTCTTCCTTTAAATTATCCGTTGATCTTGACTTTGATATGTATTCCACGTACTTGAGAAATATAAAAGGTATTGAAAGAAGTGTAATGGATACAGCTAATGCTATACTTTTTAAACTCTTGTTCGGAAAATTAACACTTTCTTCAGAATTAGGATCATCGAAATCCATTGGTATATTGCAGGCTTGTAATCTTCCATTGAGCTTTGTAATCTGGGCCTACATACAGCAGAACAAACTATGTATATAATGAACAGAAACGGAAATGGTAACCCCTGAAATAATGAAAATCAGCAGAAACTAGTACTAATAACACAAGTACTTATTTGGTTTTGGGCTTATGCTTCATAAGCTCAAAACCAAATAAGTCATAAGCCGAAACAAACACCCCCAAATGTAGAAAAATGTCTATAGTAGAAAAATAACACAAGTAAACCGACACTTTCTCCTAGAAAACATCCATTTTCAAACTTTAACATATGAATGCACAATTGAAGCCTAGAATCTATACGAGAGAAAACCATCCCACATAAGCCCTGTTTTTTAGCTCTGACTAGTTAATGATTCACTATACCATACTCATGCTAGTTGTCTTTCCATGAGGTTATGCTATCGATTTTTTAAGTATGTGATTGTTGGTGCCATGCTTTGGCCTACACATACTCGTGTCGCACAAAGCCACAAAGATATTCATTTGATAGGATCAGAATCGACACAAACTCTAAAATTTAGACTAAAGTCGTCACTTATGGGTGTGTGACAACCCATTTCGTCACTTAATTTCATCACTACAATGGCTAAAGTCAGTCACTATTTGCTGGAATTAGTGACGAAAGAAAGGCGTCATTTTTTGGGTGAACTTAACTTCCAATAGTGACGAAATACTTCGTCACTTTCCAAAATCCTATATACCAATAATGCGGTACCTACAATTGTATTTATAGACTGAGAATGCAAAAAAGACATTTGTTTAGTCAATAATAAGAAATTACTTGATCCATACTAATGCCAAAACATCACAGTTGATTCCAGCAATTATTGATTTGTAGCATATGTTTCCAACAAGAAAGGTATAAAGAGATATTGGTTCTGTAAGAGAATCCTCAAGTGATAAACTATTTCTACAATTATATCATGCATTTAAACTTCTACACATACGGATATTATCCTTCAACTAAACATCATCTCGAGCCTCAACATAATCTTAGGTCTGATCATAATCTTCAATCCCTGCATAAAAATAATAATTTCAAATCACATGAGATTCATTTCACTATAATCAAACACTAAAAACTGATTATCTGCAACTTAAAAAATGACAATGCAATAACAAGAATCACGCTCAAAAGCAAACTTTAACCATGCTACTTTGTAGTATCTCTTTCATATTAAAGTCCTAAAGATTATGGTATTTTTTTACAGGCTTGTAATGTTGTTCTTTCTGAATCTGGAACACTTAAAATTAATTAATAACAGATGTTACGACTGCTAAAGATGCTACAGAGCTTTCTGATGAAATTGATTATGCAAGAGCAATGCTTATCCAAGAGGTGTATACATGCTAACCACACCATTAATGATTACATGTCACACAACTAAAACTAATTAAACTAAATATATAATCTTCCCAAGTTCATTTATTTGGGTAACAGTGAAACAGGTTGTGATGTTCTGATAACTAACAGAGTTCATGTTAAACAATTTCCTGTCATGCTACCAAGTCATGTAAATACAGTAATTCTTAGTAAATATAACTACTTAAGAAATAAGATATGAGCTTACGTTTCCTGGAACAAGTGATCATTCGTCACTTTACACTGCAACTGCAATAAAAGCCTTAGGCCTTCCTCCTGTGACCAAATGCAATCTCTTAAGAGGAGAAACACAGGTAGAGCGAACCCATAAAAACAATAAAGAGTAATAAGTAACAATGATTGTGCATACCCTGTCCTTCTCAGTGGCTCTTCGAGATGCTTACACTCCTCTCCATGTTGGGACCTCAACTCCCATATCAAGCAGAGACTAAAAGAGAAAGCCATGGAACGAGTGACATACAGCTCAACAATTTTCGCATATCTGCATCCATATATCATAGCTTTAGCATATTGAACCTTAATATGTATCCAAACTATTTTAGATCATCTTAAATCTACAAAATGCCTGAAAACATACCTCATTCTGAGAACGCATTGGCCTGCAGAATATTAAAGAAACCTGAAATAATTATGTACATAATGTATAAAAAATTGACCAATTGATAATTAATAGGTCGATAATCGAAAAACAAAACAAGTTAAACTTGTAAGCTACCGTTATTGTAGAATAAGATCGAACCTCACTGATACATCACATCTTAGTATGGACCCTATGTTGTTCTTATTATCATTGCTCCAATCTACTGATACACCTAAAAGATAACAAATTCTTATTGCCATAGCAAAACCGACCAGGAAATAGAACAAATATTAAAGAAACCTCACTGATACATTAGATCTTAGTATGGATTGTTCCTAGTGGGTCATAACAGATGATCTGCGCGCATGTGGTCACAGTGACAGATGAGCTTCATGTCTGCGAAATAGAACAAATGTGCAACTCTGGTTTTAAGTTCCATTACAACTATGATGGTAATTCTAAGTAACCTGGTTTTAAGTTCAATATATCGTTCTGTCATGAAAACACTACATAAACAATGACGTACTTGTAATAAATATCCTGGTTTTAAGTTCAATATATCATTTTGTCATGAAAGAACTACACAGACAATGACATACTTGTATGTTGTCTTCTACACAATGAGCATTTGTCAAAAGCTTCTTGTCACCAATCATGAAATAACTGCATAAACAATGAGAAAGGTAACAGTCACAGTGAGAAAACATTAGTGTCAATGACCAAATAACCAGCTTCCAGTAACAAATTTCGCTAAACTTTTTAATACGAGCAATGAAAAATCAAAAACCAATTCTGATAAATACATTTTGCTAAACTTAATCCTAGACAGTAAAATTTGGATCTATTGCAAGAATATAGAATTGTTTAATGAGGAACACTACCAAAAAAATAAATAAATAAATAAATAAAATAAAATAAAAGGTCCAATCTTTTACCTTGTTTTCTCCTACCTTTAGCTTCAAGTTTTGATGACGTAAACTTGCGCCAAGATGCTGATGATGTGACTCGCTACCATGGGTGCTTGTAAATGTGCTCTTGTGAGTATGCTCTAACCTTTCTGCAGTTTTATTTGCTAGTTTGACCTGATGGATCTATAAGACATCAAAAAGTGCACAAAGTAACTTCCATACATATGGTAAAAAACCAGATGTCAAATTTCTCATGATGGGTCTGACCTGAACCCATTCTGGCCCGTTTTAACCCATGGCCCAACCTGATCCGAACCGCCTGTTTTGACACCTTTAAGAAGCTTGCATTTCATTATTGACAACTACTATATTAGCCATTTCAAGCAAAAATTATAGTCTGCATAAATATTCTCTTCATGGGGTGAAAATTTCTCATGGTAGATCAGACCAACCCATTCTGACCCTGATCATTCTAACCCGTTTGACCCATTACCCCAACCCGATCCGGCCCACCAGTTATGTATGAGCTTATCATTCTAACCTGAGTCTTCCCAAGGCTAGAATCAAGGTCGACTTCACAATCCCTATGCTTCAACGGTTTCCTTTGCACTGGCAGACCTTTCGCTGCAATCATTGTTCACATTTTGAAATCAAAAACTGAAACATGTATATTGACATTTTAAACTGAAACATGTATATGCACGTGTATCTCATAACAACATATCTATTCTTAAGAAAAACATGAAACACAAATTGAACTATTTATACTTACATTTAGATTTAGCACGGTCCAACTCTTCTAATTCACAATATTTAGTAAAAGATTATTGTACCTCTCAAAATATAAGGCAATAGGCACATCACACCAACAAGTTGGCGATATACCATTAAAGCAAAACCAATTGCACCTTCGCTGAGTACATGATTGAAAGGAAATGGCCAATGACCTGAAACATGAAAAATATATCATTTATTTGAGGAGCAAAACATGTCAAGGTAATTGGGTTACCACAGGTCATACTTTTCTAGAAAATCACTTTTGTTGAAGGCGAATTAATCATCTCATCTTGAATAGAATGTTTTTTTTAATTAAGTGGTTGACGCATTTGCCACCCCAACTTGTTTAGACCCAACCTTTATCAGTCTAATATTGTTTCGTGTCATGTGGGAAATTGGCACAACCTACTAAATACTAGTATAAACTTACCTGTATCTGAATTTCAGATCTCTTTGATCCATGGTCAGAATTCAACGGCTGTGATTCATGGCTAGGATTCAAGGGCTGTAACCTCAAAGATGGCTGATTACTGTTCGAATGAGCTCTTGCAAGTGATTATATATGCTGCAGATTCCAGTAATTTGAGAATTTTCAGTTAAACTATCATTTCCAAGTATTAAACGTATATCTAAAACAGTAAGAGAAATGCATAATTTTTTTATTCATATACCAATACTATCATGTATAGATACTAACCTAAAATGATGTCTATCGCAAGCTGTAAAGAATGCAACAAACTGTAGAAAAACTAAGTTTAACCAATTAGATTAATAAACCAAATGTTTTACAAACTCACACTGTTCTCAAACAGGAGGTACACAACTTGATCTCAATCAAGAATATCAAACTAAAGGTACAAAGATATGAAAATGATAATATTGTGGTGGTTTTTCAAAAGAGAGAGGAGAGCAATATATATATGGCATCAGTAGAAAGGATATCCAAGAAGAGGACAACAAAACGGCTCTATCACCAGAAGAACACAACAACCCATGCTTCAGTGTGTGAGGGTGAGAAGCCCTAGATAAGCTACCATCTTTCCATCTTAGCACAAAGCCCCCTTCAACTTTTCTTTATTAACTTTAGACTACCAAACTACCAAAGCAACAAACCTGAAATATAAACAATGCAACATTAGCCCCTCAACTTTTATCCAGGCCAAAATATATTTCAACATCCCCCCTTAATTTTGGCCTGGAAAACATCAATCAAACCCAGTTTTGAAACCATTTTGAAATGTTGAGATTTATCAAGACCCTTTGTAAAGATATCTGTTGTTTGATCAGCAGTATGGATTTTTGCAGTTTCAATAACACCAGTTAAGATTTTTTCTCTAACAAAATGGAGATCAATCTCCAAATGTTTAGTCCTCTCATGGAAGACTGGGTTAGCAGCAATCTTAATTGCAGCTTGACTGTCACAAAAAACTTTTACCGGCATAAAATGTTCCCAGTTAAGATCCCTAAGAATCTTAAGGATCCAAACAATCTCAGAAGTCACAGAAGCTAAAGCTCTGTATTCAGCTTCTGCAGAAGACTTTGAGAGGGTGTTTTGTTTTTTGCTTTTCCACGAAATCATAGAACCATTGAGACTAACACAGAATCCAGTGACAGATTTTCTTGTAACCACACACTTAGCCCAATCTGCATCTACAAATGCATTCAAAGAATTCCCAGAATTCTTAGTTATATGCACACCCATACCTGGAGATCCTTTTAAATACCTCAACACCTTTAAAGCAATTTTTAAGTGAGACTTTAAAGGGGAATGCATAAATTGGCTCAGGCAGTGTACAGCATAGGATATATCAGGCCTAGTATGGGTTAGATAAATCAGTTTACCAATAAGTTTTTGATACTCAGTGATATTATCAAGTAATGGATCTATGTCAGTAGGTTCAGAAGTGATATACACACTTTGTTCAAGAGGAACAGAAGAAGGTTTGCAAGCCAGAAGACCAAATTCAGACAGTAAGTCAAGGCAGTATTTTCTTTGAGATAAACATACTCCATTTTTGGTTTCAATTACTTCAATGCCCAGAAAGTATTTAAGTTTGCCTAAGTCTTTTATCTGGAATTTGGTCTTAAGATATATTTTAACATCATCAATAGCATCAAGACTGTTTCCAGTGATGATGATATCATCAACATACACAAGCAAGGCAATAAACACACCAGAATCATTTTTGGTAAACAGTGAATAATCACTTTTACTTTGCACAAAACCATTTTCAAGAAGAGTGCTAGAGAGTTTGGCATTCCACTGTCTAGGAGCCTGTTTTAAACCATACAAAGACTTTTTAAGTCTGCACACTCTCTTATCATTTTCATCAAAGTAACCTGGAGGAAGCTTCATGTAGCCAGTTTCCTCAAGGTCACCATATAAAAAGGCATTGTTAACATCTAATTGAAAAATGGGCCAAGATTGTTGAACAGCCAGGTTAACAACACATCTAATAGTAACAATTTTGACCACAGGAGAAAAAGTTTCATCAAAATCAACTCCTTCCTTTTGACTAAATCCCTGGACAACAAGTCTAGCCTTAAATCTATCAATTTCTCCACTAGACTTGAATTTAATCTTAGAAACCCATTTAGATCCAATAGCTATTCTATCACAAGGCAATTCAACAATCTCAAAAGTATCATTTTCATATAAAGCATTCATTTCTGTATTCATTGCCTCTTTCCAATGCTGAGTTTTGCTAGCTTCCGAAAAACTTTTAGGTTCTAAAAGTTTGTTTAACTTGGTTGTAAAACAAAAGTTTTCAGAGTTAAGATTGGCATAGCTAACAAACTTTTCAAGACCATATCTAACTTTGGAATCAACCACAAATTCATTATACTTATTTGGAAAAACAGAAGATCTTTCAGATCTTCTAACAGGTTGATTTTGCAAATTTGTTTGAGAGTCTGTGATTGGACTACTTTGAAATGTACCCTCAGAATGTGCATTTTCATTCTCAAGAGTTGCAGACACCTCATTTTCAAAGGCAGAACCATTGGAACCCTGAGGATGCCCCAACTCATCCTCAAAAGGGTCAATTGTTGGACTGCCATTAAGAAAAGAATTCTTGCTAACACTAGGAGAATTTGCATGTTTGTTTCCATCATTAGATGGTTTGTCATTTTTATTTTTCTCATCATAGGGCATGTCAAGATCCTCATACACCACTTTATCAAAAAAGTTTGTATGATCCAGATCTTGACAAGTCTCAATCACAGAGTTTATCTTAAAAGGGAACACATTTTCAAAGAAATCAACATCTCTTGAGTACAAAAATTGTTTTCTTTCAAGACTGAAAAGCTTATATCCCTTTTTAAAGGAAGCATAGCCAACCAGAACACATTTTTCAGATCTGCTACTGAACTTATCATGATTGTTAAGCACAGTAGCAAAACATAGACAACCAAAAGCTCTCAAGTGATTTAAGGAGCATTTTCTGTTAAAAATCATGTTATAAGGAGAGTTCCCATTTAGAACTGAAGAAGGCAACCTGTTAATAAGGTAACAAGCAGTAAGAATACATTCAGACCATAAATTCAAAGGAATTCCCCCCTGAAACAGAAGGGATCTGGCAACATTAAGCAGATGCCTATGTTTCCTTTCCACAATCCCATTCGGTTGGGGAGTATAAGCACAAGAAGTCTGATGTATTATGCCATTAGTAATGCAAAACTCATTGAACTTATCATTCACAAATTCAGTACCATTATCACTTCTAAAAATTTTCACAGTCCTTTTAAATTGATTTTTGATCAAATTAAAAAAGGCATAAACACAATCAAGCACTTCAGTTTTAGCCTTAATCAAGTACACCCAAACAGCCCTGGTGTAATCATCAACAATGGTCAAAAAATACTTGTATCCTTCTTTACTAGTAACCCTATAAGGTCCCCACAGATCAAGATGGACAAGGTCAGCAAGCATAGAAGTTTTATGCTCACTCAAAGGAAAGGGCTCTCTGGTTTGTTTAGCCTTTTGACAAATTTCACAAACTTCCACATTATTTTTGTTATCAAACCTAAGATCTTTGTTTAAAACTTTTAAGACATGGTCAGAAGGGTGACCAAGCCTGCAATGCCACAAGTGTTTAGACAGACCAGAGAAAAAACAAGGTTGGTCTCTAGAAGGCAAATTACCTTCAGTTTTGTCAAAAAAGTATAATCCATCAGACTGTCTACCAGTCCCCAGAAGTTTCACATCCCTCAAACCCTGAGATAACACATAACATTTAGATTCATCAAAGGCCACAACAAATTTGCTGTCTCTAGCAATCTTATGAACAGACATGAGACTCACACAATATTCTGGAACAACAAGCACATCATATAGAGTTAAGTTGTTGGTTAGGACCATATTTCCAACCTTTGTAATTAAAGCCTCTGTTCCATTAGGATGAGAGACTTTAATTCCAAGTTTGGAAATATTGACAACATTAACCAAGAACTTATCAGTGTATGTTAAGTGTTGATTTGCCCCGGAATCAACAATAATACCAGCAGCAATGAGAGCATTTCTGGCCTTACTGTTGTTGCAAAAAAATCTTTGAAAATTTTGGTTAAAAAATTTGCTGTTGTTAAAAACTATACCTGCCATGTTGGCATGAACACCTTTGCCTTTTCCATCATCACTAACAGAGGTATCTTTGATAAGAGACAAAAGTTTAGAAATCTGATCTTCTGAAAGATTTGAAAGAGAGCTGGATCCAACCGAGTTGTTGTTATTAATAAATCTTTTGTTAAAATTTTGAGTGCCCTGGTTAGATGAATTTCTCGTATTGTTGTTTCTTTTTTCCCAATTGGCAGGGTACCCAATAACCTTAAAACATCTATCCACAGTATGCCCATTAAAGCCACAATGCTCACAGACAAGAGTAGAACTTCCAGCAGCTCTATTATTACTATTATTATTGTTTCTGGAGGCATTGTTGGGTCTGAAGGAGTTCCCAGAGGTTTGGGGCCTCTGTGAACTCCCTCTATTGGCCACATTGGAATGAAAAACAGAGGACTGAGATCTCTGAGAGACTCCAGTCCCTGATGAACCAGAAACAACAGCTCTGTGAGACTCCTCACTAGAGATAATGGCAAACGCCCCTTTAACATCAGGCAATGGGTCTCTAGACAAAATGTTGCTTCTAATTTGCATATAAGAGTCATCAAGACCCATCAAGAATTGCATTAACTTCATTAACTGATTGTGTTTCTTAAAATCATCAGCAGCATGACAAGTACATCTAGGCAATTTAACAAGAGCATCAAATTGTTTCCACAAGGTACTTAGCTTGTTAAAGTATTCAGCAATGGATGTGCCGTTTTGAGACAGAGAATTGATTTTATGATGCAAGTTGAAAGTGACAGATCCATCAACTCTGTCAAAAGTTTCTTTTAATTCAGTCCAAACATCAGAAGCCTTTTTTGAAAAAATTTGCCCAAGAAACAGTTCCTCAGATATAGAGTTTAAGATCCAACCCAAAACAATAGCATTAACTCTGTCCCATTGTCTGCCTAACACAGTATCAGTATTAGACCTTCTACAAGAACCATCTATAAAACCAATTTTATTTTTTCCTTCAAGGGCTAAAAGCATAGCACAAGACCACACATTATAGTTTTCAGTACCTTTTAGTTTTATAGATATAACAGTTAATGTGGCAGAGTCATTAGGATGCAAGTGTAGAGGGTGACTGATATCAAGTTTACTAATAAGAGTAACAGGTGAAGCATCATCTTCCTCTGCATCAGAGGCCTGAACAGAGGGAGGTGGAGTAGTATTATGCAAAGACATAATGAAACAAGTAAGAACTGAACAAAGCTAAACACATAAAGAGGAAGGGAAGAAAGAAGTTCCCAGGCTTCCTTGCCACTAAAGTGGTAGGTCAAGGGCTTTATCTACTAAACAAAGATAAGACAAGCACAAGATCAATACCAATACCACCAATCATAATAATCACCACTTCAGCAACCCAAATCCTACTCCCCGTCAATCTAAAAGAAAAAAATGCAAGAAAAGTAAAGGTGTGAGAGGTGTTACAGTGTACGCAAGGCAGAGCAGCAGCGGAACCAAACCTACTACACCCTAGATTCACTTAGTCTAGGGATATAGCAGATGTATACAGTAAACCAGATCCACCAACCAAGATCCACCAAACCCTAATTTTTCAAAAAGGTTTTTTCAGAGCAACCTGGCTCTGATACCATGTAGAAAAACTAAGTTTAACCAATTAGATTAATAAACCAAATGTTTTACAAACTCACACTGTTCTCAAACAGGAGGTACACAACTTGATCTCAATCAAGAATATCAAACTAAAGGTACAAAGATATGAAAATGATAATATTGTGGTGGTTTTTCAAAAGAGAGAGGAGAGCAATATATATATGGCATCAGTAGAAAGGATATCCAAGAAGAGGACAACAAAACGGCTCTATCACCAGAAGAACACAACAACCCATGCTTCAGTGTGTGAGGGTGAGAAGCCCTAGATAAGCTACCATCTTTCCATCTTAGCACAAAGCCCCCTTCAACTTTTCTTTATTAACTTTAGACTACCAAACTACCAAAGCAACAAACCTGAAATATAAACAATGCAACATTAGCCCCTCAACTTTTATCCAGGCCAAAATATATTTCAACACAAACCCATAATATCATGTATAGATACTAGCCTAGACTTATGACTGTATTCATAATGAACAAGCACTCAGGTGTTGCCATCGCATATTTTTAGATACTATACTAAATACTAATAAACAAAACTCATAAATAGCATGACTAGCTAATATTGATCTTGACTTTACTAGTATTAAACTGACCTATGAGTGCAATAAGTCGACGATGATAAGAATGGACAAGTGATTAATCAAAGAACATTAGGCTAACCGTAATATTACTTCCATTAGTTGAACAGAACCAATGAGGCAATCAGCATACTTGAGCATATGCATTTATAAGTATGCAAAAACAAAGTTACATCCAGAGACATCATATAACTATATGACACATAAAAGATACTTGAAACAAGAATGTAGTGGAGCATGATAATTTCTTAAGCCAATTTTGTCGGTATTGAATCTTAATTACATAGGATAAGTAATATAAATTACTAGCAGGGTACCCGCGCGATGCGGCGGCGGGTACCCTGCGCTTTTTGGTTTTGCAGTGAGCAAATATTGTTAGGTTACACATTTTTTTAATGATAACCGTACAAATGAATAAATGATAATTTAAGTTAAAATAACTTTAAGCAATAACAATGATATATTACGGTTTTAGCATTGATAAGCTCTAGATATGCTATACAATAAATTTGGTTCTTAATATATAAACGTATAACATCTTTCCAATAAATTTGACGTAAAAAAGTTATGATTAAGTTTTATTTGACCAAAGTGTTCACGTTTCAAAAAAAATCCAAAAACCCCTCTCCGTGGCATAACACCAGTTTTCTTGTTCCATCGTGCTTAAAAAAATTACCATCACTACTAATGTTACGCCACCCTGAAAATCCCAAAAACACCTGTTAGCCTCTAATAATTTAGATCAAAGTGTCAGAACATTTACCTATGCTAAGACTATGTTTAGATTATGTATCATGGTATGTATGTCGAATTTGTGTACACTGTATTGGGTCAAAACAGTTAACCCATGCAGTTAATATAGTTAAGGTTAGGTTAGATGGCAGTTAATATGGTTAGTCGTTATACACCAATAGACACAATGGTTGGTATAACTTGTAACTACCATATCATGCCTGTTAGAAACGTGTAAGTACTTTCATTTGCGGTCATTTGTAACAACGTTTATCTATCCAATAATATCATTTTACTGCAAGTTACATTGTCCATTTACTGTTATAATTCCATACACAAGTTTCACTCAAATTTCACAAACATGAAACATTTACTCAAACACAAATTTGTTGGCCAAACTCTTAGCTAGACATTTTATCCAACACGTGGCACGCAATGCTTAAATATCTTATATTCGGAGCTTATCAAATTCTAATCCGCTAAACCTAGACCATCTAAACTCAAAGGAGCAATCAACTCAACTAAACGAGTAAATTATACAACAAATTCATAATATTATCGAAATTAACTCGTAATAATTAGGATTTAAAGAAAACCTCTGAGCAAATTAGGGCAAAATTAGGATTTAACAGATCCGCGTGTGTTTTGTGTGAAATCAGTCAGGGAGAAGAAAATGATAGGAATGAATGAGGGAGAACAAATTTCAAGTTATATTGGAGTAATTAATTCTTTCGGGTCGGGTTGTAGCTCCGCGTGTGTTTTGTAATATCTCGCGTGTTCTCGTTGAGTTCTTAAACCTTACTCGAACATCATCTCCTACGCGTTCATTGAACTGTAGCGCTAGGGAATCAACGCATCGTTCGGTCTGAGTGGTCAAAGGGGAAATATACATGCCCCTGCGCGTCTTCTTCCGGGGGTATTGGTTGGAAAAGCGTCATTGTTGTGATGTTGTTAAGAGTTTGGTAGTGAGAATAAGGTTTGGTTCAAAAAGTTACAGGCATTTAAGATTTTCTGTGTCATTGTTGTGCTCTTAGGTAGTTTTATTGTGATGAAAAAGTTACTAGGGTGCTCTCAAATATCCATTGGCTAATAAGATTTTCTCTGTCAGGTTAGTATCCAACGGGTAATAGGATTCATCACTAATTGAAACTCTACCTACCCGGCCTTAATTAATTAGCGTGTGTTCCTAACTTTCAGCAAGAGGTGTCATTGAAGTATTGAACTGATTTAAATGAAATGCTACAAAGTTCGAGCTTTAACTTGTTCATGAACTTGAAACTTGACGCGAGCTTGATCAACCTTTGCTCTAACTTATCAACACAATCAAGCAATGAAACTTATTATTTGGAGCACACATTTGTAGCGGTTTACACTAACAACCGCCCCATGAGATTAAATAAAACCGCCTTATAAAACACTATTTTTTGAAAGGGTTTTGTTTAAAACTACTCTATTTTATCCAATTTGAAATTTAGAAGCGTTTGTTATATTGATAGCTACAAATATGCGCCCCAAATAGAATTAGTTGACTTAGAAAAAAAAATACAATATAAACAACATGTATTTTATACATGGTTTAATTGTCTACGTACACTCTACTTTATTATACACCTTCAAAGCATATATTCGTTGCTCAATTTTGGATTCATGCGCGATTTACTAATGGTAGCAAAAGTGTGAGCTGAGGGAGGTTCGCAACTCAGTTAGAAAATATGTATTTACTTCCAAGCAATTGCACTTTCTCTTTATGTTGTCGGGCACCGGGTCAACCCGGTTTTCAATTTATTATTTTTTTATTTTTTCGACCGGGTCAACCGGTTCAACCACCAGGTCAACCCGGGTTTCTATTAAAAATTTTAAAAAAAACGAAACCCAGCCGGGTTTCGAGAACCTGGTTGACCCGGGTCACTCAAAACACGACGTATTAACCGGTTAACCCGGGTTTTTTTTACTCGCTTTTTTGCCGGAACCGGTCGAACCGGTTAACCCGGCCGGATCAACCCGGGTTTCAAAACATGTATATCAGTTTAAACGCAATCAATTTGCTATATATGTGGAATCAAGAGTCCAATAATACAAGATACAAAATGAGTAAACAATCAATTAAAAACAAGAAGGATCACTCCTAGCCCATCCCTTTACGATAAAAGTGCATCTCATGAATCTCATTTTACCACCTTCTCATCTTTTGAAATTAACACCTTCTCAACGGTCAATTTTGTCCATTTTCTTATAAATGCTAATGCTATTCTTTCTACAATTTGCTTAATCTCAACCTATCATATTAAAAACATTCTTCAATAATACGAGGAATCAACCAAAATATAGATACACGTATTTGTAAGGGGAAACTAATCGTACGGAAGGGGAAGTTGATTGGCTTTGATCTTGAGGGTTCTTAGCCTATCGATAAGTGAGTCAGGTATGATAAATCTAACTAACGAAGACTTATAATTTTAAGATAACTAGATGCATAGTCTTTTTTAGTTTTCACTGTTTTTATATATACTAGCAACATATTACCAGCCTCACCTAAATTTACGCACGCACATAGACTTGTATATCTTAGATATCCTTTTTTTTTCTCATTTTTTGTTGCCTTATTTTAATTAGATTTAGTGAATAAATACAACTTTTCTTATTGGTGTTCAATTCATTTATTCTAGAGTATCTTTTTGCTTGTTCCTAGTCTAGGAAAAAAGTTTGTGGCCTTTCTTTGTAGCACTTTACTGAAGTTGAACGTAATAAATGACTTGAACGAATTCATTAGATGGAGAAAAATTTATGAAAGTTTGGTTTGTATAATGAAAACAAAGTAGCGGAATTTATCGGGTTGAACATGTCGAAGAAACTTGCAAATTACGGAGTAGATTAGAAAAGAAAATTAGTGAATTGATTGGAAGACTTGGATTAATTATGGGGGAAAATGTTAATAAGATTGCTAAAAGAATCTCTTTGCTTGTACCTGAGAAATTTGCTACTAGAATTTGGTTATTCTTTACTTTGATGAACATTTCATATAAATATTTATAATACACATTTGATTTTAACACGCATGTTTGGAGAGTTGAGAAGAAATGCTGCGATTTTTCTTATTTAGTAAACTTGTAAAAAAAATGTAAAACTAAACTTGTAAAATTTATTAGGCTTTTTGAGACATGATATTCAAAAGTGAGTTAGTGACAATCATGGACACTTTAATTCTACTCGTTAATATCCTATAAGCATCTAAATTAATCTTTTTTATTTTAAAATTCAGATGGATCGTAATAAATGGATGTATGAAATTGGACATGCTGAAGAAGCATATGTTACGGGTGTGCAAAGTTTTCTTAGATTTGCTGAGACTAATCGGTTGAATAAAGGAGATCGCACCATTTGTTGTCCTTGTGTTGATTGTAAGAATGTGCAAAAGTATAGTGATGTGACTAAAATTGAGAGGCATTTGATTACACGTGGGTTTGTACGAAAGTATACTTGTTGGTCAATACATGGTGAATTACTCGTTGATAATGGTACGTCGGTTCCCGTATCTAGTAGTACATCGGTTCCTATATCTAACGAAAATGTAAACATGTCAGTTCCGATAGTTAATGAAAATGAAAATAACAATTCACGCATTAGTGGTGACTTCACAAATAAAGCTGAGATGTTTAATAATATGGAGGGTACTATTGGTGATGATGATGAAGAAAAACTACAGAAACTATTCACGCATTAGTGGTGCACCTTCATGCCATACAAGTCATGGCGTTGAAAATGCACGAAAAGATCGCGTGTTCTCGTTGAGTTCTGAAACCTTACTGGAACATCATCTCCTACGCGTTCATTGAACTATACCGCTAGGGAATCAACGCAAGGTACATACCTCGTTGGGTCTGAGTGGTCAAAGGGGAAATATACATGCCCCTGCGCGTCTTCTTCCGGGGGTATTGGTTGGAAAAGCGCCATTGTTGTGATGTTGTTAAGAGTTTGGTAGTGAGAAGAAGGTCATAGTTCAAAAAGTTACAGGCATTTAGGTACTTTTATTATGATGAAAAAGTTACTTTTATTCTTAGGGTGCTCTCAAATATCCATTGGCTAATAAGATGTTGTGTGTCAGGTGAGTATCCATCAGGTAATAGGATGTCTTGTGTCATGTGTCATGTTTGAAACTCTACCTACCCTCAACTAAGTTACTAGTATAAGGGCATCCTCAATGCATGAAATTTTTTTGGGTTGAATGGATGACACATAAGCATTAAACTTTGATATATAAAACTCTCACAACCTAAAAATTAAATGAACTGTCACTGTGATAGTGAGATAGTACTTAATTTTATATTGGTAGCAAATGATATGCCAGTATTTATAAGCCTGGCCCACCACAAACCATACAATACAAGTGTGTTCAGAGAAGAACTCTAATTACACGAACGTATGAAGTGTCATATTTACAATGCATTGTACGCATAAAACACCTTCATTTAACGCTGCCACGGTGGCCCATTGTGGATGCCCTAAGTTTAAAGCTAATTAAAGCTTAAGCTGATCGACGTATAGCTAGAGTTAGAGCGCAAACTTGTTGTGGTAATCAAAGAATTTTCCCAGCTCCACTTGGCTCGACTCTATTGTTGAAATTCATATGCTAATGACATGTATTATTAAAAGTTATGAGTGAGGATCAAATATAAAATAAAAGTAAATAGATACCGTAGTAAATACGTGATATAGTGTAAACTTTTTTCAAAATTAATGTATGATTCATGTAAATAGACACATTGGAAATTACTACCTGAAACTTGCATGCATGTAAATAGATACTGTAGCAACGTTATCATACTTGTTCATTATGTGTATCTGGTAATTTTGATTCATGTAAATAGATACTGTAGTAAATAGGTGAGAGTGTGTAAACTTTTTTTAAAATTAATGTAGTAATTTTGATTCATGTAAATAGATACATTGGAAATTACTAGTGTTCTAAAAGGCGCGCCAAGGCGCCGCAAAGGCGTCGTCAAGGCGCGAGGCGTGGCCTCGCCACCACGAAATGGACCTTGGCGGCTGTGATACATGGGGATCGCACCCTCGCAACAGGTTTTACCTCTCAAGGGATCTCGAGAAGCTTACAACCCCACTAGACAGTGTACCTGATCGTTGTAGTATAGTATAGTGACAAGTACCAGGGGATTGATCGTTCAACTCAGGAATAGTGTCGCTAGGATTAGGAAGCCTACTAAACTAGGTCTAGAGGTGAGGGATGATTCTTTTTGTATTTTTATAATTTTTATGAAAACAAGTAAAAATCTCGGGTTTTGAAGGAGTGGGCGGAATTAGTTGCTAGCCAACTAACCCAATTAACTACAAATGCAAACAAAATAAAATAAAAGAAATGAAAATTAAACTATTATACTAATGTGGTGGAAACAATGATGAGAAAAGTTGTGTTTACTTAGATTTCATTACCCCCTAGATATTTTTTACAGGTTGATTAGCTTGTTACAATTGCATGGATGGCGGGTCATATTCCTTAATACTAGTCGTAGCGCTAGGGAATCAACGCAAGGTACATACCTCGTTCGGTCTGAGTGGTCAAAGGGGAAATATACATGCCCCAGCGCGTCTTCTTCCGGGGGTATTGGTTGGAAAAGCGCCATTGTTGTGATGTTGTTAAGAGTTTGGTAGTGAGAAGAAGGTTTGGTTCAAAAAGTTACAGGCGTTTAAGATTTTCTGTGTCATTGTTGTGCTCTTAGGTAGTTTTATTGTGATGAAAAAGTTACTAGGGTGCTCTCAAATATCCATTGGCTAATAAGATTTTCTGTGGTTAGTATCCATCGGGTAATAGGATTCATCACTAATTGAAACTCTACCTACCCGGCCTTAATTAATTAGCGTGTGTTCCTAACTTTCAGCAAGAGGTGTCATTGAAGTATTGAACTGATTTAAATGAAATGCCTCTAATTGATACGTATGCTTTATTTATTTTTGCTTTATGTCGGGCGCATTTGATGTCAAGATGATGAATGAAAACTTTACTCAAGTATTTTGTCATAAGCAAGTAGCGATATGATGGAGGTTACGAGCCTATGTCAGGCGCATTTGATGTCAAGTGTGACATTGTGACCTTAGGATTTAGTGAGCTTCGGATTAACTTAGCTTTTAGATGCAATACCTTAGAGCGATGACCCTTGAACCAAGTTATTAAACATACATCCGGGTAAAAATCTCGAGGTTATGGTACGAGTTATTTATTCATTGATGGACTTCCAATGATCATGAACCAGACCAGTGGGTGGTGATAAACCAAAGATAATGACTTGTGTTCGGATAATGACTTGTGTCCGAACATGCAACGCCAGAGTATAACACATTAACACTTAACTTTCAAGTATTACGTTCGATTGCCAGAACACGATTAATAAAATTTTATTAATGCATTTGACTTCTTTGTTAAATGACGATTGTCAAAGTGACTTTAGCTTTGGTTTTACGATTAAGACGGCCTTTTTGTTACTTATGGATTTAAATTTTCGAATTTAAAATGAGTTATTTTAACTCTTGATGTAATAATAGGTTATCTCTTAGAGACAAAGCCAAAGAATTCATGATTTTGGAAGGTAATAATGTGTCTTCATGGGTTAGAAGAAATGGAGAGAAAAGTAATTTCACTATAAGCAAAGCTTGGAGAGGCAGGAGGGTGAGCAATACTAATGTAACATGGTGCAATGTGATATGGTTCACACAGTGTACACCCAAACACTCTTTCATTGTGTGGTTAGCCATTTTGTGTAGACTGTCCACTCAGGCTAGGCTATTAAAATGGTACCCGGAAAAACAAGCATCTTACCCTCTGTGTAACTTGTGCCCTGACTCAAAGGAACAATTGTTCTCTGCTGAGATTTGGAATGATATGAGGAAAAGGATCAATCAGGAAGATTGGGATGGTAAGTGGGAAAGCACTCTAAATAATATGATCAGTATGCCTTGTAATAACTCAACTATGGTTAGTATTTGCAGCCTGCATATACTTTATTTGGAACGAAAGAAACAAAAGAGTGTTTAGTGATGAGAAGAAAAGCTGCCAAGAAATTCTCAAAGCAATTGTCAATAATGTTAGGCTGAAATTGGCAAGTTTAACAGTGAAAAGGTCACCAATGGTAGTAAAAGTCTGTACTCAATGGCAAGTACCTATGAACATTAAGAAAGGCAATGAAACAGTAATGGAAGATTGGAATTAAGATCACTCAAGCTGAAAAGGAGTTAATCAAAGGTCTGCTGAATAGTGGGGTGTTTGGAACAAGCCTGGTTTGAGCAGATGGTTGTGATTTTTGTTAAAACACTCCATATGAGTGTGGAGAAATTTAAAATTTGTCCACTTACAAGTGTGCATATTATTGTAATTTGTAACACCTAATTTTTTCACACATTTAGATGTCTCCACACTTATAAGTGTGATTATTATTATTATTATTATTATTATTTTGAAACAAATATAAGTGCGAATACTCTTTTGCTTTTCAAAATTTGTTCACACTTATTTATGTAACCTGACACATTTATTCGCGTTAATAAACTCAAAACATTTTACACACTTTTTAAAAGTGTGTACAAAGTGTGAAAAAATGAACTTTTTTTTTGTAAACATGCATTTAGTTCTCCTAATCATTTACCTTAATCACTATTTCAACATGTGTACCATTACAAACATCGTCAATACGACATTAAGTTTCAACCTACAACGAAGATCACATCGTAATAATCAGGCTTGCAGAAATATGGAGCTTATTTGCAAGCCTAATAGAGAAAACACATTTTGTTTTTTGCATAAGAAAGGATATACAAGAGCGAAAGTCTATTCAAGTGATTCAACGACAAAAACTCGCCTAATCAGTATTCAATATCAAACACAGGATAACGGCTTTAAAATATGACGAAAATCCCGAACTGTTCACCAGTCTGCTGTTCTTTTTGTTTGTTTCCTATGTACAAATGCTTTCGCACTACGAATATGTATATTTACAACCATGTTGCATCTGGGGATCCCATGTAAAAAGAATTTCTGATTTCCGACACGAACGCCTAAAGGAACAACCCGTTTCTACAACAGCTTGTCATTCCTTTTCGGCTATAACCACAAAAACATCCTTTACTGACCACCTTCGCTTTTTCATTTTTTCTGGGGGGTTGATCACAGCTTTCTCTACATTGCCTGAACGATACCCGATCACTATTTCTCTCCTTTGTCTAGCACGCAACAAAATTTCATAGAAACTCAATTCTTCGCCTTCCTGAATGTACAGATCTGCTTGCCTTATGTGCATCTCGTTCCCCTGCTTCACCATTTGGACATGTTTAGTGAGCAATTAACCTTTCTATGTAAGCTCTACATAAGTACTCAACTTTCAACAATGGAACAAAAACTTAGTCTTCCGTGTTTTATATGCACATATACGAATAGTCCTTTGTACTTGAAGCTTGGGTCTTTGGATTAGAATCTGTGGTTACCTATTTTTTGCTTGTTCCAGTTTACTAGTGTTCGATCCATTACTTAAAAGTGGGTAGATTTGGATATTGTTTGCTCCCTAAAAGGTAAAATGGGTTTTAAATATATACTCCATATTTAAAGGGAAAAAAGGGTCAAATGTTTTCCAAAACTGTATTTGTAATGTATGCGACCTCCTAAATCACTTTATTTACAAGAAAGTTGATTGTGTAGTGTAATAATATAATCAGTGTATATAACACATCAAACTATTTACATATAAGAAAATGGACATAAAAATGATCACTCAACCCAACCCACCCCTTTCGACGTGTAATTTTTTTCTACCTATTTTGACCCATTACCCACCCGTCCATGAAAGGCGATAACTACTTTTGATCCCTATTGAACAGTAATACGACCCAAGTATATTTACAGCCTACGCAAATTATTAGGACATGAATAAACTTGGATTAAAACAGAAACAATAATATGAAGATTACCTCTTCGGCAAAAAGCTCCTCAAGGACATCATTAATTTGGCGATCCTCAGCAACCATTGCTAATGCCATGCTCACAAGCTCGTTTGACAAAACATAATCACTGATCCTTGACATGGATAATAGATTTTTGGTCCTTGGGTCAAGTATTTCACTAATTATGACCGATTTGTCTGAAGCCTGCTGCATTTCTCCTATCCATGAACCTTGTGAAAAGCTACCATTACGACCATGAGAAGCTTTAGCTTCTCTATATGGAAGGCGCTTAGCCTGCAAAGTAAAACATATTCAATATAAGAGATGACAAAAGTATACACTTTTAGAAGATGATAAATATAAGAGATGAGAAAGATGATAAATATGCTCAAAAATGTTATAAAAACCATCCACATACCTGGATATCACGTATTAATAGCAATGTAGCAAGAGATCTGGAATCAGCCTGTATTGCTGAATCTTCTACTGATTCATCCGCAAGAATTAATATCTGTAAGAACCATGATAATCATTGAAGTTCAAGAATATAACATCATGAAAATAACATCTTATGTACACCAACATAAGATATGTTAAATTTCAAATATACTTTTACTCACCGAATCAAAAGATTCCAAGGGAAGGCTTTCTAGCTGGCGACGTATAACAGCATTCCCTTCACGATGAACCAGTGTTATATTCATCAACCGCTCAATGTCTAAACCACCATCAATAAGCTTCTGTTCCCTCACACCTTCAATAACTTCATTAAACATCCATAACTCCGAACCAGGTGCTAAGAAGGCATCCAGTACCTAATAAACATAAACCAGAAACAATTTCAAAGCAAACTTATAAAAAAAGATGATAAAACAAACACATGAATATTGTCAAACAATAAGAAGAAATAATTAAAACTAGCATTGCCGAGGGTCATGGAAATATTCTGACATCAGATTCCTGCCGACTTTACCATAATCATATCTTCAATATCTCGTCGCCACCCACACAGAAGTATCTTTTCCAGTGAATTTGGAACAAATAACGCTTTAGGTAGAGTTCCTCTCCACACCTGCAGCATTAAGGTGCAGAAAAGAAGAAATTAGGGGCGTTGACTGACAGAACTCACCACAATCATATCATCAATGTCCCGCCTCCATCCACAAAGTAGAATCTTCTGGGGCTTTCTTGCTGGTCGGGAAATGTGTATGAATGGTGCTTCTTTCACCTGATGACCAAATTTATTATACTATTGTGAGTTCTATTATGTTGTGCCCCACTCCTTGAATTCCATGGTACGACTCACCTCAAATGAATGGAGATTCGGGTTATGCTATATCTCAAACGGGTCAAAATGGTAAAAAGAAATAAAAACTTGCAAAAAGTTTGACTGGGTTAGATGGGTCAAATGTTGTCAAGATGCTTATCTTTACTGTATAATACCTATACCACACGGGTCAAAATTCTTTTTTCCTTTTGACCTTAACGGGAAGATGGGGCATCGAAACATATTCATTATACATTTAGATGACAGAAGATTTCACCAATTAAAGATTCCAAGAATCGAATTAATTAAGTACAGATCGTATTGTGAAGGAAAAGAAAATCACCGTTGGTAATGCAACAGGAGCATATGTATCATCATCCTCCGCTATGACAAGCACTTCATCACCTTCTTGTAGAACATAGGATTCATCGGGATTGAGAATAATTTTTCCCCCACACGAGACTGACTTTATACCACACGGGATAGCATCTGGAAAGCTAATTAAGACATCCTCAAACAGCATACCGTCCAACTGTGGCCATCTTTTAATGTAAAACTCACAATTCTCAAAGCCGAGAATGTCTTCCCACACCTGCAGTGACCCATGTGACCCAGCCCGAATCAGCCCATTTTACAATGGAACGGTTTTTCCACTTTTCTCATACACATGGTTATTAAAATTGTAAATATGATACAATGTATAAGAAAGATGAACTATTGACCTGTGCAAGGCCAGGTTGTCGAGCACACTGAATCATCAAACGACCAATAACATCATGTGCCACAACAGTTTCAACAAGATCCCCGCCTACAAGCTTAACAAGGACCTCATTGTCAAGATCTCCGAGTTCCACCACAATATGTCCTCGAAGCCCATCCTTCACTCCAGTTAGGCTTAACACTGTTCTCAGAGCTCTTGCATCACTCTGGAATTGACATTTCACACGTTGTTAATTGCTATTTTATGCATAAAACAAGAATGCCCATGTCATATATAGATTACCTGGTCGGCATTTCCATCTTCGGCAAGGACAATTATTGCACGTGCCTTGGACACTGATACCTATAGTGACAAAGGTCAAGCCAATATAAATTTATCAAAACCGATGATTTTTTTGTAAACGTTGATCAGAAACCTTGTACTACGTATAATAGAAACAAATTTAAATAATGTATATGCACCTTTTTTAGGTCGGCCAATATTAGAGGGCTTCCACTTCTGCATATAACAGATGTTTGTCGGAAGTCAAACTCCATTTTAGCGATGTCAGATTCCATCTCTTCTTTGTCACGTTCAGCCATCACAACAACAATCCCTCCGCCCATACTCTCGTTTGCTATAGCAAGCTGATTCAATAGTGATCCCTGAGTGCATAACAAACATTAGCAGTTTAGCATCTTTGTTGGTAGCGTTAAAAACATGCAAAAAAACGTGTTTCAAAATACTCACCAGTTTATCACTCCAACCAAGAATTAACGTGTGGTCTTTCTTAACCACCTCACTTTTTCCTTTCCTCAACGAGTCAAACTTCTCAGATATTGCATCAGTAACGAGTCCAAGCATCATTGCAAATATAAGCATCCCACCAAAGCTTATGGACACCGAAACTAACCTCGGACCAACTCCCTCCGAATTAGCATGGTTTCCCGAATCGGCTACATATGTCCACGATAACCAAAGACAATCTGCCAAGCTGTCATCAGTAACACCAAAGAGCGCCAACCCACCAACACCAATAAGTAAAAGAGTTGCAACCAGCAACGCTAACGGCTTTGAATATGGACGTACTGATAAGAACACGTCAACCTTATAAGCTAACTGCTTATTTAACGAGGCCTCTTCTTTTGAATTATCTGTTGATCTTGTCTTTGATATGTACTCCACGTACTTGAGAAATATAAAAGGTATTGAAAGAAGTGTAATGGAGACGGCTAATGCTATACTTTTTAAACTCTTGTTCGGAAAATTAACACTTTCTTCAGAATTAGGATCATCGAAATCCATTGGTATATTGCAGGCTTGTAATCTCCCATTGAGCTTTGTAATCTGGGCCTACAGACAGCAGAACAAACTATCTATAGTATGGCCAGAAACGGATTTAATATTCCATGACATAAATATATTGATACCGAAATTATAAAATCGAACAAACCCGTAACTAAGCATGTAAAATTACTATATTGAAGACATAGGTTAAGTCTCCTAGAGAACATCTACTTTCAAAGTCAGCATACGACGCACAAGGAAGCATAACAAATCATACATTCATACCTCATAATCCGTATTTCATATCTATTAGTACATATACAGTAATTATATATATCGAAGTAGTTGTCTTTCCATAAATTTGTTGCAATATATAGAACGACAATTCAGTTTTGAATGCCTGTTTGTTTATCTTCTAACTAAACAGGCAAACACCATGCCTACAAATATATCATATGAGTAGGTTGTTATATTCTTATTAGTGCTACACCTACACAATTCTTACAGCCGAACAAAGCCACAAAGTAGCAGTTTCTTAGACCACTCCTAACCGTGACGCGTCAGTTTGTGTCAGTTGTGCCACCTCAGCGCCACATCACCACTAACGGACGCACAAACTAACACACCCCTGCCAATGGCACTAGTCTTATGAATACCGAATAATACAATCTACCTATAACTACGGATGCATAAGATTATATAGTAATTCACATGAATAATCCAAACATTGACCTCAGAAGTCAAACTACCCTGTTAACCAACAATTACCTGAAGCTCGTCAGCCTGATTACGCAACGAAATATTCTTATGCAACAACGACGAAACCGTCATGATCACAACCTACACATTACACGCAAATCAGTTAAATAACTAACTAACTAACTAACTCATTTCATTAGTCAGGGGCGGAGATAAAGGGAGTCCGTGACCCCGGCGAAAAAAATTGTAGTGTAAATTTTCGAAAATTTTCGGCTATTTTTGTAATTCCTCCCCTCCCCGACGGACCAATTTTTAGTATAGTTTCTAAAAATTATCATATTTTGCCTCCTCGACAATAAAGTTTTAGCTCCGCCCCTGATTATAGTTATAAGTATAACTAACTAACCGCGACTAAAAACGCCACCCGCCACCGAAACCTCACCCGCGCACCTTTCTCCACACCCTCCCCCTCACCCTCCTTCACCCCATCCTTCACCTCCACCTCCTCCTCCCTCGACCGCTCCAACCGGCGCGTGAAGCTGCTCCGCCGCCTGTACCCCGCATACTTCACCTCACCGTAGCTCGAAGAAGTCAGCGATCCCGCGCGTGGAGGCGCGTGAGATGGCACCTGACGATAAGCAGCTGTTGGATTGGCGCGTGAAGGCGCGTGACGGTGAGTGGAGACAGCGGGAGAGGTGGAGGTGGCGCGTGAGGGCGCGTGAGGGGTGGAGAAGCGACGGGGTTGACGTGGGGTGAAGGAGGAGGGGGAGGGGGAGGGGAAGAACCAGTCGCGTGAGGGTGAGGGTGAGGAGTTGGGTGAGTCCATTGGTGGTGGTGGTGAAGTGGGTGCATTGGGGTTGTTGGGGGTTATATGTTTTTGAAGTCAACGGTTAGTGTGGCCTGCTTTTTTTAGTATTATTTGTGGATGGTTAATGAGTGACTGTAAAAAGGTAAAAAGTCAACTTTTGTAAAAAGGTAAAAGTCAACGGTTAATGATGACTAAGTCAACTTATTTTGTGGACGGTTCATGCCACATTTGTAATGTGTGACACGATAATATAGTTCACTTGGGCTATGTTTAGCGAAAAGTTTTTTTTAGCTTTTTGGGGCAATGAGCGATGAACATCGAGCTTTTTTTATTTTTAGTGTTCGTTTGGTATGAGAGGTGTGAGTTTTGCTATTTTTTAGAAAAACTCATTTTTCTAATACTTCTTTATAAAGTTGTGAGCAGTGAGCGTGGATACTGCTCATAGCTCACAGCTCACAGCTACTTTTACCAAACATAGTCTGTGTTAAGGAGCGGCTTTTATGCAGTGTTCTTGAGATTAAAATTGAAAAAAAAAAAAAAAAAAAAAAAAAAAAAAAAAAAAAAAGAAAAAAAAAATGAAAAGAACTAGGGGACGTTTGGTACGACAAATCGTAGAGAATGGAAACACAACTGAGAATGGAATGATAGAAAAAGGGAATCATCCCAAAGAAAGAGAGAATACCTCACTGTTTGGTAGAGGCACAGAATCAAGCAACAGAATGGGTTGAAATTTTTATTCCTCTATTTGGTATAAACCGAGAATCAATAAAGTGTAATGAATATGTAATTAGTTTATGCATATGTGGTTGTTGAGTTGTTCAGTTTTCACGAGATCATCTACACAAGAAATTAAACGATGACACTATGAATTAGAAGCTTAACTATATTGAGTAATGAGATGGGATAATGCCTTTCATCGGTAAACGATGAAAAAATAGATGGGATAACCGGTGGCAAAAAAAAAGCAACAACTTATTCAATGATTATTTGCTTCATCTGTAAAAACGAACAAACAAAAGATAATACATAATTATACGGGTTATAGATTAGCAATAGCAGTGGAAGAAGAACGATAAAATAATTTTAATTTTGTTATAGATTAGTTATAGATTAGCCATGCACATGTTAATTATATTTATACCTCATTATTGTTTTACCCTCCTCCACCATTCACATGAGAATGATAAAAAAGAAATGTTCCTTCTAAAATATCCATTCATCAGCTTTCTTTACTTTTTTTAGAGAATCAAAATCAGGGAATAAGAATGGAACGTATCCCGTTATTTCCTTTCTCAGCGTGCAACAAACATGAGATACGATTCTCTTTCCGATTCTTAGCTTTCCTTTCCACTGTACCAAACATCCCCTAAAGATAATCCTGTGTCCTCAAAATCCTTTATCTCAAAATAATATATATATATATATATATATATATATATATATATATATATATATATATATATATATATATATATATATATACTAGCCGAGTACCCGCGCCTAACGGCAGCGGTGTCTGGTTGCGACAAAATTTCAATGGCGATACCAATTTTTTGTAGCGTTAAAGTACCATTTTCTTATAGCGGCAGCGGTGTCTAGTTTTCAACAATAGTTTGGTAGCAAATAATTTCCTTTCAACAAACTATATTCGTAGCGTTCGGGAATATTTTACGAAAAACTTTTAGTCCGATGGTATGTACGGATGCATAGCGGCGACTATGAATACTTTCAACAAAATTTGGTAGCGTCGATTTACCCGCGCCTGAAGGCAGCAATATAGTTATTTTATAGGTTTTGGTTGTGTCATCTGGTTGTGTGTTTTTGTTTATAATATCCGGGTGATTTATCTTCAAAAGTATTGTTACAGTGATGTCATTATATAGTTTTCGACAACAAAAAAAGTAGAGTGCATGTAACGGTGAGAGATCAAAACAAATTCCCAATCTACTTTTTGTAAACGTAACATAATATATGCATGTTATATTGTTGAGACTTGAGAGATCGAAACAAATTACCTCAACCCAAAAGGTTAACCCGTGTATCAATCTCTATTTCGCAAGGGTTAAAGAACATATATCAATCTATCTTTACATTTCAAAAATTGATGTTTATTTGTCTCACGGGTATTCATATCCCAATTATTTATGTCCTTGTGACAGATTTTTTTACTTTTTTTTAGCAAAAATGAAAATATATTGATGAAAAGATCTTTGATACAATGAGGAAGTTGTCAAAATTACAAACCATGAACAACTAAAGCCTTGAACCTAGATGAAGAAAATTGAAATGGTGTTGACAAAGACTCTTAAAAAACATGAAGCCATGAACTTTTCATCAATATATTTTTACTTGACTTGATATGCTAGATTCATCTATTTATAAAGAAAGGACAATTTAACAATTTACAAAAACTTTTTTGTGGCTCGATGAAGATTTTGAAATTTCAAAAGTTCAAATTTTTCTATATTCCAATTTCCAAAAAGTTTGATTTTCAAATTTCAAAAGTAACACAAGTTTAATCCTAAAATGTAGCTTTCTAATTATGTAAAGTAGTCATTTTTTTTACCACTTCCCAAGAAATTTTGGAATCATTTTGTTAAGTGAAAAGATATTGACACTTCCACATCTCACATGCCTCGAGGCCATCAATTACTTGAAAATCGTTCTTTATTTATCTTTTGTTTTCAAAAGTATCATATTTCTCAATATATGTGGCTTCATACTCAAAACCAACTTTTCATACTTCCAATATTTTGAAATGTTTCGCTTAAAGTTATTCCAAATTTTCAAAAGTAAAAACTTCAAGCACTATGACAAAGTTTCAAAAAATTATTCCAAATTTTAAAAGTTTTACACTTTCAAAATTATCCAAATTTCGAAAGGTAACACTATTAAAATAAGGGCATTTACATAAAATATATTTCAAAATTTATCAATTACATAATTTTAAAAGAACCAAATTTCATTATGTATCAACGACATTAGTTTAACAATATAATTTAGCAACAAATTTACAAAATTCAGAAACTTTATAACAAACTTTACCAAGCACACTAAACTTTACATTACAAAAAATTTAACTCTACCTACTATCGATTACAAATGTTTCTAACAAAATAAATAAAAACTACAAAATTTACAAATATAAATGCAAAAAGATTTACATACGAAACAACACAAACAGATCTTGATTAAAAAAAAGTAATATAACTTTACATAAACTTTATAACAAACATTCTATAAATTACATTAAAAAAAAAGTATACTAACAAAATTTACCCACAAGTATTAATCCCGACACGGTAGTGACATCACCTTCTGGTTGCGGCCGCTAAGCAAATTCTGGCAACGCAAATATATTCCATCGGCGACGGTGGCTGGAAAAATACGATATCGACTTAGATCTACGAAATAAACCCATATAAATATAAATAGATCTGAAAAAATAAAAAGAAACAAAAAAAAGAAAAAAAAAAAAAAAAAAAAAAAAAAAAAAAAAAACTTCAAAAATATAAGAAAAAAAACGTCAAAATGAAAATTCATTTGTTACATAGACGTTTTGATGGTGAGGCTGCTGGAATGGTTAGTCTCGAACATGGTGGTTCTCGGTGAAGGCAGTGACTCCAAAAAATCCTATAAAAAGTTGTCAAAACATCATACGAACTTAGATCTAAAAAAAATTGAAAACATTAAATATATATATATATATATATATATATATATATATATATATATATATATATATATATATATATATATATATAGATCTAACATAAAAAGTCAAAACAAAAACCTAAAAACTTACAAGAACCTTCTTTGATGCGAGGGGTTTCAGTAGTGGTGGTCTCGTTCATGAGGTTTCCGGAAGTGGTGAGTCTCGATGGGGGTGAGCGTTCGGTGCGGGTTGGATTTGGTGGTGGTAAGTTGCTACGGTTTTGGTGCTGGTGGTGATGGGGGATATGAGATGAGAGAAAAATGAGGTTGTGTGTTTTTTTTTGGATGAGAGAAATAAGATGCAAATGAAGGGCAGAAAATAAGTGGGTGTTGGTATTTGTTTGTTGGGTTTGCCTTTTGTGTTTGTGTTGGTTTGGAATTACTTAGGTTTGTATTTTAGTTTGGTGTATGTAAATTTAGGTTTGGAGTTTGGTTAGTGTGTTGAATCTTAAAAATATAGGTTTGGAATTAGGTTGTGTATATTGGTGTTTTATAAAGGAGTATAGATATATATATATATATATATATATATATATATATATATATATATATAAAGATCTAATTAAGCATTTTTTTTTATAAGAAATCTTCCGCTCAGATTAGGAAGAAGAGGGAAAAAAGAAAAATGTTAGTACTTCTTTTTGGTTTTTTACATTTCTTTTCTTTTAATTAAAATCTCAAGAACAAAAAGGCTTATAAGAGTATGAGCAATGACACCAAATCAACTTGATGCATTTAATAGTATTAATTTTCCATCAATTGTATCTTTCTAAAAAGTCATTTCTAAAAACACTCTTGAACGCACAAAAGTTTTTTAAAAGTCATTGGCAATCACTTGTTGCATTTTGTATCAAACGCTTGGTATTTGTCGAGCTATTTTCTTTAAAGTCATTGGCAAAGCTTTTATCACAGTGGGTAAAATCATCCAAATGACTTGATCAAATAGTGAAAAGTCTTTTGTAAACTTACCATTGCAGTTGCTCTAAAGGATTAAAATTTTAAAATAAGTAAGGTAATAAAATAAGTCTTGTTTATCACACAGTTTTATGAAAACTTATATAAGTTATAAGCATTCATAAGCTCAAGCCTATTAAAAAAAGGCTTGTGAAGGCTTATAGCTAGTTAAATTACTTAAACACCTTTCAAAATATAATGAATTGTCACACAAAAACCATAAATATCTCATAATTTAATTTAATATATTTTTATGCGATTTTATATTAATAAGCTTTAGTTTCAACTAATTCGTTAAACAACTTTATAAAAATATAAACTCCAACTTTCGGCTTATAATATAAACATACTCTTATTTGCACTATTTCTCCTTCTCTCTAGTTTTTCTTTCTCTCTCTATACTCTCTCTTTAAACTCTTCTATATCATTATATATTTGTATGTGATTGATCCTTGTTGGAGACCTAATAGTTTTTGAAAATTATATGAAAATTGTATGTTTATAAATTAATAAAAAAATGATTGAATATATAAAGTGATAAAACTCAAAATGTCTGCATTAAGTCATTTATTATTTAAACACGACTTAATAAAAAAATTTAAACAAACACGCCTTTAATTTTACCATTTCTTCATCTTGTTGTTTACAAGGCGTTTCATGCCTCGTTTGTAATGGTGAGACCTAGGGCCGAGCAACGGGTCAAACCCGACCCGAACCGACCAAACTTGATTCGGACTCGAAAATCAAATAAGGGTAAAATGTGAACCGAGAATTGAACAGAGTAAATGCTATCGCAATTAAGGTTGATTCGGTTTGGTTTAGATATTTTGAACCGAATAATTGTGTTTTGACCCAAATCGAACCGAACCGAGTAAAACCGAAATAATTGTACAAAATCGAAAATAGGACCGAATAAGGTCAATACGGTTCGGTTCGGTTCGGTCTGACCTGGTTTCTGTCGATTATCGGTTCGCGTTGGTTTTCGAATAATTTTGCTCCGCCTTAGTGAGGCCATAATACAATTCATTTAGTTTCATCATTTCTCCAATCTTCTCTCTATACTCTCTTCCTAAACTGTCACACCCCCAAAATCGGGTCCAGTGGAAGCATTCATGTAGCTGGGGTGTAACTCAATTGGTATTACAACACTAGTTCAAAAATAGTTTGCACTTGAATCATTTAGAATAAAATAGTTAAATCAAAATGTTGATTTTTACATTGTTAAAAGTGGTGCGGAAGTAGGCCCTTAAAATAGTTTAAAACGGTCCCCAAATGAAAAATCAGAGTCTTCTATGACCATGCCATACCCTGCCAAAACCTCCAGTAGCGTGCCATTGTTTAATACCTGAAAATACATGCTAAAGTGTCAACACGAGGTTGGTGAGTTCATAGAGTCTTGTGAAAAAGAATGTAATGCATATGTATGAAGGTATCCCAGCAAAGGCATCGTAAATCCACTCAGTTTCAAGTCCCGCCATAAGAGACTTGTAACCTGTGTGTTTACAACCCACTGCCAAATGTGTTTATGTTTACGTGAACAAAGGTAATACTTGTATCCAAATTCCATGATAAATATAGCAAACGGCTATATAAATAATTCAGTCCATGAGGCCATATGATAAATCAGTCAAGTGGGAAAATCTGTAATAAAGTTGATGCAAAGGCATCGTAATTCAGTCAAGTAGGGAAACAGCAATATTACGTTTGACATCACAGCCAAGTGGGGAGTACCACAATATTACGTTTGACATCACAGCCAAGTAGGGAATACCACAATACGTTTGACATCACAGCCGAAAATGGGTCTATCTAGCGACGCGAAATCCCACCACAAAACCCACAAATTCTTCCTTATTTGCAAATTCTTCCTTATTAAATATAGTTATCAGTATACATTGAAATTACAATTCTGTACATCCTGAAAACACCCCTTAAATTGGCCCAAATACTCATAAAAATTGCACTTTTGCATCATACAGATCAGCTAATCAACTGACCAAAAACATTACTTTTGCAGAAGGTCCAAACGATAACTAAAACGACCCAAACTTGCTAGTTAGACTTCTTCCTTGTTGACTTATTCGTGAGATTAAAATAAAAAGGCAAAAAAAGTATCTTATATTTGATCAACTTGAACCATTCTTTCAGTTACTTCTATATAGTCAGATTATATTTGGATATCCAAATGCAATCATGTGAGTAAATAAGGATACCTAACCGGCTAATCCTAAGAGTTCATCAATTAAATTATATATCACAGGCATCGGTTTATTTTGTAATCCAGACCTATTAAGAGCAGAAAGAAACCATTAGGCAAATTCACTTACCCCTTTGTAGTTAGATTCATCTTGCTTCCACTCCCGACGCACGTACCACATAGAGATAAATAAAGTGAAACTGCAGCAGAATCCGAAAACAAAACACAATACAATAATTGCATACTTCATCACGAAACCAACTTGTGCAAAGAACAAATAGTTAAACAGGAAAAAAGGTGTGTTACTTACATAGCCATTCCATTCTTGCGTTCATTGGATTGAAAACAATAAAAGTGACCGCTTTGACCCACCATTAGCCGAAACATACAACTGATATCTGCACGAAAGAAAATAAGAATAATAATAACAATAACAATACAAAATCAGAAAAGAAAAACCACTTACTTAAAGCTAATCTAAACACTTAAAACATCTTTATCAGCTTCTTACTGTTACATTGTGGCAACTAAAGGAGTGTTTGGGACTGCTTATTAAGAGTGGTCATCTGCTTAAAATAAGTTTTAAAATGGTTGTTGGAAGTTGTAAAGAGAAATATTAACTTGTTGGTTTTTCAGATTCAACCCGGTTACCTCATAGGGACGCCCAATAAAAGGTCCAAAAGCATATTTAGTTCGCCTTTATACAATGACAGTAAAGTGAAAGGTTATATCTATTCGGTCAAACTGATCTTTATTTCACAGTCAGAAAACCTCATTGCATAACTAAACTACAACATTTCACAAATACATCAAGTCTAGCAGCACTAAAAGCCTACTTTTGCTGTCATTTAATAAAATTAGGCATACATTCAAATTCATCATTGTTTGATATTCACAAATCTCGACTTCTTATTAATGGAACATACCACTAAACTACAACGATTCCAGCAAAAGCTAAATACTTAAATTTCTCATAATTTTGCGGTCAATATTCAACAAAACATAAACAAATGATACATGGTACGGTTGAGGTTCGTATGCTGTCATTTAATAAAATCAGCCATACTTAAAGGTCTGTTTTTGTTATTGGTCCGTAACAACATACGAAGCTTCATACGTACAAATATCAGATTAAGACATGATTTGATTACAAAAACAGACCTTTAAGTTCTTTGGTATAACTCCATATTCAAAAATGCATGTTCAGTTTTGCAAATATAATCCCCGACCACCTAATTGCGGTGGAATAAACGATTAGGCTCAGATTTGTAGATGCAATTCGGGTCACAGTAATATCCAAATTCCGCTACGGCTGCAAAGGAACTCGGTAGCATAGACATGTAATAGCCATCCGTGTTATGCTATCCGGTCATTGCCCTGCCAAGCTGCAGTTGGATTTTGAGTGACACATTTCATCGTGGTCAGATTTGACTAATCATCACAGCCTATTGATTTCACCAACATACGGGCTTCGACAAGTTTCACTTACCAAGATAAAGAAAGTTGACAAAGGCCATCATTGCCTGCAGAACCATATGGCCACATCCACATCGGTGGAAGTCCGTATAAGCATGCTCAGGTCAGCATTAACGGAAGTGGTACCCGAAACCCGCCATGGCTGCAGCCATATGGCTACCCCGCCAAGATACGGGCTTCGGCAAGCTACACTTACCAAGACAAACAAAGCTGACAAATCTTATCCCGGCTGCGTATTGAAACATCCAGATCAGTTAAAGTCTATATAAGCAAGCTCAAGTCAGCAACAAAAGAAGCGGTACCTAGAACCCGACATGGCTGCAACCATATGGCTACCTCGCCAAGATGGCGACAACCATATGGCCACCCCGCCGAAATAGGGGTTTCGGCCAATCTTTATCATTTTTAGCCAAAGCCTAGAGTCATGGCTGCAACCATATGGCCACCCCGCTAAGATAGGGGTTTCGGCCAATCACTATCATTTTTTGCCAAAGGCCAAATCAAAATAAGATTAACCCAGCATAGGTACAAACTTAGAAACTTCAGAAATCTCACACCATGGCTGCAACCACGGTGTCGTGCTGCCCTGCCATGTTACGGGACGATGTCACCCTTGACAATGAAGCAACATATTGTAGTTGCAAAATATATCATGCTATATAACATTTAGCGGGATGTTTTCTATAGTATTTTCCCCCCATTTTACAATTATATAACTATCTAAAACCCATGCATTGTTATATTATATAATCCAAACCATTGGGTATGCCTTGAATGAATCAGTCCCCAATCTTTCTACTTACACACTTTCTGACAAACGAATGCATCTATATTGACAAAACCAAAAAAAGATTTAATTTTTTGTTATACCTTTGCACAGCAACAAACCTGGTATCCCCTAAAAAAACAATGAAATAAGGCAACCTTCACACCTCATAAATCTTCACCATCTGATCCTTGATACTGCCATAAAAAAATTTAAATCATCAATAACAATCTACAATCATCAATAAAAAAAATTTAAACCACAAAACCACGGAAAAGAAAAAAACATGATAATCGATATGAACCCCCAAATTAAGAAAACCCTAATTTAAAATACCTATTTTTTTTGTATCCGAGGATCTGATTAATGTGTGTGTATGTGTGTGTGTCACAGAAGCTTCAATAAACACTTCACATTATTTTTCTGGGGTTGTTGGTGGTATTTGAGCAACCACACCAAACCTGTGGGTAGTTTTAGATGGTTCTAGTGCAATCATAGCCACACAAAGTAATTGCAGGAAAATAACGGGGTGATTACACCCGTATTACGGGTCTTAACAGGGACAACTACAGTTGTCTTAAGGGAAAACGAATGTTAAACGGGACGGGTATACTCTCTTCCAGCCAATAGGGAGTGCACACATGCTCCACTATCTAAACCCATTTAGTACTATCAAGTACCAACAACAAATGAGGACCACAATTAGGCCCATCCAACATCCGTAAACGTGCACTGTTCATTCAATTTTGTCACCTAGCGCGTGCCTTTTATATAAATAGGATAATTTCGGACTTAACATTGCGAAACAGCTAATCTCAGAATGACTACTTTTTTAGATACTTCGGAGTCGACGTAAGAGAACCTTCGTGGCCACAAGAGAATTAGTTTTCTTCTTGTCAGATTCGAACTTTTGACCTCTATTTTCAAAAGTTGATATTCTTAGAGCAAAAGGTGTGGTCTCGTTGCACACCCTCGTCGTGCCTACGTGGAGGCTCGTTGAGCTCGCCGTAGCTTGCCACCACATTGGGTTGGCCTCGCCGTTGGTTACCTCCTCACGCAAACGACGAGCTAGAAGCCTGACACAATCTGATGCTTTATACTTTTCTTTTGTTTTGTGTTTGTGGAAAAAAAAAAGAAAAAGAAGATGTGTGTAGAGGAAATAAAAAGAAGAAGAAGATAATTTTTTTTTTTTTTTTGGTGGGCTTGAATTTGGTTACAAGTAAGTGGGCTGGAATTTGGATCAATTTGGGTTTAAATGTTAGGATTGTTTAAGTATTAAAATTATCAGTTAAGTTTTTGTTTTTTTTTTTTTTTTTTTTTTTTTTTTTTTTTTTTTTTAAATGTTATTTGTACAATTATTTGAATAAAATGATTTTATGTTATTTGATAATTTGAATAAAAAAAATAAAGGTGTAAGTGGTGGGCCTCAAATAAGTAAGTTGAGGTTAGTTATAAGTGAGGAGAGGTTAGTTGTGAAGAAGTGTTGAGGTGATGTGGCATTTGTGAGCCCCAAATGAGGAATGTATGCTTTGTTACCAAACCTTATGCTTACCGTTGTGTCACCTTAGTCTAAATATAATACAAATTTCGAATCGGTTGGTAAGTGATCTTTTGGAAAAGCACTTGTATGAGTCACACTTTAATCAAATGTTCACAGTACGAACGACCACGTTGCTATTAGCTGTACATATGTGTCAACACTCTCTTTTTTTGTTTTCAAATTTTTAATGATAGTTAACTTTCTAACGTTTATAATGTAAAAAAAACAACCGATGTTGTTAAAAACAGTAAAGAGCAAAACACCATTGTACCATGAATGAAGTAACTTTTATAGACATATTTTCCAAGTTACTAGTACTATCTAATATGAGTAACATAATAACTTGATTCAATATGTAACAACTAAGTTCAAAAAAAATATGTAACAACAACAGGAAAAATAATTAATCATGTAGCGGGATATTTGAAAGCTGAGAGGTGGACAGTTACATATCATTTTGAAAAAAAAAAAAAAAAAAAAAAAAAAAAAAAAAAAAAAAAACCTACTTTCAGAATGGTTTTTGGCAAATAGATACAAACCTAGACTCTAATTTATCATGTGCACAATTTTTTTAACTGGTATAAAAAAAATACTAAAAGTTACGGTTTTAATAAGGCTATAATAAAACATGTATTTCGTTTGACATATTTGCGGATTATCTGAAATAAACATGTATTTACATGACACAAAATTTCAAGACTATATTCATCGAAAAACCTTTGCCGGCAAGTTGGTATAAATAATAAGACAGTAATAAATAATAGGTTAGTAAAAAAGGTGCCATTCGTTTTAATTTGTCTCAAAAATAATAATTCCTTGTTTTAAAAAAGAACCCCAAAAGTCAAAATCAACTTTACAGCATATATATTATTATTCTCTTTTTTTCAAATTAAAAATCCAAAACACATTATTTCAACCCCACTAGCCGTTACAAAAAAACATTTTTTCAAACTATCCGTTACACTCAAAACGGTCTTAAAATCTCAAACCCCCTATATTTAAACACACTCACCCAAACCCCATTTCACTCACAACACAAATTCAAATCTCATACTTGTTTCATATATCATAAACCAGCAAAACCACCAAAACCCGAAAGCGAAAAACAATCCGAAAAATGGGTCTATCTAGCGACGCGAAATCCCACCACAAAACCCACAAATTCTTCCTCATTTGCAACTACATTCTCCTCGGCGCGGCCTCTAGCTGCATTTTCCTCACCCTCTCCCTCCGCCTCATCCCGTCCGGGGCAGGCGCGCTATTAGTACTCCTACATTTGATCACAATAGCTGGTGCTATATCCGGATGCAATGCAGTTTCTGCAGGCTCCAATAAATGGTACTGTGATACTTTTATTTGTATTTTTAGGTTTAGGGGGTGTTTGTTTCGTCTTATATAGCCGGCTTATGGCTTATCTGGTTTTCGGCTTATGTTTCGTAAGCTCATTTTTTGTGGCTTATTTTGAAACTTTTTTATAAGCTTATCATGACATGATAAGCTTTATATAAGGCGAAAAGTTTCAAAATAAACCACGAAAAGTGAGCTTACGAAACATAAGCCCGAAACCAGATAAGCCGTAAGCTGGCTATATAAGGCGAAACAAACACCCCCTTTATATATAAGCTTATAAAAAGTTTTTGGTTTATATAATCTTATAAAAAGTTTCAAAATAAGCCACAAAAATGAGCTTACAAAAAATAAGCACAAAACCAGATAAGTCATAAGCCAGCTATATAAGCCGAAACAAACTGTACAAATATTGGGTCATATGTAATCACTATTTGTTTATTAAGTTATTAACCAATTTTATTATTGTTTACAGGTACGCTATACATATGGTAGCAACTGTGCTAACAGCAATTTTCCAAGGGTCGGTTTCTGTGCTGATTTTCACTACTACTGACAATTTCCTAAGCGCGTTAAACTCGTACGTTAGAGAGGAAAATGCGGAGACGATTTTGAAAATGGCGGGGGGTTTGTGTGCTGTGATGTTTTGTCTCGAGTGGTTGGTTTTGACATTGGCTTTCTTTTTGAGGTACTATGCTTTCGTCGAAGGGACGAATGGGGGTTCAAAAGTGTCGAATGAGGAGTATTCGAAGAACTGGACTCCTCCGTTCCAAGTTTAAGTCCGATAAAAGCGCGAAAATTGGATTTGGGTTTTATTTGTTTTTATGTTGGTTTAGGTTTATGTTTATGTTCTTGAATGTGGTTCAAGATGTTATGTACTATGAATATGTTGTTCAATATTATTTAATTTATTTATTTTATTAAAAAAAATTGTGTTTTTTTTATTTGTTTGTTTGGGACTTATAACTGAAGAGAGTGAAATGAACCAAACTGGTTAAAATTTGGTCAAACAATGATAATGTAAAAAGTAAATTTGGTGGGTTAAAATTTTTTGTGGAAGGAATGAAATGAACCAAACTGACTAAATTTGGTCAAAATGGAAAGTCAAACAATTTATAACTAAGTAACTTTCTTGTTTTATTCAAGTATGATAATGTAAAAAGTAAATTTGATGGGGTATGTTTTTTATAAATTCAAATTTACGTGCTATGTCTTATGTGGTACAAGAGTAATTGCATAATGATGTTTCAGAAAATGTTTTGAAAGTTTTGTCTAGAAAATATCCAAGATAGAAAAGACCACAAAATAAGACTATGTGAAAGTGACTGGATAAGTAAATGATTTGCATAACTAGGCAAATTGTTTCTTATTAAAAAAATGTGTAACCACTTTTTGGGCTAGTTAAAATGGGATGGGCTAAGCCCAGATACTTGTGTTGCAGTTTTACTTTAGTAAAAAGATATTAAGATGTAGCTGTTGAATTAGGGCCATTTTTTTTATTTAAGTAGATCAACCTATTTTGGTTTGCTTCATTGTTGGTGAAAATATAATTTTTTTCTTACTTTTAGTCTATATGTATTGATAAAAAAAAATAATAAAAAAAAAAAAAAAAAAAAATTGCTCAACGTTGATAAGCGACCACACTGGTTGAATCACATGTTCTTTTGAAAGACAACATGTAGAATAGAATCATGTATACTTAGTCAGTGATTCACATGGAAAATGTAACTTGATTAGATTAAGTTATATCTATTCACCTAAAGGGTCGCTATCAGTGGCGGATTCAAAAAATTTAGTTATGTGTCTTCGCGGATTCAAAAAATTTAGTTATGTGTCTTCTGTATTTCATGGTCTACAAGTGCTTCATCACATAATTATGTAGTTACCAAACAAGCACTAAAATCTGGCTAACACTCATTTAAAAAAATTAAATAAAATCTGATTTTGCTTTGGTTTTGCTTATGCTTACATATTTGTTCATTGAATCGTCGTAAAATAAAATGGTCTTACTAGCTTACGTTATTACTGGGCCTTGGAGTTCCATGGAATGTGGAAAGGGACTTGTGCCTTAAGGGCACATCAAAAAGCACATCAAAAAGTATATAAAAGTACTCAGGGACTCACACAAAAGTACAGACAAGTGTATTTTTGTGTGAATTCTTATATCCTTTTTCGTAGGTCCTATTTATTTTTTGTGTGATTAACTTGTGCCATAAAGTACAAGTTAGAAAAACCTATGTGGAAATACATATAAAATACAAAAAAGAAAAAAAAGGAATTAATGACAAAATTTTCAAGAGAAAAAATGGTAGCTCACATGACCAATCCATATATAACACGTGTCACATGCGCCCAAACATAGATCCGCCCCTGGAAACTATATAAGGACCCGAGTGTCACTTGACCCTGATTGATTTTTTCTTCGTAGGTGTAACTTTCGTAAGAAATCCTGAATTTTCATAAATCACCCGGTCAGAAAGATGTGTACTAATGCTTGCTTAGTTAGTACATTTAACATATTTTGTTATTAAAATTAATCATTTTAATCGAAATTGTGTTCTTCTTCCCTATTACGCCAGGTCTCTTTTGATCCGGTTCCCACATTGTGTTTAATTTATCTAAACTCCTATTGTGGTAAACTTTTATCCAAGTTACACGAATAGAAACTATAAATTGTGTATAATACTTCAATTTTGACATTTTACAGACAACATTATTGGTTTTTTTCTTAAGAGGTCAAATTCTCGCTAGATGTGTACATTTGCAAGTGCCTATGGAAGGATCAGAAAAGGTCCTGGGGTTAACTGGGACGTACAGTGACGCCACGTACATATGAGTCCAAAAGACTCACCCTCTCCAAATAACATGAACATAAAAAAGCCCCTGTGATTTAAGAACAAGTTGTGGACAAAATTATAATGCTTTAATGCTTAATATTGTTAAGACTTATATGTTTGTTTAGTATATTTAAGTATGGGTCAAACTGGGCTAAAGTTGTATGGGTCGAAATCCTTAACCCAAACAGCCCTTTAGAAGTTAGTTATAATATGACAGTTAGTAGTTAACAGTTATGATGGTTGACAGTTATTGTCAAACGACACAATCGTTGGCTTTAAGAGTCATGTCGTTTCAATAACTATATATTGTAAAGGGTCGAATTTATGTTTTTTTTAGTTCTATTATTAATCTTAAGTTTATATATACTTTGTCTAAAAACTCACAACATAAAACACAATCACACAGACTCACAACAATGGTTTATACAAAACGTTTTATGGAAACTAGTTGGCTTGGCAATAGACCTGTGAAAAGATACCAACAGTGGTATCAGAGCACATGTTCTGATCCCTGGAGAAGCCAATTATACAAAGACACACCATATGTCCCAAACACTCATTATCTATAAAGAGAAAAATCCCAAACAACCCAAAAGTGGCCGAGACACAAAAAATATATCTCACCCGAGGGAAAACAGTTACTTAGGAAGAAAATGGAAGAAGTGGTATCCTATAACCCCTCAAAAGGAAAACAGCATGTTACTAGCACAGATAAAGAAGTAGGAGAATCAAGCAGTTTGCCAAAGAAAGAGAGGAGGGCACGTTGCTTTATTTGCAGAAAGAGAGGGCATTTCTTTTGGAAGTGCACATATAAAGTAGAGAAAAGTAACATACAGGAACTTGAAACAAAGACAATGGACACCACACCAATTGAACCACCACACAAGGAGGCAGTTTTCAAATATGAACCAGAAACTGTTCATGTTTCAACAGACTACATGGTTCAGGGTTCAGATTCAGGCAATTGGGATGAGATATGGTATGTTAGCACTGCATACAAGAAACATATGACACATGTGAAGAGGTTATTCAAAAGATTGATGCAAAGGTTTCAAGTGGAAGGCACAGAAGAGACAGAAAAGAAGTTTATAGTGTCATATGGTGTAGGAGAAGTGATTGTGGACACAGACAGAGGAAGATTAATGGTACCTAATGTGGTTTACACTCCTGAAATCACATTAAACATTCTCAGTTTAGAGTAATTGAAGGAGCAGGGTTACTTTGTGAGTCATGATGGCAATAGATGCAAGATATGGTACATGTTTGATCACATGTATGATGAAACTGTTGATAGGCACAATATTATTGTAGGGGAAAGTGACAGTAGCATGGTTGAGAGTCACAATAAGTTTCTGGATGAGTACTTCAAGTCTATAGACCCTGGTGATGCATGTTCATTGGTGAAAGGAATGGAGGAACTAAGAATGGAGAAAGAATTTGATCATGATTATGTGGATTCTGAATACATAAGCATGAATGGAACTCTATATTTCCTAAAGGTAAACACTTATCAAAGATTCATAGCATTTCTTGATTTGATTGGGATAGATAAACTAGTATATTGAAACTGGTAAGTGTTGAAAGGAAAATTTATGGATATGATTGAATGGTTCTACAAAGAATACTTAGGACAGGAAGTATTGGGTGAATTACCACCAACTGTGGGGGTAATTAAGGTTGATTTATTGGCTTTGTACAAATTTGTTGATGCACTTGGTGGATACATGAATGTATCATTGAATGGAAACTGGCATCAATTGACAAAGATACTTGGTCTGGCATATGAACATCAAGAGACAGTGAAAGAAATATACAAGGAGTATATTGGCATGGTGAAGTTGTACTATGAGGAGGCTAAAAGGGTGCAGGGTGAACCAGAGGGAATGGCTAGCATGAGTGAAATGGAGCCACATAATGATGCAAGGTTGATTGCACATGGTGCACAGGGAAATGCACAGGTTGAAGCACTTGAAGCCCAAGTACAAGAGATGAAGGAAGAATCTCCCAGAAAGAAGTGTAAAAGAATGGAAGATGTTATGCAGACAAGGGAAATGACCAAAGGAAGCAAATTTGAAGAAAGCACAAGCAGCAGTGATGATTTCATCATCATTACTTGAAGATTGAACCAGGAAGATCAAGATTGCAGCATTCAAGCATTAGGAAGAAGGAGAATGTGGACAAAATTATAATGCTTTAATGCTTAATATTGTTAAGACTTATATGTTTGTTTAGTATATTTAAGTATGGGTCAAACTGGGCTAAAGTTGTATGGGTCGAAATCCTTAACCCAAACAGCCCTTTAGAAGTTAGTTATAATATGACAGTTAGTAGTTAACAGTTATGATGGTTGACAGTTATTGTCAAACGACACAATGGTTGGCTTTAAGAGTCATGTCGTTTCAATAACTATATATTGTAAAGGGTCGAATTTATGTTTTTTTTAGTTCTATTATTAATCTTAAGTTTATATATACTTTGTCTAAAAACTCACAACACAAAACACAATCACACAGACTCACAACAATGGTTTATACAAAACGTTTTATGGAAACTAGTTGGCTTGGCAATATACCTTTGAAAAGATACCAACACAAGTAATATCACAAGATTTAAAACTCAAATGTGCACAGATAAATATTAAACTTGGGCAGACTTATATAAAGACTGTTTATACAAATGAATTAATTGGATTGTGCATGGCATGTGTTCGTGGGAGAAAATCTTGACCATTTCATTTCACATGTGGCCTTCATTTTACTACATAACAAAATGTAAACACATCATAATTTTACATTATGGCCATAGTTGTTGACTATGTGTTATCGATCATGTCAAAACCCATTATGATCATATTTTAGCCTTTGTTTAACGTACAACATGTTGTGTACTTGTGATTATGGGCATGTGCCGCGAAATCAAATATAACAGTAGCTGAAAAGCGCGATATACCATCAAGAAAATGAATATGGATAATACAATGTCAAACAAGAACACGAGGATTAACGTGGTTTAGCATATACTAGCTAGATCGACCTATATCGAGCCTAAATTTTAAAGATTAAGCATGCATAATATAATGTGTAACAAAGATAAAACCCTAGCTAGGATATGGATATTTTTTTTTCTGAACGATAAATTTTATAGAAAAGCTAGCAAGAAGCTATAAGATACAAACACACACACAAAAAAAAAAAAATAAAAAATAAAAATAAATAAAATAAAATAAAAAACAAGACACCCGATTACAGCCACGACACCAACACATCTATAACATCCTGAACCTAAAACAAAACAATCCATTAAAAAGCACCAAGAAGCCACGACTCCACAAACAAATACGTCACGACGCCGACCATTTGACAGATCGAGCAATTTGAGTGCTTCAAAAGACCTTTGTTTTGAACAAGCATTATAATGCTTGATCACTTTTCTATGACTACTTATTTGAACTAGTTGAAAAAGTTCATATTACTAATTTAGGTTCAAAATATGGATATGGATATGAATATAGGACATGCACCCGCAAAATATCGAATTGTTGGAACTTGTTATGTCTTGCTACAACTAATTGCTGGCTTTCTAACCATTTGGTCTGGATCAAGTGCTCACCGGGATAACCTTGGGGTGGGGGTTGTTTCCCTTGGAGGTCTCGGGTTCAAGTCCACCAATGGGGTTTTCCTCCTAGGCGAAGCGGAAAAAAGGAGTGGGGTTTATTCCCATAAGACGAAGGTTCGAGGAAAGCATGCTGCCCGTTTGGATATCACTGCATGACTCAAATCACTCACTACTAACTACTACTAACTAGTTATTCTAAAAAAAACAGCTAGCTTTCTCACAAATTACTGTTTGGCATGCTATTTTTTCCTACTATATAAGAGCCCAATGCCTTGAAGCACTTATGCTTCAAAATTTTGATAGCAAATTACGCATGCAACTCTTTTTCTCCTATACCCTTTTCTATTTACTTTTGTGACTTGAATTCTCTAATGGTCGGAGAAAATCATGTCTAATGAGGTTTTAAAAATACTAATTACAGTAATATTTTAATAAAGGAATCTAACGTTTTTGGACTTTGGTGGTACATTATATTGAATTCAAAATTAGTCAATGTTGATGACTAAGAGACACAATCGAGCAATGAAAGTCGCAACAAAGAGTTCACTCGATTATATTCTTTCTAGAATGACTTTTGTATTAAAAGATTAATGGGCGTGTAAAAAAGTTTATAATGGCATTAGTTAGTATGCTTGGCTCAACATCAACTCGAGTACTTGACTCGATAACTATCTATATCTATACTACTTTATAATACATTTGGGACATGTTATTAATAGAATGCTTAAAAATTATGATTCAAATAAACTATGTTCTCTACGTGCGGACTCTCCCACCCTTGGCCATTTTGGCGACCAACACTAACCCTAAATCGACTTTCACATTCTGATCGATCGTGATTTCTCCTATACAATCTTCAATTGAGTTTGATTCTCTCTTACTTTAATTGTTGATTATCCAGTTGGTATTCAAATCATTCCTGGTTTTAGGGTTCGAGTCTCAATTGCATCTTAGGGTTTTACTTGTTAGTCGGTTGCCAGGTTTAATTATATTATCTTTCAATTATTACTGAAACCGATTGTGACATCATTGTTATCATGGGTTAGTTATTGCGATTCTATGCTTATAAACCCTAGTTTTTCTAGGGTTTTATTCTGTTAGTTTGAAGACCAGCCGTATCATCTTCTTGTTTCTTTTGTGTGCGATCTATTGTTTTAGGGTTTCATGATGTCTGATATGGGAGAGAAGAACGCTGACCTTCTTCAGTCAGCTGTAACAAGAATGTCTCGTTTGGAGGGACAAACTGATGGTGAACATAGTGTTGCTAACATTCATGATGGGTATGTTGAGCCAGTGTCACATGATTCTGGTTGTATGGATGGTGATCAGATCAAAGTTTCGTCTTTGGCTGAAGGTTCTTCTTTGGAGCATGATTTGTCCTCTCATGGTTCAAAACAACCTAATGTGGAGCAATTAATTGCTAATGCGCATAACAAGTTTGATGAAGCAATTAATAAAATTAATAGTGATATTGCTAATAAGGCTTCATCTTCTGAGTTGAACAATTCGAGTGGTCTTGGGCTTCATATGAATCAGAGTGTTACTTCTGATCCTAATGCACCCAAGATTGATACTACTAGTGGGAAGGGAGTTAAGTCGGTTTCTTACGCGGGTGTTGCTTCTAATGAATCTCAGAAACACGTGTCTAATTTTCGGAGGTTAGAATGCAGCAAAAAGAAGGATAATGTTGACCTTTCTGTCCTGTTGAAAGTAGTGGAAGAGGTGAACATGAGGTTTGAGAATACTCTCTACGGATACTTCCTTGGTTAACGTCTTGCTTTCCCTGTTGTTGATTATTATGTTCGCAATGCGTGGTCTAAGTATGGTTTACAAAAGGTTATGATGAATGCTAAGGGGTTCTTTTTCTTCAAGTTTAACTCGAAGAAAGGTGTCGAGGATGTTCTTGATAATGGTCCTTGGTTGATTCGTAATGTTCCTATTATTCTTAAACCATGGACATTGAACATAAACTTGCTTAAAGAGGATTTAACTAACATCCCGGTGTGGGTTAAATTCCATGATGTTCCTTTAGCTATGTTTTCAGATGACGGGCTTAGTCTTCTTGCTACTTTGATTGGGACGCCCAAAAGGTTAGATGCTTTTACCAGCCAAATGTGCAAGGAATCGTGGGGCCGTAGTAGCTTTGCTAGATGCATGATTGAAGTAAAGTTGGATGAGGTGCTTAGGGATAGCATTACTGTTGAGATACCTTTACTTGATGGTACGGGTTCGACTATTGAGAAGATTCGAGTTGTATACGAGTGGAAACCACCGCGTTGTGATAAGTGTAAGGTGTTTGGTCATATTCTTCTTGATTGTCCGAAAGTTGTTGTTCCTACAGTTCAACCTACTAAGCCGGTTAATGATGGTTTCACGGCTGTCAATAACAAAAAGAAAGGTAAACAAGGTGGTTCTACAAATCAGGGTAAAGGAGGCTTTACTAAACCTGTTGTGGGTAAGCAATTTCATTACCAACCCAAAAAGAACCCTCCTGAACCAAAGAAGGTGGATGGAACTAAGAATAAGGCTTCTGATGTGGCTAGCACGAGTGGAACCAAGATCACTACTTCTAATCAGTTTGACGCTCTTAATATGGATGATACAGATGGTTTTGGTATTCCTAAGGTTGTTACTAACATGGATGTGGATGCTGGCAGTACAATGGAAGTTAATAAGGATGAGTCGGTTAAGACTGGTACTACATCACAAGTCCCTCTTGTGAGTGATTCTATGGGAACAATGAAAGTTGGTTCTACTCCTATTGTTGAGAAAATTAGTAAGCTTGAAAAGCTACTGATCGATGGGAGAGCTACTCTTGTGGATGATGCTGGTCATCCTATTCCGTCTACCTCTCTCACTAAGAGGGCTAACCCATTTTCAAAGGTGGGTGAGGTTGTGGTTTCCGATAGTGAGGAGAATGAGGTTCTTAACACGTTCGACGAATCAGCAAATCTTTTTGGCGGTGGTCATGAGCGTGAAGATGAGTATGACTATGATGATTATTCGAAGCAAATTTATGATCTTCCAGGGGAATTGGATGCTCTTAATGCCATTTATGGTTTTAATCTCCAAGGTTGTAGGAAGTAGTTTATCTTTTGTCAGAGTCACTACTATCATGTGAGTAATGGTTTGTTTTCTTGTTTTGAAAATATGAAGTATCTTGTTATGTAAGCTTTTCGCCTATGTAACGGGCTGAGAGATGGGATTCACCCATATCCGTTGTACTTAAACGTTTTTTGGAGTAATATATTTACCGGGTCGTTGACCTTTTACCAAAAAAAATAAAAATATGATTCAACACTTACTATTAATGGAATGCTTAAAATTCAATACATCAATATAGTATTCATTTTCAATTGTAGACGTAACTGATATCCACTATTAAATTAAATACAGTTTTCAAAAAGTCCAAAGCCAATTATTAAAAATGTGTAACCGCTAAAAATCATTACTATCAATTATCAATGATGATTATTAAAAACATGTAACCGCATCTACAATATAAATACACCCAAACCATCATATATCTCTCACAAGCATCTGCAATAAGGCCGATTGTAGTTAGGTTAACCGATACGTAAGGCTTATTATGCAGACGTAAAAGGCAGTAACGACACTGCCATTATATCGTGCTCAAGATAACCAATCTTTGATCTGAAAACATGCCAATTCAAAGCAACCCAACCATAATATGCTTCTTCTTCACCACTCAAAACCCAAATCCAATCTTTCCTATACTTAAACCTATGTACCTTCACAACAAACAAATAGTTTACCGAATCTATGTTCCTAACGCATCTTCAAACAACTATAATTGAAACATGTAACAATAACCCATCTCTAAATCAATAACCGTACCATCAGTCATGAACGCATAAAAGAAAAAGAAGAAAACAAGATCTCAGCTTTGTTTATTTTAGTACAAATCTTCAAAAATTTTCGTATACGAACATAACCCGTCATCGATCTATGTGAAGCATAGCTTCTTTTATATACGAAACTTTCAAAGAAAGATGTATAACAAATCTCTATTACACTCTATCTTTAGTTCGAAAACACAACAAATAAAAAACTACCCGGGACCATTAAAGATCTTGAAGCCAAGTGTTTGTGGTCCTTGTTTTTAGCAAACAAACGAAGACATGAAGGTCCTTGGTCCGGTTCTTAGCAGTAGAAAACCAAAAAGGGTGTTTGTTTGAGTTTCAGTTGTGAGTTTTACAAAAAAGGGCTATTGTGACACGGTGTGTTAAGATAAGAAACAAAGGGGCGATATCAAGTAATGTTTAACATAAACAAAAATATTTATAATCAAAGTTAAGAAAGAAAAACCGAAAAAGTCAAACGGAGACAATAATTTTAAGACGGAGAGAGTATATTATATATATAGGAATTGAGGTCAAATTCTCGCTAGGTGTGTACATTTGTGAGTACCTATGGAAGGATCAGAAAAGGTCCTAGGGTTAACCGGGATGCCACGTACATATGAGTCCAAAAGACTTGCCATCTCCAAATAACATGAACATAAAAAAAACCAGGGGCGGAGGCAATGGGGGGACTAGTGGGTGCTAAGCCTCCCCCAACTAGCCCAATAAGTCCACTATAATATAGTCTAAAAGCCTAATATTTTAAGAATAGGAACAATCGGCCCCTACCAATATTACCGATTCAATATTGCGTTTCTTGGAAAAAAGTTATAACTGCTTGAACTCAAGAGTCAAGAGGAAGACCAGTGTAACAACTAAATAAACCGATCAAAATAATTATTTTTTCTAATAACGCATTGAATGTTTTTATTGATTTGTTCTTTCATTAATTGTCACAATAACTTATTCACTTCTTTAAAACTTTGTTGAAATATTGAATTGTAATTTAATTGATAGTTTTTGTTCTTTCAAAAATGATCACTTCATTAACTTGATAACTATTAAAGTATTGATTGCTTGTAGTCTTGTGTGATTATCAATTTATCACTTGTTGTATGTTTGATTACGTATTTGCCTTTAAGAATTATTAATGATCCTATTAAGTATTAAATCATAAGATAAATATAACAGAGCAAACTATTTGTAGGTGAGTTCATGAGACAAAGAATTTGAAGATATTGATACAACTTTGAGGAAAACTTGTTTAGCTATAGACTTTATTTGGTCAAATGCTCCTCTTACATCCATAGCCTTCACAGACGACACTTGTTTTTGGCAGTCAAGAATCATAAATTAACTACCGAAGAGGTATTGTGTTTTTTATTAGTAGTAAGGAGGCCAAATGCTAATCGCTAAGTTTCTAACGGCCATTGAAATTCTTACCAATATTGATTAAGGATATGTGTTAGTGTAAAACACGTGTTTGTTTAATTTATTAGACCCTTTGGCTCTTTGTTTACTTTTATAGATTTTCATGCTTTGATATATTTGTTAGAATTATATCGTTATCATTCTTAAATTTTATATCAGCCTCCCCTAACTTGAAATCGTGGCTCCGCCCAAAAAACCCCTATGATTTAAGAACAAGTAATATCACAAGATTTAAAACTCAAATGTACACATATAAACTTTAAACTTGGGCAGACTTATATAAGACTGTTTATACAAATGAATTAATTGGATTGTGCATGGCATGTGGGCATGCCATATATGCATGTGTTCGTGGGAGAAAATCTTGACCATTTCATTTCACATGTGGCCTTCATTTTCACTGCCTAACAAAATGTAAACGCATCATATTTTTACTTCATTATAATTAGTTGTTGACCATGTGTTGCTGATCATGTCAAAACCCATTATGATCATATTTTAGCCTTTGTTTAACGTACAACATGTTGTGTTTATGGGCATGTGCCGTGAAATCATATGTAATAGTAGCTGAAAGACGCGATATACCATCAAGAAAATGAATATGAAAAATACAGAATTACACAAGAACACGAGGATTAACGTGGTTTAGCATATACTAGCTAGATCGACCTACGTTAACGAGCCTAAATTTTAAAGATTGTTTCCTATATTAAGCATAATATATATAATGTGTAACAAAGATAAAATCCTAGCTAGGATACAATTTTTTTTTAACGAAAAATTTTATAAAACAAAATAGCAAGAAGCTAGAAGATACAAATACTAAAAAACAACCAAAGAAGACACCCCGATTACAACCACAACACCAACACACCTATAACATTCTGAACCTAAATCAACCTACAACGTACCAAAACAATCCATTAAAAAGCACCAAGAAGCCACGACTCGACAAACAAATATGTCACAACACCGGCCATTTGACCGAGCAATTTGAGTGCTTCAAAAGACCTTTGTTTCGAACAAGCATTATAATGCTTGCTCACTTTTCTTTGAGTATTTATTTAAACTAGTTTGAAAAAGTTCATAGTACTAATTTAGGTTCAGAATATGGATATAGATATGAATATGGGATACGTTAGGTCTTGTTACAACTAATAGCTAGCTTTCTCACAAATTACAGTTTACCTGTTAGTTTTTTCTACATTATAAGAACCCAATGCCTTGAAGCACTTATGCTTCAAAATTTTGATAGCAAATTACGCATGCAACTCTTTTTCTCCTATACACTTTTCTATTTACTTTTGTGACTTGAATTGTCTAATGGTCGCAGAGGCGGACCTACGCTATACTTAGGTGGTTCCCGGGAACCACCTTAGAAATCGACACCCTTAATAAGTTATATATGCCTAAAATTTGGGACCTACCTTATGTTTGGATCGGGAACTACCTTGCATTTTGAAAAGATAAAAAGGTGACAAAAAATTGAGAAGGAAACAATTGAAAACAAATCTTGAAGTCTTTACGTTAATGGAGGTTTTCTGGTTTTGTGTCTTTGGTAAAGATGACTCAAAAACCGATGTTTATTTATTTTATTCATATAGCATTATTGATATTTAAAGTTATGTTTTAAACCTTAGACTTTATAATGGATCACTTTACTTTAGTCCTTATTCTTATTTAGATTGTCTTTTTAGCCCTTATAGTTAAAATATTAGTTTAGCAGCCTTTTACAAAGGTCAAAACAGCACATAAAGTGAATACGAATATAAAAGGTGTGTACTGTAATTAATTTTGAACTTTTTGAGATGTCACATATTGTTTTGGTATAAACTCATAAAAGTTCCAGCTATGATATGTTATAAAAGTTAAACGTGTTTTTTCATTTAAATGGTGTAGTTACGTTAGAATGGACTTGTCCCGACCCGACACGACCCGACCTAACTAAGTGCCCGTGTAATTGGTTGACTAGTTAATTTTTCCACCTTTACCAAAGGAACCACCTTGGTTTAGTAGCTAGGTCCGCCACTGAATTATGGTCGGAGAAAATAATGTCCAATGAGGTTTTGAAAATACGAATTACAGTAATATTTTAATAGAGGAATCTTACGTTTTTGGACTTTGGTGGTACATTATATTGAATTCAAAATTATTAGTCAATGTTGATGACTAAGAGACACAATCGAGCAATGAAAGTCGCAATAAAGAGTTCACTCGATTACAATTCTTTCTAGAATATAATTAGCGTGTGGTCCTAACTTTGAGCAAGAGGTGTAATCGAACTGATTTAAATGAAATGTTACAAAGCTGGAGCTTAACTTGGTCATGAACTTTAAACTTGACTCGAGCTTTGATCAACCTTTGCTCTTAAGCTCGAGCTGAAGCTTGATGAATAAGTTGGCACTCTTACTGATCAACATATATGCAATGTAAAAAAGTTTATAATGGCGTTAGTTAGTATGCTTGGCTCAACATCAACTCGAGTACTTGACTATATATACAATATACACATTGAAGCAGTGGCGGACCCAAAACCAAAAGTTATCAGGTTCAATTGTATGATAATGTTTCACAGGATGGTTGCCAACATGTTTGGTTTTCATTATGTGTTTATAATTGACCATTGTTTGTGTGAAGTTTATGATCGATGTGTATATGCAGTAAAGAATAATATGAACAACAAGATAACTATAATATGGACTTTATTTTTTGAAAGAGTTAACATATGTTTTCATTCTGAAAACATATTTATACAATGTAAAACGACATGACTCTTCCTAATCGACACATCTATTCTACTTGACAGTTATCTCCAATCATTGCAACGTTTGGGAGTAACTGTCTTAACATACTTAACTGTCAAATAACTAAATAAACGACACAACATTAATTAATACATACTTATACTATAGTCTTATGAAACGTGACAAATTAAATAAAATGATCTTCTTCCAAACTCTTGATGTTGAAGCATTATCATGTCTACAGATAAGTACAAAATCGTAACTTAAAAATTTAAGACCAGATTTATTTTAGAAAAATCAGTATATTTCACATAATTTTACATTGCACATCATAAAGTTCCCGTACACCCCCGAGAACCCTTGGCTCCGCCACATTGAAGGTTAGCATTAAGAAAGTAAAGTTCAATTACACTTTCATGGTACTGTACGTAGGTTGAGAATTAAAATACTTGCACTTAATTTGCTCACATACTTATAAATAGCTCGGAGTTACATTGGTTTAAAGTGTAACCTTTTGAGTTACTTATTTAATTATATTTTGTATATTTGAACCACCATTGATACACATTTTGGGGTTATTAGAAAAATAGTAAAAAACGTACGGTTACAAGATACTCAAATTAGGCCACATACATCTGAGTTAAATAATCACCCTCACTGAATAGGAAAAAACCTTTTTTTATTATACATTGGCCGGAACAGTCACATGTACTGACCTTGTATGAACAATCGATTGAAATGTCAAAAATATTTGTAATGGGATTAATTAGCTAATACAATATTAAGGGTTATTAGGGTACGTGTTAGGCCACTTTACTACAAGGTTAGGCTTCAAAAACGATGAATTAAGGATTATTTAATGATAAAACACATGTTACAATTAGCATTGAGGGCTGCATGTGTAAGCATGGCATTCAGACCCAGGCCACCATTTAATTTCTTGTTTGGCTCCTTCAGTGGCTGCATTGTCACAATTTGTTTAACACAAATCTTTAATTGAGAATTTTCTTTTTTTATTTGTTAATGATGTAAACAATCTGGAAGTGGTCACGTCAACAATTTGAAAAGAAAGATTTTACCTGTTTGGGTCTGTGACAGCGGTAAGTTTAAACCCCATGAATTAATCTGTAAAAAAATTAAAAAACATGGCTGACAAAAGAAAATGTAAGAAATAAAAATCACTATGGCAAACTCATACTTGAAATATTGAATCTTGAAAACTTAAATTTATGTAGTTTGTCTAAATTACCCTCTAAGTGTCTTTTTATACACCTTAAACTTGATCACATCTAAACTTGACAACTTTTCAAAAACACACATTATATTAATTTTAACAAATACAGTACACGCTTTGCATCAAAGATCGAACTATAATCATATCACAATTTCGCAAATATAATTATTTGTCACCATCGCTTTACGCGAATATTCGTCCAGTATATTAGAAATTCTATATGTATATGCTAAATAACATTAAATAAATAGTTTAGATAGTAACATATACTTTCAAGTTCTAATGTGAGAATGGGAAAGATAAAGAAAAGGGCCAGAGTTCGGGTGTATCAAAGAAGGGTTCAAATTCTAATGATGGGTTTACGGTTGTGAAGAGGAAAGGAGCTAATCCAAAGAAGTTTAATAGTGTTCCAATGAAAAATGTTGAGTATAGGCCTGTTGCACCAAAGAATACCAAGGCTTCTAATGACAAGATAACACAAAGGAGGCTTCTACGTCTAGACAACCGAAAATGGTTGCTATAGTGGTAAGTACTTCTAATGCATTTGATCTTTTAGGTGAAATTGATGAGGCTTCATGCTTATGTAGAACCTAGTGGTAATGTTCATATACCTTTGGTTGGTACGACATCAGATAGTCCAAGTACTACACCTTTGGTTGCAAAGATTAATGAACTAGAAAATAAGATGCTTGATGGGAAGCTTATGCTAGTTGGTGATGATGAGAAGCTGCTAAAACCTGGTAAAGCAATGCTTCCTAGTTCAAAAAAGGTTGTTGATCGGGATAATACGGATAGTGATGATGAAGTGCTTGACGTCTGTAATGAAACTGCTACTTATATGACATCTACGAGTTCTAAGGTTAATGAAATCTCCAAAAGTGGTGGTGGAGTGGGTAGGAAGAGTTTATACGAGTAATGGAAGGTGGAGACCTATGATGAAAACCCGTATAATGATTATGATTTTGATGACCGTAGTTTGACTAAAGCCCAAATGGGGTTTGCTAACACTTATGACATTAGTCTCTGTGATCAAATTAGATAGGGTTTTTATTAGGCCTCATAAGTTTGGCATGCCATTCTTATGCTAGTTTAGGTGTTAAGCACAGTAGGAGCGTTTGATTTGCCTTTTTGGGCTGAGATGTGAGACTCACCCACATCTATTGTACTTATTTGTTTTTTGACGTAATAATTTACCAGCAGTATTGAATCACTGTAAGTATAAGCTTTAAAAATCAAATATTACTTAAGAAAACTTTTAAAGAATTGTATAAACTTCAACATATTCCATCAACAATTTAAGCTAGTTTTAGCAATCGTCTCAATATCATATATGTAGTAATGAAACTATAGAAAAGAAAATACTCTGATAGTGTTTAAGCCAACTCTTGGTTCAAGAATTCATAGTTTAATTTTTCCGTCCACTAATAGTGTTTATTTAATACGGAGTAGAAAATTTTCTCATACTTATAAATTTATAATGACTTTTTGTACGTTAATCGTTGTCTTGTATCGAATATTTAATTGTCTATCCGACAATGACTATATGTTTAAAAATAGGTAAAGAATATTTATTTTGATGTTTGTTTTACATGTAATAAAATACAGATTTTAGAATGAAAACTAGTTAAAATACATTACTGTTTTCTGAGTGACTTAGGTGCATTTGTACCAACATGCAAATATATAATTCAAAAGTGAGAATGAAAGCTAGGGGTCGCTCAAATCCACAAAAGGTTTCATTGGGCCAAGTAATTTTATTTGTCCACATGTACCACCATCTCATGTATCAATCATAATTTAATTCATCTACAAACATATAATTCAATCAAATAATCTTGATCCAATAATATAATTGGTGTTTAAATATAGAGAGAATTGCAAAAATCGTCCCTAAAGTTTGGCTAAATTGCACGTTTTATCCCAGACGTTTGGAAAGTGCAAGGATCGTTTATGTGGAGAAAACTTTAGTGCAAATATCGTCCCCACAGGGACGATACTTGCACCAAAGGTTTCCCAAAAAAAGGACGATATTTGCACCAAAGTTTTCTCCACAGGGACGATCCTTGCACTTTCTAAACATCCAGGACGAAACATGTAATTTGACCAAACTTTAGGGATGATTTTTGCAATTCTCTCTAAAATATATATGTCAAAACACGTCTTTTATATTAGTGGACCGGGTCCCGATCGCTATGAATCAAAGTATTTGATGTGGTGGTTCATATGGCCGTATGGCATTTATGAAGCTATAGAAACGAAGTGACATTTTTTGTAAAACGGCCTTCTAAAGAATTCATATTCGATATAAAACTCTCATCCTTTACATAGTAGGAATAAGAAAGCTTTGTTTATTCGGATGGATTGATTTAATGACCCATATCTAATTGCTTTATCTTCTTCATCCTTGTAATTTGTTTCCTTTAGTGTCTTGCTAAGCAACACCGTTAAAAAAAAATTATCTTTTATATTAGCAAGACCAACCAAGTGACATAAGTTTTCTTTTATTGTATGTACAATTTTATTTCACAACTAATAGTAAAATGTTTTGTTTGCATGATTAAAAGCTTGAAAGATCTACTATGGTTGAACATATAGAAGGACAAACTATTATTCTTAATCTTATGATTAATTCCTAGCTAATACAACTTTATCATGTTAAAAGTTTACATACAATAATTGGGAGAAGTATGGTGTTGTGAAAGTAACAATGAAATGCAAAAGGTTTTTTCTTTTTCAAATTCTCATCTAGTCAGGGTGCGAAATCAGTTCTTCGAGATGGCCCTGGATGATTCGTGGAATTCCAATATTTCTTAATTAGTGGTCGCCCAAGATAAGCCTTTTGAAAGAGGATTGTCTTGTGTTCTGGTTTTGGTTAAGTTTCACGATGACTTGTTGGTTGCATATACGTCGGATGGGTTGAGCTTGATTGCTTCAAAGATTGGTAATCCTATGATGGTTAATTTGTATACTAATAATATGTGTTTGGAATCATTAGGAAGAAGTAGTTATGCTAGAGCCTTGATTCAAATTAATGTGGCTAATGAGTTTCGCGATACCTTGATTTTGGCGGTTCCTATACTCAATGGAAGTGGATATATGAAAGAAACTATTCATATCGAATACGAATGAGAACCCTTTCGATGAAGTACATGTTTGTTATATGGTCACCTTCTTGATGATTTTCCCAAAGCTACACCTAAACGTTTAGTTAATGCGGTTGAAAAAATCAGAGGTCCAATTGTGGGTGCTACTAAGGAGGTGTCGAATGATGGGTTTATCATTGTCAAGCGAAAATGTTCCAATTATAAGCGGGTATTTGGGGGTATCTAAGACTAAGAAAATGGAATATAGGAAGGTGACAAATCAACAATCTACTGAAAGGGCATCAAGCCTAAATGATAACACCAACATGGCCTCTTCTTTCAAACAGACTACGAAGGTTTGTAATGTGGTAAATACTTCAAATACTTTTGTTGCTCTTAATGAGATAGATGATAGTATAATGGATATGTTAAATCAACTGGCGATACTAATTCATCTACTGTTGCACATTCATTTACTTTGAATAGTAAATATTCGGATTTTTGTAATGGAATTGGGAATATAGATAAACATGCGAGTGCAACTATTGATTCATTTGGCAGTCCAAGTACTACATCTCTCGTTGATAAGAATAATAAACTAGAAAGTCAAATTATTGAGGGGAAGCTTGTGCTTCTGGATGATGATGGGAAGCCGCTTCTTATGCAAAAGGAGGCTAGTGTGGGTCGCGGTTCTAGCATGGGTCGTGATTCGGGTATAGGAAATGATGGAAAAAAGACGGATAATTCGGATTTCAAGGATAGGGATTTTGGGAATTTGAAAAATGACGATGATGATGAAGTTTTGAAGTCGAAAATAAAACTTCTAGTTATAGGACGAATGATGGTCCCAAGAGTGGTGGTTGAGCTGGTAAGAAAAGCTTATATAAGAGATGCAAAGAGGATACTCATGATCAAAGCCTATATGATGATGAAGATCTTGATGTTTGTGGTTTGACTAGTGCACAATGTAAGTATGCTAATGCATATGACATTCATCTTCACTATCAAATTAAATAGGTTTCTTTCTTGTTATGCATAAGTATGATGTGTTATTCTTATTATAGGTTAGGTTTTATTCTCTGTAGGAGTGTTTGTTTAGCCTTATTGGGTTGAGTTGTGGGACTCGCCCTTAACTGTTGTACTTAACTATTTTTTTGGAGTAATATATTTTACCGGGAAACTTTTACCAAAAAAAAAGGTCTACAGACAACCCATATATATATATATATATATATATATATATATATATATATATATATATATATATATATATATATATATATATATATATATATATATATATATATGAGATTAGCCAGTCAGAATGTCGACACTCATAGTTATTCAAAAGAAAAAAATCTTACTCTTCCGTCTAAAATTATTAGCCCTACATAAGTGCACATAGTTTAAGAAAAGTGAAGATCGATCACTACATTGTACACCGATAACATGTTGTGTTGACATTTGAAAATCATTTTAATTGATTGAAATATGTAAATATACACTTCTAGTGAGACAAACCAAAATATAAAGATAAACTTGTAAGACGGTCACTGACAATAAGAATTTGAGATAGCTTGGTCGCATTTTTGTAGCTAATTGAGTGTAATCTCTCACTAAAATACACAAGAAATGACTAAAGGACTCATAAAAAGGATTTAAAGAGACACAAAAACACTCAGAGACTTACAATTTGTAGCACAAAATTGTGACCAATCGATTGCCAAAAATTGTAGCTAAGAGATTCTATAAGAATTTTGCATGGCGAACTTTTTTATGTTCGGTAAGTTTTGAAGTTTCCCTGTTATTTTTACAATATAACGTTTGGATATTACATAGACACGTTATTCTATTTAAACACTTTAAATAGTTTATCTTAATTTCCATGACCTACGGAAACCTATAGGAGTTTTATAACTTGTAACATCCACGAGGACAATTATTTATTACAACCAATCAGGTAACTTATATGTTACTTCTGATATTTAAAAACCTCTATAAGACATATATCCTCCGTCGTGCTAGTCAACAATTATATATATCCGTTTGCTTTAACATTAGTCTCCATCTCATTTGCATAATATTTCTCACATTCTTATCTAAGCTAAAAACATGGCATCACCATCAAAGCTACAACAACAAAAACAACCTATTTGCCAAACTAAATTCGCGGTTAGATGGTGGTCGAAGGACACGGTAGCTATTGTCACCGGAGCAAATAAGGGTATTGGGTACGCGTTGGTTAAAAGATTTGCTGAGTTGGGGATGAGTGTTGTGCTGACGGCTCGAGATGAATCCAAAGGTTCAAAGGCCATGGATTCGCTTACGGAACTTGGGCTCGAACGTAATGTTTGTTTTTGTCAGCTTGACATATCTGATCCGGCTTCCATTCGCTCTTTTGCTACTTGGTTTGAATCCAGATTTGATGGGTTTGATATTCTGGTAAGTACTCTCTAACTGTTTGCAATGTGCATGCATACATGATAATCATAGTATATACATGGTCTCCAACGAATGATATATGTTCTCTTTCACATATTACTCAAATAGTTCAAATTTTCATTTTTAATTAGGATTTCGATTGATGATCAATTCGCTAATCTTAAAAGTTAATCCAATTCATAGATGTGATTATGAGAAGAATAATTTTTCACAAGTAATATAGCTAACTAGATAATCATTGTGAGCTCGACAACCCTTAGCTAAACTCAAGCTCAATTCTTTACTTTTGTGCCAATCCTTCATTATATATGCAAGCTCTAACTCAACATAGGAGTTTGATTCAGTTTGCCTCGAACGGGCTTGAGTATGTTAAGTTTAAGCTCAGTTAACTTGCTATATGAAACATGCGTCATTTACAACCCTAATTAAGTACCTATGTATTAGCATTACATATCGAATGAGCTCGATAATCTCCATAAGAAGTTAACTAAGATACTTATAAACTCGACTCAAATGAGCTTGAGTAAACCTTGAGCTCATATATGTTAACTTGATATATGAAACATGCGTCATTTACAACCCTAATTAAGTACCTGTGTATTAGCATTACTACACATAGCAAATGAGCTCACGAATCTCCGTAAGAAGTTAACTAGAATGAGTTTGAGTAAACCTCGAGCCCGAATAACTTAACAAGCTCACATGATCACATCCTTTGCACTGCCTATGTAATATGCTTTGGGGGTGTTAGGATTTGCTACAAATTTGAAGTGTTAAGCCGTAGTTGTGACAAAACTGATTTTTCATGTAATTACAATATTGTAGATATATATTAGCTCATTTTCTATACTTAAGTTACTTTACTATAACTAGCTATCTGAATTTTATTTGGTTCTAAACTTTTAGGGGGCATTTGGTTGGGGTAAATTTAAGGTAATTGGTGGGAATTCAAATTAAAATTGATTCAATTAACTTTTTGGTTCACAATAAATATGTGAGCTCAGAAATTTTGTTTGCATGAACAAGGCTAAAAGTGAGTCATTTTAATTTCCTTCCACATGGGAAGAATTTATATTTGCTTAGAATTCTAAATAACACCTTTTATATATCTTGAACCAAACGCACCCTAGTATTTTAGATGTTTTTTAACGGCTATATTTAAGCCTTATAATTTTAGCGGCAAAATATTACCAACTGAAAATATTAATACGTTGTGTGGCTTCTAAATATGTAAATATTGTTCATTATTTTGGGATATCTCTAACCTTACCAACCAAACCATATATATATATATATATATATATATATATATATATATATATATATATATATATAGTATGCGTGTGTGTTTCACATTATATTATTATATACAAATAGTCGAATATTGCTTCATTTCATGATAGATAGTACGTATACTTATAGTAGTGATAATGTATATATTAAGAGAAACTAGCTAGAGTAACATATAGATGAACAAAGTGTACGTACTTCTAAAGTTATTTCTTATTTTCGATATTCATGGATATCAATGTTACAGGTGAACAATGCGGCGGTGTGTTACAACCCTATGGGTGAGAACTCGATAGACCATGCCGAAACAGTGATCAACACTAACTATTACGGTTCCAAACTATTCACCGAGGCCATGTTGCCATTTTTTCGTCGTTCAGCTTCCACAAGCCGAATCCTCAACATAAGTTCTAGACTTGGGACATTAGATGTAAGTACCTAGCTACATTATACGCGCATTACTTTCCTAGCTTATTACGGAGTACTTAATTCATGTACTAGCTAGCTAGATGCATATGGAAAATAAAACTCAAATGAAAGCTAGACACTGAAGTTCATATTGAATAAGTTTATAGAAAATTGACGTAACATGACGTGGCAGTGCTATGAACTTGATAAAGTCCATACCATTTGTTATGCTTGGTCTAACCAGTTCTGTTGTTTATATCATGTAGAAGCTTAAGAATGCAAAAATGAAGGCTTTGCTTGGTGACAAAGAAACACTAAGCGAAGAGCGAATAGACTTGGTGGTGAATGTTTTTCTACAAGATGTGAAAGAAGGAAGATGGAAAACGCAAGGGTGGCCCGAGATATGGACTGATTATTCAGTATCAAAGCTTGCCTTGAATGCGTACTCTCAGGTTCTGGCTCGTAGGTATGAAGGTGTGGTAAGTGTGAACTGTTTTTGTCCGGGGTTCACTCAGACATCAATGACGGATGGCAAAGGGAATCACTCAGCTGTTGATGCTGCCGAAATGGCTGCAACGATTGCATTGCTTCAGCCCAAAGCTCTAACCACTGGAAAGTTTTACGCAGGGTCCACAACTAGTGGCGTGTTTTCAAAATTATAAGCGTGTATCTTTTTTCCTTGTTTGTTAACAGCGGAATCTAACGTTTTTGGACTTTAAAGATACGAATTACCGTAATATATATTTTAATAGAGGAATCTAATAACGTTTTTGGACTTTGTTGGCGTATTGAATTCAAAATTAGTCAATGTTGATGACTAAGAGACACAATCGAGCAATGAAAGTCGCAATTAAAAAAGTTCACTCGATTATGTTCTTTCTAGAATGACTTTTGTATTAAAGAATTAAGAGGAGTAATCGAACTGTGATGTGCATTTTCTATCCCATTTTACATTTGTAAACTAAGAGATATTACGATTAACACATATTAACGGGCAGTTTAGCTAGCCGGCCATGTGAAATATAGCTTAGGTAAATCCGAGTGTCGTCGTCCTAAGAGCCGTTAGTTTGGTGAAATAAGGTATTAAATTCGAATAGATTTAATTAAGTAATGATATAAGAGAGAATGATATTACTAATCAAGACTTAGGGTTTACGTAATTCTTGCTTCTTTTAGTCCATATAGTGGGTAAATGTCACTAAACTCCTCAAGTAAATTCGTCTAGCCTATTTTTCATAGATTCCTATTCCGAAACCATACGATTACAAGAGTTTGTGGGTTTAACCTATGTAGAGTCATTAAGTACAATGTTTAATAGACTTGTTCAAGCGAAACCCGGCCTCTAGGAACTTAGGTTTCCCCTAACTTCTTAAGCTTCTCCATTTGATAGGTGATCCTATGGTCAATTCGTACACGTGAAATTGATAGTACTATGACCAATTATTACCAATCCTAGCAACCTACTTGTCTAGGGTCCTATGGTCAATTTTCCTATCTTCATAGATACTACTAAACTTTAATGATTTCAAAACAAGAGTGTCCACAAACAAGCAAAGAAAACGCCTATATAGAGAAACAAAAATATTGTACGAAACCAAAGCTTAAATTAGCTGTTAAGGTTATGGAATAATTACCGTAATTTGGTGAGATGTATATTCATGCTTATATAATACAAGAGATTACATGATAACTACAAATCCAATATTACAGGAGATATATGCGATGTATCCTAACTAACTTAAGGATTTTACTATTCTTAAGATATGGTGATATTACCCTCCCGCAAGCCAAGTGGGGGTGGACCAACACGAAGCTTTGACCGAAATGACTCGAACAAAGGTCTTGGTAAACTCTTTGTGAAGATATCCGCAAGCTGCAAATGCGTGGAGACAAATTTGGAATGAAGTTTCCCGGATAAAACAAGCTCCCGAGCAAAATGATAATCGATATCGATATGCTTGGCTTGTTTGTGCGCAACCGGATTTTGGCTCAAGAATAAGGCACTTTTATTGTCACAAAGAATGGTGGGACGAGAAGGAGGCAACACTAGCAGTTCACGTAAAAGGTGTGTGATCCATACAATCTTAGCTGCAGTGTTGGTTAAAGCACGATACTCGGATTCGCAACTCGAGCGAGATACTGTTGGTTGTTTCTTGGCACTCCAAGAGACGAGATTGCCACCAAGAAAGATGGAATAACCATAAGTGGAGCGTCTTGTCTCGATGCAGCAGGCCAAATCAGCATTGGAGTAACCCAAGATAGTTGGTTTGGAAGCATGTAGAAACGTGAGACCGTATCCAATGGTACCTTTAACGTATCTAAGGATACGTTTAACTGCTAGGAAATGATCTTGGGTTGGCGAATGGAGAAATTGGCTTACTTGGTTAACGACATAAGATAAATCAGGACGAGTAATGGTAAGATATTGAAGAGCTCCAACTACTGAGCGATAGAGAGTAGAATCTGAAAATGGAACACCATTGGAAGTGAAATAGGTGTTTGTGAACAGTGGCGTGGCAACTGGTTTTGCATCAAGAAGCTGAACTCTAGAAAGTATATCATGCGCATACTCGGATTGATGACCCGAATCAAGATATGAAACTTCAAGTCTAAGAAAGTAATTTAGTTTGCCAAGATCAGTGATGGAAAACTCTTTGTTGAGCCTGGTAATGAAGTTTCGAATGGTAGCCACATTATTTCCGGTAAGAATAATGTCGTCCACGTAGACTAGTAGATAAAGAATGCACGCATCTCTTTTGAAGACGAACAAAGAAATATCTGCACGACTACATGAAAAACCAATGCCGATTAGAAAGGCACTTAAACGTTGAAACCAAGCGCCTGGAGCTTGTTTAAGACCATAAAGTGCTTTATTTAGATGACATACATGATTTAGAAATTTAGAGTCAATAAAACCCGGAGGTTGTTCCATAAAGACAGTGTCGGTGAGATTGCCATTTAGGAAGGCATTTTTGACATCGAGTTGATGGAGTGGCCATTTATGAAGCACGACGAAAGATAGAACAACTCGAACCGTTGATGCTTTGACAACCAGGCTAAAGGTGGCTGAATAATCAAGGCCTGGGACTTGGGTTTATCCCTGAGCAACCAAACGTGCTTTAAACCGATCAATAGTACTGATGAGGCGGTCAATAGTTTAATTAAGTTTTGATCCTAACGACACTATTCCCTATAGAGAACGATCAATCTCCCGTACTTGCCACTACATTATACTACATCGGTTAGGTACACTGCCTGGTGGGGAATGCAAGCTTTTTGAGATCTCTCGAGAGGTAAAACCTTTTGCATAGGCGCAATCCCACGCATCAAGTACCATCAGAATGAAACTTGGTACGGAATACCCATTTGGAACCAACAACATTAACATTCATGGGTCGAGGAACGTGATCCCATATGCCATTTATTTTAAGAGCATGCATCTCCTCACACATTGCAACATACTATTTTGGATGCTTGGCGGCTGACTTAAAACCACGTGGTTCTTTGGCAGCAAATAAGGCCTGATGAAGAACCGAAGATGAGAGATTTGAAAGATCAGCAATATGACGTGGTTTAAAGGTACCAATTTTCGAACGTGTAATCATAGAATGCCCTATGGAAGTGGATGCTATGGGAACATAAGGTGGAATAGGTGAAGCAACATCTGAATTTTTGGGTGGTGAGGGTGGTGAAACATCTACTGATGATGATTGGTTAGGTGACAAAAATTCTGGTGGAGATGAACAAATATCACAGTGTTTGTCCAAAGGTGGTGGAGCAATTGTGGTAGTAGGTACACTAGATGGGGAATCCATACTAAACGAAGCATCATGTGGTAAGTCATCACAGTAAGTGGATATTATCATATGAGAAGCTGACACATGTGATGAGGTACCCGAAAAGGGAAAAAATGACTCGTCAAATTTTTCATGACAGGTAGTGTAAATACGACCTGAGGATATGTCCAAGCAGCGATAACCTTTGTATTGAGTATTATAGCCAATAAAGGCACATGGTTTTCTGCGAGGAGCAAGCTTGTGTGAAGAGTAGTCCCGTAAGTAGGGATAAACACAGCTTCCAAAAACCCAAAAATTAGCATAATTTGGCGTAGACAAAAAGAGTAGCTCATAAGGAGATTTGTTACCTAACAATTTGGCAGGTAAACGATTTATAATATAAGTTGCAGAGCTGAAGGCAGAAGTCCATAAAAATGCAGGAACTTGAGCATTAAAAATCATAGCTAATCCAGTTTCAGTAATGTGTCTATGCTTGCGTTAAGCCCGACCATTTTGTTGCAGGGTATATGGACACGATAGACGATGATATGTACCATTGTTCAGGAATAATGTGCGGACCCGATCATTTACAAACTCATTGCCCCCATCAGATTGAAACAATTTAACCTTGCAAGAAAACTGAGTTTGCACAAGATTAAGGAATGCCGTGAGTACTTCATAAAAACCAGATTTAACCTTTAGTAGGTAAAACCAGGTGAACTTGGAAAAGTCATCAACAAAAATAACATAATAACGATACCCATCAGTCGATACAACCGGTGATGGTCCCCACAAATCACAATGAATTAAGTCTAGAACATGTTGGGAGCGTTTATCATTAAGATCAAAAGAATTGTGTTTGCTTTTGGACAATTGACATGGAGAACAAGTACGTGGATTTGGTAAAATAGAAGTAACTAACAAATGTCCCAACTTATTTAGGAAAAAAATAGTATCAAAACAAACATGTCCTAATCGATCGTGCCATAAATCATAAGATGCTTTTAGTCTTGTAGATGAAAGCTTGGACAAAAAAGCATGATGCCCGCGTTCAAGTATGTATAAACCATTCTTACGTCGTCCTTGAGCTAGATGGGACTTTGAGAACCGATTCTAAATAACAAACAAGTCATCAGAAAAAGTAATATCAACTGGATTGTCTTTTGTTAGCTTGCTAACAGAAAGCAGATTCTTGGTTAGATGAGGTACCACAAGAACATCTTGTAAAGCAATATTTTGTGATAATAATGAAGTACCAATACGTGAGATTTTGGATGTATTACCATTACCAAATACAACACAATCATTACCAGAATAAGTAGAAACCGAATCCATGGTTGAGGGTGACGGTGTCATGTGAGCAGATGCACCTGTATCAACACACCAATCACGAGAGTAGTCATTCACATGGCATAGTGCTTGAAAAGCTTGTGCAAGGTTGGCATCAATAGTAGGAGATTAACGAGCAAACGTGTGTAAATAAGGACAATGAGAGGCATAATGTCCTTCTTTACAACAAATTTGACACTGAGGTGCCCGTCGTGGTGATGATCTACCACGTCCTTGAGAAGAACCACCAAGTTGTGAGGAACGACCACATCCACGTGCAGATCCAGAGGTGGGAGTTATATGAAAAGCAACTTGTGGTGTGGAGGAGTTACTGTTCATAGAGCTAAAAAAGAGTTCATGACTCTCTGCCTGAGAAAGTAAATCACGAAACTTGGGACGAGGTCGAATCAAACGCTGAGTGGTTGAGAAAGTTTCAAACGTTGATCCGAGACCACATAGGAACCAGTGAATCTTTTCAGATTCATCAAGAGGATGTCCAATAGCATTTAATTGATCGCAAATGGCTTTGAATTTGCGACTATACTCAACAACAGTAGATGTGCCTTTTTGAAGATGACGAAGAGAGTCACGTAGTGTGTGCATTCTTTCAACAGAATCATGGCTATAGGCATCAACAAGAGCAGACCACACAGCTTTAGAAATGGTATGGCCAAGTGTCTCAGCCATTGCTTCTTCTGATAACGATGCTTGGATTAATAAGAGTGTATGTTGATCACCAGCAATCCATTTGGTGTATTCAGGGTTGGTTGAGGTGACATTATTGTTAACAATAGTAGGATCTGGAGCAGCAATAGAGCCATCTACATATCCAGTTAGCTTTTGAAAGCAAGAAGAGGGAGTAGTTGATTTTTCCAGAGTAGGTAATTGGAGGATGTAAGTTTGATAGTGATCATATGTAAGATTGTAGCGAGAGGGAGAGGAGAATCATTGGATTCAGTAGCAGCCATGGTGGAATTTTGAAGAATGAAGAAGGCGGCCAGGATGTGTTAGGCTGATACCAAAAGGTTATGGAATAATCACCGTAATTTGGTGAGATGTATATTCATGCTTATATAATACAAGAGAGTACATGATAAATACATATCCAATATTACATGAGATATGTGCGATGTATCCTAACTAACTTAAGGATTTTACTATCCTTAAGATATGGTGCTATTATTAGCAAAATGAATGCATCGAACTATGAATAGAAAAGCTTAGAGAATTCATACTTGAAATAAACTATAATGATTCCTAGCTGCATGAAACTCCATTTCTTCAATCGTCTAATCCTCCATTAATCTTTTAGGGTTGTTCTCCCCAAACCCTAACAAAGGTTTGGGAAAGGGGAGATATTTATGATGCAAAATTCTCCGAGTATGTATAGTGCTCTTTTTATTACGACGTAACCTTAGGTATTGGTTACGCCAAACTGATCTTTAACTTAATCATTATCCATTATTACGGCGTAACTACCTTATCGAGTTATGCCGTAAACATGGCCCTTGGGCAACACGCCAGTCAACGTACGTCGTAATCTAAAGAGTAGGTTACGATCGTAGAAATCTCGGTAAATTAATCTCCATTGCTACGCTGTAACCCCGTTCATTAGTGATTGCTTAATCTTCTTCATTTAAAATTTGGCTAAGTCCTTGAATATATACGGTGTACCTTCTATGCTAAGTTACGCCGTAACCTTGTGTCTTATTCTTCCATCTTAACTTTAGTTTTTATCAATGCAAAATTAGTATCAAATCCGTTCAAATGCTCTTCATCGTCCTGAAATGAAATATTAAGAAATGAGAGCATATTTAAATGTAATATCGCATAATTAGTTATCATGGGGGAAACTGACGCTTTAAATATCAGGAATATTTGACGTTATCAAACCGATTTAAATGAAATGTTGATTGAGTTTAACTTGGTCATGAACTTGAAACTTGATGCGATCTTGATCAACTTTCAATTTGCATTTAAGTTCGAGCTGAAGCTAGCTTGATGAATAAGTCAGTACTCTTATACTAGACTCAAGCTGACTCTGTTGATCAATATATATGCAATGTAAAAAAGTTTATAATAGCATTAGTTATAGTATGCTTGGCTCAACACTAGCTCGACCCCATAATTATATATACAATATATACACATTGAAGGTTAGCTTTGAGAAATGAAATTAGTTCGATTAGACTTGCATGCGACGTGGGTTGAGGTTTAAAATACTTGCACTTAATTAATTTGCTCGAAAATCTGCTCGCATGCTATATATGCTTCGAACTCTAATCAACTTTATCGAATACCCATCGAGTCATATATAAATAGCTCGGAGTTACCTTCATTTATATGTGAATCGTTACGTACATTGGTTTAAAGTGTAACGTTTGAGTTATTTATTTATATATTGGAATCACCATTTATATGACAAGGTGATTAAAGATTCTAATATCATTAGAAGATATCTCAGATTAAAACCCGTTAGATACACATCTTGGAGTACATGATCAAGAAAAAAAACCGGAAACATAAGGTTACAAGATATTCAGATTAGACCGCATATATATACATATATATATGTATGAATTAAATACTCACCCTTTTGGTATAAACTATTATTCATTGGCCGGAACAGTCACATGTACTAACGTTGTATGAACAATCGATTGAAATGTCGTCCAAAGATATTCGTAAAGGGAACTAGCTAGATAATACAATATTAAGGGTTATTAGGGTTCGTACGTGTTAGGTCACTTTACTACAAGGTTAGGTTGCAAAATACATTAGGGATTTTTTAATGATAAAACACATGCTACAATTAGCATTGGGGGCTGCATGTGTAACCACCGGCATTCAGACCCAGGCCACCATTTAATTGCTCGCTTGGCTCCTTCAGTGGCTGCATTGTCACGATTTTAATCAAAAAAAAAAAAAAAAAAAAAAAAAATGTAAGAACTGCTTTAGATAGTGACATTTTTTTTTTTAAGTTCAGTTATCTTAAACTTTGGGCATGTTTAGAGCATGTTAACTTATCAATACAGTAGAAACTCGATAAAGTAATACTCGATTATTTAATAAACTCTCTAAGATAATATTTTTTGCCGGTCCCGACTCGGGGATAGGGTGCTAAATTAATAATTCGCTAAAATTATAAGATAATACATTTTTGATAATTTCTTTAGACCCCATATAAAATATAAATTAATAATTCCTTATATATAGCATATTACATAAATGATTTATGAAGGTTTCTGGAAAAATTACTCAATTGTCTTTTGTTTTTTGTTGAAATCAATTTCCCCTTGTTGTGCTTGCATAATGCTTTTGAGTGAGACTTGGATTATCCTTGTTGTGCTTGCATAATGCTCTTCGAATCTCGTCTGTCATTGTTGTTTTTTTTCACACCTTTAAGATAGGAAGACATGTTGTGTGTATGATTTGTTTGTGTTAACCTATTTTGATCTTATATTTATATAGAAAATATTTTTAATGTCCATAAAGTGATACATTGAACAAAAGAAGCATAATAAGGTGAGAGATTGAAGGTTTCTATCAAATTGAGCCGTTCATTTGATATACATGCATTGTTTACAATAATTAAGTGGAAGCTTGAAAGGTGTTTGTAAACTAAGTATTCTACTATAAATTAATAAAATATTAATTAATATATAAATTAATAATTATTAATTTATCGATTAATTAATAACACTTTTAATTGATAAATTTTGATGGTTCCAAGTGTATTATATTATAGAGTTTCTACTGTATTAAGAACTGAAATTTATTTTCCTAAAATATAAACTACTATATAAACAAGTTTTATTTGGCTGGCAAAGGGTATATACAAAAATTTGAGATTTTTTTTTTTTTTTTTTCTTTTTATTATTTTTTTTAAGTTTAAAAATTCATAGTATAATCTTTCTGTCCAATAATAGTGTTTATTCAATAGAAAATTTCTCATACCTATAATGACTTTTTGTACGTTAATCGTGGTCTTGTATTAAATATTTAATTGTCAATCCGACAATGACTATATGTTTAAAAATAGGTAAGTATATTAATTAATGTTTGTTTTACATGTAACAAAATACAAATTTCTGAATGAAAACTACTTTAAATACCTTATTTTTTCTCTTAGTAAGTTAGGTGCATTTGGTATTTCGTACCAACATGCAAATATATAATCCAAAAGTGAGAATGAAAGTGGTCGCTTAAATTTCAGTGAAAATGTTAGTTTAATTCGAGCCACGTAATTTTATTTGTCCATATGTACCACCATCTCATATACTAACACCAAACAAAACATCATAATCATAATTTAAGTCATCTACAAACATATAATTTAATCAAATAATCTTAGATCTAATCATATAATTGGTCTTTAAGTATATATGTCAAAATATATCTTTTTATATTAGCAAGACGTACCGACCAAGTGACATAAGTTTTCTTTTATTGTGTGTATAATTTTATTTCGCAATTAACGGTAAAAAGTTATGTTTTTTCATGATTGAAAGCTTGAAATAGCTGATAAACATCTACTATGGTTGAAAATATAGAAGGACAAACTATTATTCTAAATCTTATGATTAGTTCCTAACTAATACAACTTTATCATGTTCAAAGTTTACAGACAACACATAGTATAGTAAATGATCATATATTTGATATTAGTCTGTCAAAATGTCGGCAATCATAGTTATTCAAAAAGAAAAAAAATCTTACTCTTCCGTTTAAAATTACTAGCCCTGCACAAGTGCACATCTATAGTTTAGGAAAAGTGGAGATCGATCACTACACTGTACACGAATAACATGTTGTGTTGACATTTGAAAATCATTTTAATTGGTTAACAAACCAAAATTAGAAAGATAAACATGTAATTTAAAATGGGTATAGTATGACATTAAGAATTTTGCATTGGCAATCTTTTTTAAGTTTGGTAAGTTTTGAAGTTTCCATGTTATTTTTACAATATAATGTTTACACACGTTATTCTATTTACAGTTTAAATGGTTTAGCCTAATTTCCATGACCTACGGAAACCTATAGGAGTTTAATAAGTTGTAACATCACGAGGACAATTATTTATTGCAACCAATGAGGTAACTTAATTATATGTTACTTTTGATATTTAAAAAACCTCTAGAAGACATATATCCTACGTCATGCTAGTCAATAATTATATATACCCGTTTGCTTTAACATTACTCTCCATCTCATTTGCATAATATTTCTCACATTCCTATCTAAGCTAAAAACATGGCATCACCATCCAAGCAACAAAAACAACCTATTTGCCACCCAAAAACCAATGTTAGATGGTGGTCGAAGGACACGGTAGCTATTGTTACTGGAGCAAATAAGGGTATTGGGTATGCGTTGGTTAAAAGATTTGCTGAGTTGGGGTTGAGTGTTGTGCTAACGGCTCGAGATGAATCCAAAGGTTCAAAGGCCATGGATTCGCTTAAGGAACTTGGGCTCGAACGTAATGTTTGTTTTTGTCAGCTTGACATATCTGATCCAGCTTCCATTCGCTCTTTTGCTTCTTGGTTTGAATCCAGATTTGATGGGTTTGATATTCTGGTAAGTACTCTCTAACTCTTTGCAATGTGCATGCATACATGATAATCATAGTATACACATGGTCTTCAAGGAATGATATATGTTCTCTTTCACATATTAATCAAATAGTTCAAATTTTCTTTTTTAATTAGGATTGGCTTGATGATCAAGTCGTTAATTTTAAAAGTTAATATAGGAGTTTGATTTAATTTGCCTCGAATTGAACGGGCTCGAGTATGTTAGTTTAAGCTCAGTTAACTTGATATATGAAACATGCATCATTTATAACCCTAAGTACCTGTGTATTAGCATTACATATATATCGTATGAGCTCGATAATCTCCATAAGGTGTTCACTAGAATAAGCTTGAGTGAATTACCTCGAGCTCGAATAACTTAACAAACTCACATCCTTTGCCACCTTTTATATTGCCAACTGAAAATATTACGAGTAATATGTTATGTGGCTTCTAAATATGTATATATTGTTCATTATTTTGGGATATCTCTAACCTTACCAACCAAATCATATATAAACTTATATAGTATGCGTGTGTGTTTCACATTATATTATTATATACAAATAGTCGAATATATAGATTTGCTTCATTTAATGATATATAGTATACTTATAGTAGTGATAATATACAAAGAGATCGAAACTAGAGTAACATAGATGAACAAAATATACTTCTAAAGTTGTTTCTTAATTATTTTCGGTACTCATGGATATCGATGTTATAGGTGAACAATGCGGCAGTGTGTTATAACCCTATGGGTGAGAACTCGATAGACCATGCCAAAACAGTGATCAACACTAACTACTACGGTTCCAAGCTATTCACCGAGGCCATGTTGCCATTTTCTCGTCGTTCAGCTTCCACAAGCCGCATCCTCAACATAAGTTCTAGACTTGGGACATTAGATGTAAGTACTTAGCTACATTATACGCACAATACTTTCCTAGCTTATTACGGAGTACCTAATTTGTACGTGTACTAGCTAGCTATGAACTAGATAAAGTCCATACCATTTGAGATGCTCGATCTGACCAGTTCTTTTGTTTATATTATGTAGAAGCTTAAAAATACAAAAATGAAGGCAATACTTGGCGACAAAGAAACACTAAGCGAAGAGCAAATAGACATGGTGGTGAATGTTTTTCTACAAGATGTGAAAGAAGGAAGATGGAAAACCCAAGGGTGGCCCGAGATATGGACTGATTATTCAGTATCAAAACTTGCCTTGAATGCGTACTCTCATGTTCTGGCTCGTAGGTTTGAAGGTGTGGTAAGTGTGAACTGTTTTTGTCCCGGGTTCACTCAGACGTCAATGACGGATGGCAAAGGGAATCACTCAGCTGAAGATGCTGCCGAAATGGCTGCGACGATTGCATTGCTTCAGCCCAAAGCTCTAACCACTGGAAAGTTTTACGCAGGGTCCACAACTCGTGGCGTATTTTCGAAATTATAAGCTTGTATCTTTTTTCCTTGTTAGTTAACAGCGGAATCTAACGTTTTTGAACTTTGGTGGCATATTGAATTCAAAATTAGTCAATGTTGATGACTATGAGACACAATCGAGCAATGAAAGTCGCAATAAAAAGTTCACTCGATTATGTTCTTTCTAGAATGACTTTTGTATTAAAGAATTAAGAGTGTGGTCTTAACTTTGAACAAGAGTAATAATCGAACTGATTTAAATGAAATGTTGATTGAGTTTAACTTGGTCATGAACTTGAAACTTGACGCGAGCTTGATCAACTTTCAATTTGCTCTTAAGTTCGAGCTGAAGCTTGATGAATAAGTCGGTACTCTAATACTAGACTCAAGCTGACTCTGTTGATCGATATATATGCAATGTAAAAAAGTTTATAATAGCATTATTTATAGTATGGTTGGCTCGACAATAGCTCGACTCGTTAATTATATTATACAATATATACACACTGAAGGTTAATTAGCTTTGAGAAAATTAAATTAGTTCGATTAGACTTGCATGCTACGTAGGTTGAGGTTTAAAATTCTTGCACTTAATTAATTTTCTCGAAAATCTGCTTGCATGCTATATATACTTCGAACTCTAATCAACTTTATCGAATATCCATCGAGTCATATATAAATAGCTCGGAGTTACCTTCATCATATATGTGAAGAGCATTGAATGACATGTCTAATTGGTGAGCCTAAATGTATATCTAATCCTATGTGTCAGCATCTTATTGGTGACAGCAAATGGACCATTTTTTGACAAACCAATAAACAACTTTCACATTCATTTAGGTATAAAATCAGGCCTACATTTAGGCCTCTCAATCATTTTCCATATGTGAATTGTTATGTACATTGGTTTAAAGTATAACGTTTAAGTTATTTATGTGCAAGTTCTATGTGTGTGGACTCTTGGGGGCTTATTAATTTTGCTCGTGCTTTAGTTGAAATAAGCACAAATTCTGAATTGAAAGCGAAGTGTCTAAGGCCATTCCAAATGAGGAGGGTAGCAGGTATATTACGAAGATCATTACAGTCAATATGAATGGAAGCTTCTTCATTGTGTCTAAGTTATTTGGGCATGATCTTATAAATTGTCCAAAATGTGTTAAGGAGACTGTTCGGAGTGATAGTAATTAATGTGGCAACTAAGGCTTCTGCAACTTTGGAAACGAATGATAAGGCGTTTTTATCGAGGTCAAGAATCGTATGAATAAAGGGAAGAAGGTAGCCGATCAATCTCGGCCTATTAGAGGTGTTAAACTTAATAAGCCAAAACCTAAATTTTGGAGACCGAGATCGACGACAACTACCAATCTTCTTTTAATGCTAAATTTGTTACAATAAGTCTTTTAATTATTTTGTGATGTTTTGAACTTGTTGGGGGAAGAGGATGTGGATGGGTTCCAACAGAATGGTAAGGGGTCAAATGATTAGCTTGTGAGTGATTTGAAAGAGAAGGAGCAGACTACGACTACTAAGCCTAATACTGCTTCCTCTCCTTGTACTTCTGCTTTGGGCGATTATGGTAGCACTACTACTCCTATTGTTGAGAAAATTGGGAAGCTTGAAAAGCTAATTATTGAGGGGAAAGTTACTTTTATGGATGATGATGGTAAACCTCTAAAAAAGATTGATTATCCGGGTGATTATGATTGTAAAGATCAGTTTGTGAGTGATTTGAAAGAGAATGAGCAGGATGCGGCTACTAAGCCTAGTATTTCTTCCTCTACTTGTACTTCTTCAACTAAGTGGGAAACCATTCTCAAAGGTGGATTATGTGGTCGTTTCTGATAGCGACGATGATGAAGTTCTGAAATATCCTAATATGACTAATTATTTTGGTAGTGGAGGGAATGAGAGGAGTCTTTTGAAGCAATAGAAAGATGATACATGTGATTACAATGATTATGAAGATGATTACTCTGATAATTGTGGTCTATTTGCGGCCCAATTAAAGGCTGCTGTCATCCATGACATTAGACTTGGATATATTGCTTTTCCGTTATTTAGTATAAAGGTTGATATGTCTTAGTTTATACAGTATTTGTTTTTGTTTTCTAGTTGTAAGTAGCTAGTTGATTATTTATAGTATGTCATTGCAATTAATTGTTTTTTTGGAGTAATATATTTTTTCGGTAAAAGACCATTTACCAAAAAAATAATAATAATAATAATAATAAGAATAGTTATTTATTTATATTTTGGAATCACCATTTATATGACATGGTGATTAAACATTCTAATATCCTTACAAGAAATCTCAGATTAAAACCCATTAGATACACATCTTGGAGTACGTGATCAAGAAAAAATTGGAAACATAAGGTTACATGATATTTAGATTAGACCGCGTATATATGAGTTAAATGCTTACCCTTTTGGTATAAACTATTATTCATTGGCCGGAACAGTCACATGTACTAACGTTGTATGAACAATCGATTGAAATATCCAAAGATATTCGTAAAGGGAACTAGCTAGCTAATACAATATTAAGGGTTATTAGGGTTCGTACGTGTTAGGTCACTTTACTACAAGGTTAGGCTGCAAAAGAATACATTAGGGATTATTTAATCATAAAACACATGCTACAATTAGCATTGGAGGCTGCATGTGTAAGCACCGGCATTCAGACCCAGGCCACCATTTAATTTCTTGCTTGGCTTTTCAGTGGCTGCATTGTCACAATTAGTTTAATAAAAATCCTTAATTAAGATATGTTTATTAATAAAAAATGTAAGAAATAAAACTCACTATCATAAACATTATACAGGTTTTTTTTAACTTGTGCCTTGACACACAAAATTCATACGTCCCCGAGTAGTTTTTCGTATCTTTTCGTGGGTCTCTGTGTACTTTTAGTATGCTTAACTTGTTGCACCCAAGTCACAAGTTAAAAAAATCCTATTACGAATTCTATATGTATATATGCTAAATAACATTAAACAAATGCTTTAGATAGTGATATATTTTTTTAAGTTCAGTTATCTTACACTTTGGGCATGTTTAGAGCATGTTAACTTATTAATATTAGATCTCTCTAGGGGCGATTTTTCAACCCTAACCAATTCTAATCGTTCCAATCAAATCTACCTTAATTGTCGATTTTCTTGGATCGTTATTTAGGGTTTCGCTAGGGATCTTTAATCGACTTTTCTTTGTTGTCGGATCTGATTTGGTTTAATTACAATCGATCATTATTCTTTGAACTGTTCGATTGTTATTATGATGGGAGGTTAGATTCTTGATTCGTATTGTTATAAACCCTAATCGCTAAGATTAGGGTTTCTTTCTCTTCTTTTTGGTTTCGCATGCTGCTGGATTATTGGTTTGTATTCTGTTTGATTTGGTAACGGGGTGGTGAGAGATGGAAAGGGGTTTTTTGAGTCCGAGATCTAGTAAGAAGGATGTTAGTGTATCGAGGGTTGAAGTTGATGAGTTGGCTGCTCGTATGAAGCGACTGAAATGAGGTGAGGATGGGAATGCAGCTACAACACATCAAGAGGTTACTACTGCTAGTGCTAGTACTAATGAAGCCACAACATATCAAGAGACGCCGGTGTCACTTGATTTTGCTGGTACTTATGTTCAACCTAATGTGACTAATGTTAATGTGGGTAATGATGGTAACGCCGGTGTTACCAATAGTTCTATATCATCTAGGGCTAATGAGGTTACTTTGAATACTAATGTGGATGTTGGTCAGAATGTGAGTCTTGGTGAGCACCTTGTAAGTGATGGGACTGATCATGTGAACAAGGTTAAGGATAAGGTAGTGGATGATTTACCTGCTTTTGATTCGGCCTATAATGGTTCACAACAGCCTAATGTGGAGCAATTAATTGCTCATGCTCATGAAAATTTTGATGAAGCCATGAATATAATTCAAAGTGATATTCGTGTTAATTTGGCTTCCTCTTCTGATTTGCGCTATTCAAGCGGTAGTGGGCTTCAACCTAATTTGAATGTTACTAATGTTATTACAACTAGTACTCTTCCTTATGCACCCAAGGTTGATACTACTATTGGTAATGGAGTGAAGTCGGTTTCTTATGCGAGTGTTGCTTCTAATGAATCCCAGAAACACGTGTCTAATTTCGGAGGTTAGAATGCAACAATAAGAAGGATGATGTTGATCTGTCAGTCCCAATGAAAGTAGTGCAAGAGGTGAACATGAGGTTTGAAAATACTCTCTACGGATACTTCCTTGGTCAACGCCTTGCTTTTCCTGTTGTTGATTATTATGTTCGCAATGCTTGGGCTAAGTATGGTTTACAAAAGGTTATGATGAATGCTAAGGGTTTCTTTTTCTTCAAGTTTACTTCGAAGAAAGGTGTCGATGATGTCCTTGATAATGGTCCTTGGTTGATTCATAATGTCCCTATTATCCTTAAACCATGGACATTGAACACCAACTTGCTTAAAGAGGATTTGACTAACATTCCGGTATGGGTTAAACTCCATGATGTTCCTTTAGCTATGTTCTCTGATGACGGGCTTAGCCTTCTTGCTACATTGATTGGGACGCCCAAAAGGTTAGATGCTTTTACTAGTCAAATATGCAAGGAATCTTGGGGCCGTAGTAGCTTTGCTAGGTGTATGATTGAAGTAAAGTCGGATGTGGTACTAAAGGACTGGCTCACTGTTGAGATTCCTTTACTTGATGGTACGGGTTCGACTATTGAGAAGATCCGGGTTGAGTATGAGTGGAAACCGTCTCACTGTGATAAATGTAAGGTATTTGGACATACTTTGGTTGAGTGCCCTAAGGTGGTCATACCGACTGCTCAACCTACTAAGAACGCAAGTGATGGGTTCCACACTGTTAACAATAAGAAGAAGGGAAAGCAAGTTGGTTCGAATCCGGGTCGAGGAGGTTTTACTAAACCTGTGGTGGGTAAGCATTTTGAATATCAGCCCAAAAAGACTCCTCCTGAACCAAAGAAAGCTAATGTCAGTAAGAAGAAGGCTTCTGATGTGGCTAGTACGAGTGGAACCAAGATCACTACTTCTAATCAGTTTGATGCTCTTAATATGGATGATACAAATGGTTTTGGTATTTATAAGGTTGTTACTAACAAGGATGTGGATGCTGGTAGTACAATGGAAGTTAATAAGGATGAGTCGGTTAAGACTGGTACTACATCACACGTCCCTCTTGTGAGTGATATGCAAGAATTGCTTGTGAGTGATTCAATCGGAACAATGGAAGTTGGTTCTACTCATATTGTTGAGAAAATTAGTAAGCTTGAAAAGCTACTTATCGATGGGAAAGCTACTCTTGTGGTTGATGATGGTCATCCTATTCCATCTACCTCTGTCACTAAGAGGGCTAACCCTTTTTCAAAGGTGGTTGCGGTTGTGGTTTCTGATAGTGATGATGATGAGGTTCTTAACACGTTCGATGAATCAGCAAATCTTTTTGGTGGTGGTCATGAGCGTGAAGATAAGTTTGATGACTATGACGATTATTCGAAGCAAATTTATGATCTTCCAGGGGAATTGGATGCTCTTAATGCCATTTATGGCTTTAATCTCCAAGGTCGTAGGAAGTAGTTTATATTTTTGTTAGAGTCTATTAATATCATATGGTTAGTAGTTTTGTTTCTCTTGTTTAGAAAATAGGACGTATCTTGTTATGTAAGCTTTTCGCCTATGTAACGGGCTGAGATATGGGATTCACCCATATCCGTTGTAATTAAATGCTTTTTGGAGTAATATATTTACCGGGTCGTTGACCTCTTACCCAAAAAAAAAAAAAAAAAAAAAAAAAAAAAAAAAAAACTTATTAATATTAAGAACTGAAGTTTATTTTCCTTAAATATAAGGTACTATATAAACAAGTTTATTTTGGCTGCCAAAAGGGTACGTACAAAAATTTGAGGAATTTTTTTTAATATATATATATATATATATATATATATTTATTTATTTTGTAAGTTTAAAAAATGAGATAATTATCAAAATGGCCTGTTGCCCTTCGGTCTAGGCATTTTTAGCCCGATTTTGAAATATTCTTGATTTAGCCCAGGTTGCCATGGGTAACAAGTGTATAGCCAACTGCATGATTCCAGATGTCCTCCAGTTGCCCAAAAATTACAAAAGTTGCCTAAAAAACACAAAAGCTGCCCCCCAAAATGACACTTGGCATCATTCGGGTGGCTATACGTTTGTTGCCCAGGGTAACCCGAGCTAAAACGAGAATATTTTAAAATCAGGCTAAATATGCCTAGACTCAGGACAACCGGGCTATTTAACTATTTATCCCTTAAAAATTCCTAGTATAATCTTTCTGTCCAATAATAGTGTTTATTTAATAGAAAATTTTCTCATACTTATAATGTGGACTTTTTGTACGTTAATCGTGGTCTTGTATCAAATATTTAATTGTCAATCCGACAATGACCATCTATACTATATAAAAGTTAAACCCTTTAATTTAATGTGCAAGAGTATTGTGTACAAATGGGTGGTACGGTACAACATAGTTTAACCAGCCTCTTAAGTATATGAATTACACAAATTTACATCTACATACTTCAATGTATTTGCGGTTATGGTTCGTGAAAGGCCTGCAATTTTTGCAACCTAAAAGAATACAAATCAATCTTCAATTACATCCCTCCTAAATGTGACTTTTCACTTGGATTTTTTATGATTATAAATACCAAAGCATCACCATCTTCACCACCAAAAAAAGGAAAATCTCATTCACACAACACAAAAAATTCATATAACCTTCGAATAGACCCAAAGGGTCACGACTTAACTCGACCGAGCCGTATATCACACACAACCATAACCATTCGGACCCAAGGGGTCACGGCTTGCTCATACCGAGCCGTATATCACGCCGGACGACTCTTGAGGGTTTCGGCTAATACCCACGAGTATAATCACTCGAACCAAATCATCAAAACCTCAAAACTATCAAAACCCAACCAATGTTCTGAAAGGCTCAAGGCGCACTAAGTCGCAAAGGGGGTCAAAGAGCCTCGAGTCGAGGCGCAAACCAAGGCACGGGATTCATAAATATGAGGCGCACTATACATTTAGGTTTTTTTATAACATATGTGACAACTTATGCAGCTTAAATAACACAAAAATATCAATATTCAATGCATAATGCCACTTAATAGTTATTACATTGCATTTAAACCCAAAATATTAAGCAGACAACATATCAATATCCATGAACTACCCTAAATTCCTGAATATACATTACAATATATGAGTTTATGACTTATAAAATTTAACAAATTACCATGTATCAAACTATCAACTATCAACAACAACAAAACTATGTTTGTTTGGTAACACTTAACACTAAAGAAACAACATTTGTATCTGTTAATAAGCTAGTATTCTTAGACATTAGATTACAAAAAAACATAGTTCTTTGTTGATTGTGTGTTTTAGTTATTTTCAAAAATATTAGAGTTATTAGATACTTTATAACTTAAAGGGCCAAATGTATATAACATGTAAGCCCAAATTGTATCTTACTATTAAGAAAAAAAGGCAAAAACCCCGTTACATCTTCTAGGCGCACAAATCCCCAAGGCGCTAAAGCGCAAAAATCCCCAAAGCACTGCGATTTTTATGGGATTCATGCATGTCGTGAGCCTCGATCTAAAAAAATCCCAAAGGCTGGAGCCTCGTGGGATTTAGGGAGTAGGCGCGCCTTAGGCGCGATTTTTAAAACTATGAACCCAACACAAATCGACACAATCCGAGCTCAAATCGACACATACACGGATACCCATTTAATATTTTTTTATCAAAACCTTTAAAACCCATTCGATTACGACCCAATAATAACAAAAATGACCGAGTTGACTCGGTTAGTCAACCCCGCGTATACAACGCGTTTCTCACCTTCAAAACTTCGATTAGATAAAAAAAACCCTAAACCGACTCTCCCTCTGGCGATTTTCCCAAACCCTCTTATCCTAATCATTTTTTTCAGAAATCTGCCTAACCACTTGCGATTTCCTGCATGATTCTGATTTAGTTACTGATTGACAATCATTGTTAATTGTTTCTCTATTGGATTCGTCCTGTGATTCACAAGTTCTAGCGAATTTCTATAAATCGTTTTTCTTTAGGGTTTGGTTAATTGGTTTTGAGTTCTGATCGACTAAGGTATTATCATTGATTTTCTTTGTTTCAAGTTGGTTATCTATTCCTATATAGTCCTTATCTAATTGATTCATCATTCTTTTGGTACGATTATTATGGGGGCTGGTTGATTCATTGGCGTTCAACTCTCATAACCCTAAGCGATTAGGGTTTATCTTTTTCATTCTGTTTGCATGCATGCTGGTTGGTATTTAATTCCTGGTTAATCGATTCTGCTGGTTTGGTGTGTGAGGGTTTACGGGAGAGATGAATAAAGGTTTTCTTAGCAACAAGAACGTATCTACTGTACCAACGGTTACGTTGGGTTCGCCTCAAGTACGACAAGAGGCTAGGGTTGTGGAGAACCCTAGTCTTGAATCTGGTATGATTGATAATATCTTGGTAGGGAGCAAACAAGACCTGGTGGAGCCGGTTTCACGTGGTAATATTCAAAAGGCCACTACTAGCTTTGGTGAGTTGAGTACACCTTCAATGATGAACCCTGTAGTGTTAGTTTGAATGTGGATGATGCACATGATTGTTCTATGAATGGTTCTAAGAAAGTGGAGCCGATTCCACTTACGAAAGATACATCACATGGTGATGACTTGGAGCGGATTACAAGTGCTGATAATGTGAAGTAGTTGATTGATAATGCGCATTAGAATTTTGATGATGCCATGAACAAAATTCAAATTGAGATTGGAGCTAATGAAGTTAATCCTCCTTCGCTTGGAATTAATGTGAATATGAATAAGAGTGTAACTTCTGGCCCTAATGCTCAAAAGGTTGATACTACTTATGGTACGGGAGTGAAGTTGGTTTCTTATGCGGGTGCTACTTCTAATGAACCTCTGAAACATGTTTCAAACTTTCGTAGGTTGGAATGTAGCAAGAAGAAGGCTGATGTTGACCTTTTTGTTCTACTGAAAGTAGTGGAAGAGGTGAACACGCGGTTTGAGAATACTCTCTACGGTTACTTTCTTGGCCAACGCCTTGTTTTTCCGGTTGTTGATTACTATGTCCGCAATGCATCGGCTAAGTTTGGTGTTCAAAAGGTAATGATGAATGCTAAGGGGTTCTTCTTCTTTAAATTTAACTCGAAGAAAGGTGTTGATGATGTGCTTGAAAACGGTCCTTGGTTGATCCGAAATGTTCCTATTATTCTTAAACCATGGACTTTGAACACAAACCTACTTAAAGAGGATTTGACTAACATCCCGGTGTGGGTTAAATTCCTTGATGTTCCCCTTGCTATGTTTTCTGATGATGGCCTCAGTCTTCTTGCCACATTGATTGGCACGCCCAAAAGGTTAGATGCTTTTACAAGCCAAATGTGCAAGGAATCGTGGGGCCGTAGTAGTTTTGCTAGATGCATGATAAAAGTGAGATCGGATGAGGTGCTTCAGGACACCCTCACTGTTGAGATTCCATTACTTGATGGTTCGGGTTCCACTATTGAGAAGATACGGGTTGAATACGAGTGGCAACCACCTCGCTGTGACAAGTATAAGATATTTGGTCATACTTTGACCGATTGTCCTACAGTTGTTATACCTCCTGTTCAGCCTACTAAGCCTGTTAATGATAGTTTCAAGACTGTCAATCACAGGAAGAAAGGAAAGCATGGTGGTCCTACAATGCCGGGTCAAGGGGGTTTACTAAACCTGTTGTGGGTAAGCAGTTTCAGTATCAACCTAAAAAGACTCCTCCTGAGCCTAAGAAAGCTGGTGGCACTAAGAAGAAGACTTCTGATGTGGCTAGTTCTAGTGGTACTAACATAATTACATCTAACCAATTTGATGCTCTTAATATGGATGATACAGATGCGTTTGGTATTCCTACTCATGACACCAACATAGATGTGGATGCTGGCCGTACAATGAAAGTTAAAGAGGATGAGTTGGTTAAGACTGGTACTACATCACAAGAACTGCTTGTGAGTGATTCAATGGGAACTAAGGAAGTTGGTTCTACTCCTATAGTTGAGAAAATTAGTAAGCTTGAAAAGCTACTTATCGATGGGAAAGCTACTCTTGTGGATGATGAAGGTCATCCTATTCCGTCTGCCTCTGTCACTAAAAGGGTTAACCCATTTTTCAAGGTGGGTGAGGTGGTGGTTTATGATAGTGATGAGGATGAGGTTCTTAACACGTTCGACGAATCAGCAAATCTTTTTGGTGGAGGTCATGAGCGTGAAGATGAGTTTGATGACTATAATGATTACTCGAAGCAAATTAATGATCTTCCAGGGGAATTGGATACTCTTAATGCCATTTATGGCTTTAATTTCCAAGGTCGTTGGAAGTAGTTTATATTATTGTCCGAGTCTTTCAATATTATGTGGTAGTGTTTTTGTTTTCTTGCCAAGAAAATAGGAAGTATCTTGTTATGTAAGCTTTTCACTTATGTAACGGGCTGAGATATGGGATTCACTCATATCCGTTGTACTTAAATGTTTTTTGGAGTAATATATTTACTGGGTCGTTGACCTTTTGCCGAAAAAAACTTCGATTAGACCAAGAAAATGGTGGTGGTGGATCACGTAGGTGACGGCTAACGACGAAACAAGACGGTGGATAGCTTTGACGGCGCGTGGTGTTCGAAATATGGAAGAGGAGATGATGGGAAAGGTTTTGGTGGTGGCGGTGTGGACGGGAGGACAGCGGTGAGGTAGTGCCGGCAGTAGGAACGCAGCGGCTAGGGTTTGGGGAGGGAGATATGTTTTGGGGAAGAAGATAAATGAAAAGCGTGATGTAGGTTAAGGTATATACCAAAAATTGCATATTAGTCCCTCAAGCTTCTAATTTTCTCCCCAAGGACATAAAACAAGGATCGTCGATGCAATGTCTATTAAACTTTTTCAATAACTCGAATAATATTCACGAAAAATATTACGCGTCGTCGTAGAACAACAGTTTTGTAGCTATAATAAAAGTAGATTTATAACAATTTGTTGTAATCCGTCTTTGGTTCGTTCAAAGACCGGGTAAAATGATAACCGGTCATACAATTGTGTGTTGAATTAGATTTGAGTTTTTAATTGGACCGGGTTATCTCATTCATTTGTTGGGCTTATAATATTAACCTCCTAAATATGATGATGATACGATTCTATTTGTTTGATTTTGGTTTTTATTTTCTTATTATTTTGGTCAATGAATGTGGGCTTTGTTTCAATTGTTTAATGACAATTGTTTACTTTGTGAAATTATACTACAATACTGAATAAAAAACATCATACTATTGATTTAATTTTAATATCTAATGTTAACGATAGTTTCATGGCACCTATATCCAACTTTTATGTTTTATTAAAACTTAGTTCGTATCCAACTTTCATGTTTTAGAAATTTGGTTTCGTACAAGTATTCATATATATTTTATACAAAGTTTAGTTTGGTACAAGTACTCATATATTTTAGTTACACACGTTTAATATAACTGTTATGTTAGATACGAGGTTCGAAAATTATTACCAAATATGACACTACGAGCAAGACTTCAAACAAGACTCGAAAAACAAACAAAAAGAACGCAGTCCGTTCATTTTGTGTAACAATCTTTAAAGATTTCACTATAAATGTCTAAGACAGTCATATGTTTTCATAGGATTTAGTAATTTGCTGAAAATGAGAAAATAAATGTTCACGAGTCTTTGTATACCTTTTGCACGTTAATGAGTACTTGAGACATTTTCAGTTAAAATAAGTGAATCATTTAAGAAAGATATGTAACCATACAAGTAACTAGATTGTTTAATAAACTCATCACAATAGAACTAAATTGGACAAATTGTTTAATAAACTCATTTTAGAAAGATATGTAATCATTTTGATACACATTGGTTTGGACAATTTCATGCGAGTTTCCACTTCCGCAATGTTTCCATTTCTCTTCTTCCTATAAAGATATACATGGCCACATGGATAAACTAAATGAGAACACATTTTGTATTTAGTTATAATTCAGCCATACCCCGTGCATCGCTCGGGTTGTATAAATATCAACACATGGGTCAACATGATACTGATTATGACCACACGGGTCAACATATAATTAAAATCTTAAGGATTTACCAATTAATTCTCATATGTCACAGTAAAACTTATAATTAGCATGAAATTTAATTTGGTAGGGCTGACAGGTAACCATTACATTACATACAAAGCATTTAACTTTCCCTTTTTATATTTATAAAAAAAAATCCAATTTATAATTAAAATTTTACTACACACGTAAATAAATAATCAATAACAATCAACCGTCATATGCTGCGTCTGCACCAACATTACGAAGAAAAAAAACACATAATTATTCAGCAAACAACCCGTCCCGTCCATCGCACGGGTTGTATAAAGCCTCGTATATTTAAAAATAGGTAAGAATCTTAATTAATGTTTGTTTTACATGTAACAAAATACTCTAGAAAAATTCTCTCTGGCGAATTAGGCGAACTCCGTAACTTTTCCATCTCTCAATCGTCTAATTCTTTTTTCGTTTATCAATCTGGTCTACTACAAATATATCATTGATTAATGTTTTGGATTTGTTAGTGGCATTGGGATTCGTTGAAGTAGATCATTGATTATTAATATTTTCTGCGATTACGTTTAATATCTGATCGCATATATAATTTTTCTTCTTGGCCTAATTATTACTTCAATCAACGGTTTCAAGAATATTAAGGGTCAAACATTTAGATTTTTATAACGCTGGTTCCTTTTTTGTGATTTTGGCGTTGTTCTGGATGCGGTTTTGAGGGTCATGTTGCTGTGATTTATTCATGATGGGTGTTACGAGAGAGAGGGATAAAGGCGGGGGAACGTTGGAACATGATCTTGGTGGAGATAGTAGTGCGTCTAAGTCGGCTGAAAAGTATCAATCTGATGTGAATATGATTGATACGACTCCTATTAACATTGATAATGAGTCGACACAACACAAGGAGGCTCATGATGATGGTAAGTCGTGTCCGGGTACTGCTGATTCGAGTGTGCCTAAGACTCAATCAGGTTCTGATCCTCCATCTTTTGCGGATATGCTTAAGGATAAAACACTAAAGAAGACCGTTAAGATTTCGGAGATGCGAAACGATAATTGTGTGGCTGGTGCTAATGTCACCATCCCTTTGGAAGCTGTCAATGAGGTACGCTCTAGATTCGCTAATACGTTGTATGGTTATTTCATTGGTAAGAGACTCGCTTTCCCGGTTGTTGAAAATTACGTTCGAAATACTTGGGCAAAGTTTGGTTTACAAAGGGTTATGCTTAATAATGGTTTTTTCTTTTTCCAATTTGAAACCAAATAGGGTATGGAGAGGGTGTTGGAAGAAGGTCCATGGTTGATACGATTGGTTCCTATCTTTTTAAATATTTGGACCCCGAATACTACTCTTACAAAAGATGATATAACTTTAGCTCCTATTTGGGTTAAACTTCATAATATTCCGGTTGTGGCGTATTCTGAGGTAGGTCTTAGTTTGATCACAACGCAAATTGGTCGTCCTATCATGCTTGATTCCTACACGAGTACGATGTGCCTTAAGTCGTGGGGTCGTATTTCCTATGCTAGGGCCCTTGTGGAAGTGTCTTCTAAGGAAGCCTTACTTGACTCTCTTGTGGTTGCTATCCCCTCCCCTAATGGGTCCGGTCATTCATTGGTAACGATTGATATTGAATATGAGTGGAAGCCACCAAGATGTGAGACTTATAAAGTTTTTGATCACAATGATGATGGATGTACTAAGCGAGTGAAACAGGTTGTGAATGATAAAGTGTTGGTTGATGAAGAGGGTTTCGTTGAACCCTCTAAGAAGAAAGGTAAAGGTAAGCTTCATGGTACTAATCGTCAGGTTGATGGGATTCGTTTTCATAAGCCTAAAGTGTCGTATTACTATAGGCCGGTTACTAAGCCAAAGAATGGAGGAGCGTCGACGTCTAACCAATCAAATATAGGTCCTCCAACTGTTAATGTAGGTTCTACTTCTTGTAACGAACCTACGATTGATCCTACTAGTAGTACGACTCCTTCCCGGGATGACCAAGGTAAGAATAATAATTGGGTGGAGGATATCAACTTTGTTGAGTTGAAGAACAGCTTTGATGTGCTTAAGGCACAAGATTCGGTTTTGGAACCTGTGATTGGCACTACAGATACTCTTGAAGTTACTTCTAGTTCTTCTAAAACTACTTCTCCGTCGCCTATGATGACCACTCCTATTGTTGAGAAAATTGGGAAGCTTGAACAACTTATTATTGAAGGGAAAGGTACCCTTGTGGATGATAATGGGAAACCCGTTCCGGTGGCTGATGGTATAAGGAAGGGCAACCCATTCTCTAAGGTGGGTGAAGTGGTTGTTTCTGAAAGTGAAGATGAGGTGTTTGAGCCAAATGATCCTATGGATAGTTACTTTTCATCAGCTAGAGGACATGACGAGCTTGAAGGTTATCTTTCTGAGGATTATGCGGCCCAGGTCTTTGATTTACTTGGGCAATTTGAGGAATATAATAAGCAGTTTGATTTCAAGCTTCAAGGCCGTTCGAGGAAGTAATCTCTTTATTAGGATTTGTTTATTTGTTTGCATGTCGTTTTTGTTCTCAATGGTTGTTCTAGTTGTTGGTAGCTAGTTGTTCATTTATGGCATGTCATAAATGATATAGGGGTTGTTCAAGCGGTTGCTTGAGGTTAATGTGGCGTTTGAGCCACATTCCACTGTACTTGAAACGGTTTTTTTGGTTAATATATTTTGCCAGGGTGGAAGTTCCCTTTTACCAAAAAAAAATACAAATTTCTAATGAAAACTAGTTTAAATACCTTATTTTTTTTCTTAGTAAGTTAGATGCATTTGGCATTTCGTACCAACATGCAAATATATAATCCAAAAGTGAGAATGAAAGCGGTGTGTGCAAGGTGTAGTGAGTAACTCAAGTTACTCATTTGTGACCTACGAGTGCCAAATTATTTTAAACCTTCTTTACAATAACCCTTCTCACTAACAAATAACCTCAACTTATTCATTTAAGGCCCATCACTTACAAATTTTTTTTTATTTCATTAAATAGACTAAATTCATTTCATTAATAATTAAAATAAAATACAACACAATAAATATTACACACAATTAAAAATAACGTAAAAAAAATATATACGAACTAAAACACATCAACTTATAATGAAACTAATTATTTCTATTCCGTTTAATTTCTTCCCATTAATGTCGTTGCTAAACATGCTCGATGAGACATCGTTGAAGCTTTGCGTGTGTGCGTTTATCGTGTAGTTCTTTGATTTTTCTTCTTTGCACTGCGCAACGTTCAAACCATGTCTATTGCATATTTGGTTGCGGATGAATATATATTTCGGCAGCTTCGGATATCGCAAATTTTTGATCTTTCAAAATCATGTTATGCATTATGATGCACGAGTACATGATTCATCGTAACTTGCCCACAGTAAATTAGCGCGCCGGTTGGTCAATAATGTGCCAGCGTCCTTGGAGGACACCAAAAGCTCTTTCGATATCTTTTCGAGCACTTTCTTGTTTCGCTTTTCATGCGGCGTTTTTTGGGTTGCTTGCAACCGTAAAAGATTTGGCAAAATATGCCCACTTTGGTTAAATTCCGTCAGCTAGATAATACCATTGCTTAAAATTTTTTCCGTATACTTCAAACGGAACTTGATGGCTGATGTCATCAATCAGGTCGTCGAATAACGGAGAATTATACAAAACGGTAAGATCATTATTCGCACCTGCCACACCAAAAAATGCATGACAAATCCACAAATCATACGATGCAACAACTTCAAGCATTATAGTTGGATACTTTTTATCACCTCTATGAAATTGCCCTTGCCATTCTTTTAAACAATTCCTCCATTCCCAGTGCATACAATCGATGCTTCCCAACATTCCCGGTATCTTATTAACCATGTTATCTGCGTGGTATAAGTTGCAAATATCATTCTCATCTAGTTTTCTTAAAAACTCCCTCCCAAACAACTGGATTATGCACATAGTAAAAAAATCTAGACAATTGCGTGCACAGTGTTTGCCTATTTGTAAATACTCATCTAATGCATCGGTGATATCCCATAAGCCAATTGGCGTAGGGCAAATGTGCATTTCATAATCACACTAAAACTCATTACACCCGCAGCATTGGGTCAGACTCTAAAGAAATCAAAATGCGAGGGAAGTGGATGATGAGTTTCAATATAAGTTTCAATACCTTGGACTATTTCTAAAAATAGTTCACGGCTCATACGATAACGACGCCAAAAACTTTCTTCCGTATATTTTGGTTGGTCACCAAAATATCGGCCTAGACGTGATTTAGCAACTTCAGGTTCATGGCGGACGTATCTACGGCGTTTTGAAGGACCGGATTATTCATTTTGCAACGATTGCTCGTACTCAAATTCTTAGAGAATCATCTCTAGCTCTGTTATCTCTTCAAAGTCACTAACACTTAAATCAATGTCACACCTCGCCAAGGCGGAAACGCGAGGGTGTAACTTCATAGATATCATCACAACACATGGTGTCCATATAGAGAATAACTACATGCAATAAAAATGGCAAAGTATAGAAACAAAGTGTCACAACAATACCCGAAAGATAACAACATGATAAACTCCAAACGCACAGATAAACCACTTCCAATGCAACTAAGGTCTTGTCTAATCACATCCTTCTATCTTATCCTTAGAAAGCTAACCTAAAAATGATGCTTAAAACGTCAACATAATGTTGGTGAGATTCATAGGTTTAAGACACACATACACTCTCAAGGCAACCAGTTTACTGTGATCATAAAATATAGCTGGACAAATAATTTAAAGTTATCATATAAGCTACATGTATTCACACAAGATAAAGGCAACCAACAAACATAAGGCAACCAATATGACGGAACGTGTCCCCCGCTCCAATATAGGCATCAATTAGGTTGCATGCGCAAGCAACAGGATAAACATCCTCCCAATTAAGTGTCTGATATGCATGTCTGATATTGACATCAATTAGGTCGCATGCGCGAGCAACAGGATAAGCATCCTCCCAATTATGTCACTGATAATACATGCCTGATAATTCCCGATAATCCACGATAATCACAACATATAATCATCACACCATAATAATCATCGCATATAGCATACATACGATAACATTATAAGTCCAAGCTCTTTTATATCACACATAATCACAGTAACTCAAAACATTTAAGACAAGCATCATTCCCATCCCAAGTTTAAAACAAAGCAAAAATATGGGACTATGAACTCACCTCAAACCTTGCAACTTCCACAACACAAATCACAAATCTAAACAACACAAAAATAAATCCACATTACACAAGGTCAAGCTAAAAGCTACAACCCATATAATACACATATGACGGATGTCTAAGACTCATATGATCCACCATGGATCTCCTAGACACCATACTAACCACTACCATAACCTAACACTCACTAAATCCCTTGCACTCTTAAAATCAGAAAACGCAAAATTTTTGGGTACATTCGCCCATATGAAATCATGACAAATAAAGCTCAACAACTCACACCAAAAATTTACCATGGTCTCTCATAAGCATACAAGCTAATCCCAAAAGGCCATGGACTAATAACATACACAAGTACTCAAAAGGAAATCAAACTTGTCAACTATCCAAATTCGGATCTGAACGCACACCAAAAACGTTTTAATTAGAATAAAATACTTATTCAAGTTTTTATCGCGAATCCTTTTCGTGGTAGTATAAGATGACCTAAGACTTAACTATTCCAGAAGGGCTAATCAAAATACCACTTTTTCAACCACAATTCACCCTCAAACTTTTACCCAAATTCTGTCCCGGTACAGCTTTGACACCTTATCAAAGAAAAATCAAAAGACCAACTTCCCGACCTTGAAATCAATCGTGGCTGGACTTTTTGGAAAGCTCTTTCATTAAACTTCAATTTAGACCAAAAATTCGTGACCTAACTCCTCACCATATATTATTTACAGTCACATCTTTACAGCACTACTTTTCTGTGCAAAACCCTAACTCAATAACTAGCATGTTTTACGCTCAATTCTCTTAACCAATCACCATACTATTATCATTAATTGATCCCAACATGTTTAACATCATTAATTTACAGAAGTTTACAAACCCTAGATCCATCATAATTAATATTACATGAATTAGATTAATAACTAAGTAATTGAATGAAAACTAGCATCGAAACTATACCTCGATCTTTATTTTTGGCTTCAAAAACAAAACCCTAATTTTTCTTTTTCTTCTCCCCAGCTTAGTCTATCATAATTTGCAGAGAATGAGGGTTATGGGTCGTTCATGGGGTTATATGGGTTGGGCTTGTTTGGGTTGGACTAGGATTCCTTATTACTAGGAATTGTATTTGGGCTCAAATTGGGTTTCCTTTTCCCTTTTTCCCCCTTCTTACCGATTTTTACATGTATATGATATATATTTATATTTTTTTATTAAATTAATTTATTACACTCAAAACCTCATACTTTTCATATTTTATAAATGCCCGTAGCTAATCCCAGCGTTTTACACGATAAACCTCAGTTTTTACGACAAACCGGAAAATTATCATTTTCAAAAATAAAGTTTCCAAAAATAGATTTTCACCCTTTATAAATATATAACACATAAAAACAAAATCCTCGTAACTTGCTAACGCTCAAATACATGAACGAAGACTTGTTACGCAAAAACACCAAAACTTCACAAGTCATTTCTACACCACAAAGGCGATTAAAATGAACTTTCCCAAATATCAACATTACTTACTCACAAAAACACCATCACGCAAAGGGATTTAGTGCTAAAACTTACCTATATCACATATATATCACTTAAATCACCTAGGACACACCAAACAAACGTCAATCGAGTCAAGACTATCAGTCAAACTGACCTGCTAAAACCACGGTTGTTACATCATCCTTCACTTAGGGAAATCGCATCCCGAGATTTCAACTACTCGAGTCACCACTCACAATAACAAAAGAAAATTTATGGATATTTAAGCGGAATAATACCACACCATAAATCGCATCCCTAGAAAAACGCACACCACACAAACTCTAAAAAATCGCCTTAAAAATTATAATTTATTCAAAAGTTGTTTCGATGATCAAAGATCATTCTTTTTCATGATCAAAGATCAGTTTCATTAATTATTTGATTTGCGGTTTGTTTTATTGATTAGTTGATGGATGTATATGATACTATTGCTTTTATGTTGATCCAATTTAATTTTGATGACATTTTTTATAAAATAATTATTGTTCTTGATTGTGTTCAGGATGGAGATTATGAAGCAAGATGAGTTGTTTACCGAAGGTATTTCGTATACAACTCATTGTTGTAAATGTTAGTGTTTCTATTTTTGTTTAATTTTATTGTAAAATATTTGGATTTGATTATAGGTCAAACAAGTGAAACTTTATTGTCATGATCCTTATTCAATGGTATGGATTTTTTTTATATATCATTAGTTTTGATACTTGAATTAATTATTTGTGGGTTTTTTATTGACACTTTTGCATGTAACAGGCATGGGGTTTGGAGATCACTGAAGCTTTACGGTTACTAATGAAAGTTAAGAAGAGACTTCACGAACAGCTTGAGGTATAATGGCCACTTATTTTTTGTATGATGATTGAAACTATGAGTAACAAACAAGTAAAACGTGTACCTAAAAGTGTTAAACCTAGAAAGTGAAATTAGAATTTTGAAGAATAGTCATGTTAAGTAGAAAATAAGCCTGCAATTTCTTTCTTTCTTGCCTGCAAGTTAAGAAATATGCTTAAAACTGTTAAATCTACTATTAATATTAGTCTAGACCAAGTTACATGAGGAGATTTTTATTATCTCTGTATTTAATAGGTATATCTATAACAATGTATAAAACAAATATAACCCCACCCTTTTAAAACCTAGACTACCTTCTCCGGAGACTAAATCCGAGCAAGCTAATGCAAACATATGAGGTAATGAATACTTTTAGATTATTTTTCACCTGCTTAATTTTTTGCTAATATTAAAATTCTACACTTTAAAGATTAAAATTAACCCAAATTGCCAGTTTTATCTTAATGGGCCAACTCTGCCTCCTAAACTCATTCAAGTACCGATGTGTGTTTTTTTTGTTAACATGATTTTCCTCCATTTATAATATCATGTTTTAATTTATTCTTTCTTGCGTGTAGCCACTGTGTAGCTTCTAAAGCTGAAGTGATAGAAGCCCCTATTATTTTGCATTTCAATCTATGAACTCCAAAACTGCTAATCTATTAATCTATTTGTTAAACAAGAGTTTGTTGAAGTCATTTTGATGATGTGTCATTATGTAACAGGTTTATGTAGGGTGTCTTTGGTTTATGAAGGTGTTTCAACATAAAATAGAGTGGAGATTGATTTTCATGTAATTCTTGGCTGTGAGTTGTGTGATTTGGTGATATATTCTACAACCAAATGTATTACACAAGGTATGCACTTCGTCTTCCTAAAACCACTTACTCTTCCCTAATATGAATGTTGCTAATGCTTATCTGTTGGAACAACATGAGAAGATAAAAAATAGATAAAAATCAGAAGTTCTGGCATGAAGATTGTGATATTTTCTTTTGTATGAACTTTCTCATGGCCATTTGACTTACAGAAGTACTTTTAGTCACGACAATATCGTGGCTAAAAGTTATAAAAACTTGACTGTGACTTTCAACGTGGATAATTTGGTCAAGGAAATGTACTTAAACCTTTAGTCACGACCAAAGTCGTCACTATAAGGTTTTTACTATTTTTTAAAATATTTGTTTGACTTGAGAAGGCACTTTTAGTCACAGCGGGGTCGTGACTAAAAGTTGTGTTAGAAAATCGAGCTAAATTCGCCTAATGTCGATGCACTACATTACGCAATGTTAAATAAACAATGGAGTAAAACACAAAAATTACATTACCAATCGAGAAACGTTCAAACATTAAAACGTACGAATTAGATTACAAATCGATAAACGTTCAAACATTAAAACATACGAATTACTTTACAAATCGATAAAAGTTTAAACATTAAAGTATACGAAATATATTTCAAATGCTAAATTGCTTTGGCTGAATGAAAAACTAATCCAAACCAAATTTTGAGTCATTATAAAGCTCGTGAAGTAGTGCAGCTGAATCACGTAGCTGGTTATCGGGATGCATTTCCATTTCTAGTGTTGCCTCGAGCACCTTTATCATTCTAGTAAAGAACTTGCAATTTGTGCACTCTGCATTTCCAGGACTCAGTGTTGAAGGTCCTACAATAACTTAGAGGTGTTAAAGGTCCTGCAGAATAACTTGGAGGTGTTGTAGCTCATGTATAACAATATCATCTCGACTCGTCCGTTTAACAGGGTATGTATATCTATATCATATCAACTCATCCGTTTAACATGTTATGTATATCCATATCATCTCGGCTCATAAGTTTAACATCTCATGTATAACGTTATCATCTTGACTCATTCGTTGTATAACGATATCATCTCGACTCGTCCGTTTAACATCTCATGTTTAACGATATCATATCTGTGACAACCGGCAATTTAGGGAGCCATTTTGAAAACCCGCATTACGTTAAAGTTCGATTATAACTTTTATTTGGAAATTTTATTCACAACGAACTTGTAAGACCAATATTTATGGATAATTATATTTTATGACGTTATGGAATTCGTGAATTATTTTAATAATTCATTATGAAATTACGTGATGATGTATGTTTTTAATTTTCTCACTGGTACTACGTTGACTCCGGCACTAGGTTTACCTAACGGGAAATTTATGACTTGTTTTACGAGTCTGATAATATTTAATTAATTACGGGATGTTTTTCGAGAGATATTGAAGTTTGAAATGAGTTCGGGTTTCGGGCCGTATGTTTTTACATTTACTCACTTTACCCACTCAATACTATTATTATTATTATTATTATTATTATTATTATTATTATTATTATTATTATTATTATTATTATTATTATTATTATTATTATTATTATTATACCCTTTAAAAAAAATAATAAGAGAGTAGACCACAAAATTGGTCCTTGTGGGTTCGGTTCTCACACACAACACACCAACACTCACCCTCACTCCTCTTTCTCTCATTTTCCTCCCTTCCCCCTAACCCTAGCCGCCGATTGGTTATCCGGCCGCCACCACTTCACCGCCGACCACCACTACAAACCACCACTATTTTCGTGATCCCCACCTTCGAATCTCCTAGATCCACCCCTACACGCGCCTTATTACACCATTTTCATCACGAATCATCACCAAATCTCACCACCAATCATCATTTTCGAAGTGTTGTCCGGGTTGTTATCCGTGGGTTGGTTCGAACCGTGAGCCCTCGACTCACGGCTTGGATAATGACTCGAGCCGTGGTGCTCGTTTTCTTGTTATTTTTGAGCCGTGGTTTGGCTCTTGGTATCCTTGATCTCGTTGGTATCTTGGTTCGTGATGCGTGGGAATTGCACCTTGCTTTACCTCTCGAGGGATCTCGAGAAGCTTACAACCCCCACCAGGCAGTGTACCTGATCGTTGTAGTATAGTATAGTGACAAGTACCGGGGGATTGATCGTTCAGCTTAGGAATAGTGTCGCTAGGATTAGAAAAACTAATTAATAGTTCTAGAGGTGAAAGATGATTATTTTTGTATTTTTATATTTTTATGAAAGCAAGTAAAATCTCGGGTTTTGGAAGAGTGGGCGGAATTAGTTGCTATTCAACTAACCCAAAGCTATTAAATACTAAAAATGATATTAAACTAAATTAAACTAAGGTTGTGAGCAGTGGTTGGAGAAATTGTGTTTACTTAGACTTCATTACTCCCTAGATATCTTTTACATGTTAATTACTTGTTACACTTGTATGGATGACGGATTGTATTCCTTAATACCATTCGTGGGGTGGCATACATAACTCCCCAACTCTATGAGCTCTTATCTCCTCCTACACCATGACCCAGCACAACTATAGGGATTGTAAACAGTGGCTCATGCATTAAATATAACCAATAAAGACCTAGTACGCCTCGGTTCATGTTTCTTAAGACGTTCAAGCATGTTACCATTTGGAGATCTGCCAGTTTTCTTAAGCCTAACATATAATATCATTCATCCAATACAAGAATAGACAAGTAATCAACACATAATCAACATCTAGGTTTCATTAGATCTAAGCAAACACAAAAGAGATCTAGCCTAGCATAGTAGAATTGAGACAAGAACAAGATATAAACAACCAACACATAGACATATTGATTGAATTGAAAGTACACTTATCTCAATTACAATGCAAGGTCTCAAGGGTTTGGAACCCTTGAAAAACCTGTAAAAGAGGCACCAAAATCGTCTTTAGGGTTTCACCAAAACTTCTCTCTTTTTTAATGAAAAAACTAGAAAACTATATATAGGAAAAACAGGCTGACGGCGTCAAGAGTAACTTGTGACGCCGTCACCTCGCTGCCATATACTTCCTCGGACGGCCTTGATCCACTTATGACGGCCTATGTGACGCCGTCACCACCCACGGTATTTAATTCTTGCCACTTTGACGCCGTCATGAAGCCTTCTGACGCCGTCACCACCTTCGGTGTTTAATTCCTCATGTCTGACGCCGTTAAGATGGTGGTCTTGACGCCGTCACCTTGTGTCTTCAGCATGGAAAATTGGTACTTTGCCGTTTTCTTCACTTTTTTGCTCCAAAAACGTCCAAAATGGCTTCTTTTCCAGAATTCACTCTCCAAACACCTAAAATCACAAAAGGAACGATTTAGGGCAATATTTGATCAAATAAAGTCGGATTCGGGCTTAAATGACCCCCTAAAAATGGATCATTTTTCGCCTCATCATATACCCTTACACTTGAGATTTGCTTGTCCTCAAGCAAATGAGCTTTTATTCTACTCAAAAGACAAGTTAGGGGTCATTTAACACTAATATAAAAGTAATTACAACAAATAATCGTTCCACTAAAGACCAATAGACAAGCACGGAGGTCATACACAAGCACCTCACAAATAGTGTTTAGATACTCACATCTCTCGGGTGTAATAAAGTAATATAACATTATGGAAATGGAAGATATCTCTCACTACCGGTCATAGCAAAATAGATTACCATAGGCTTGGGAAAGGATCAAACCTCCACCACATGGTGTAAGCACCTAGGATAAACTATCAAAGAGGTCTTTTAAAGGGTTATAACGTTAGGTGTAGGGATATGCATTACACGGTTTTGTTGGATAAAGGAAGTTTTACTGGTGGCGAGTTAACAATCTTGGTTAATTACATGTACAAGATGGCGTTGCTAAGCCAAGACTAGACTCGACTTAAGCTAATAAATGAAAAATAACAAAAACATAAAATGAACATAGAATAAAAATGGGATGGTAGTCCGTATTTTTTTTTTCTCTTTTTTTTTTCTTTTCTATTTTTTTTTCTTTTTCTATTTTTTTTCGATTTTTTTTTTTTAGACATACACTCTTACCCTACCATCCAAAATAATACATCATAGGGGTTTGAGCAATCCCCTTACACTTGAATCTTTACATACTTTACATTAAACTAATCTAATGACTCGAATTAAGAAAATCAAAACACTTGGAGCACTTTTAAGATTAACGTACGTATGGGGGTAATAATATTATGTTCTTCCCCATTACTTCATAAAATAAGTACTTACCCATGAGTCCCAATCGTCCCAAAACAATATGTACAAGGATATGACTCGACTTAGCAACCATGTAATCAATTAGATAGTTAACTTAGGGTTTAACAAATAACAATAATGCACTAAAAATGAGCGCATACACGGAAGGCTAAGGCGAAGTGGGGTGTAACAAATTCTTTCTTTAAGTAAAATGCTTAAAGTTAGAAACGAAAAGATAGGCTCGGAGGGGTGTACTAGGGGTATCGTGTACTAAAAATGAGTACAACGCTAAGGGTGTGGGAAAAATTAGTTGACTTAACTAGCCAAGTAATATGACTTAAATGGTCAAGTAATTATAATACGGGTTTAACACAAGGGTGATCCTAATGCCTCTTATCATGTAGTAAATCCTACCACACGAATGTAGTCTCACTAGCGGTCTCGGGATGCATCACTAACGCAAGTTCTAGAATCTAAATGCTACCGGTACACTCCTAAGCACCAATAATAAATGCTTTTCCTATCAAATCTAAAGGCGAACCTCACATCTTTGGGTGGAAAATTTTTCTGAATATACGGTTATGTGCTAGTCATACAACCTCCTATCCATGAGACGCTTGCTGTGGCTAAAGTTTCACTCCTAAATGTTGTAAAAAATTTTAAATTTGGCGCTAAAATTACACTAACAAGTATTTCTCATAGTTTTATTACACATCTACTATCAAACAAAACAAACTCAAGCGAAAGTGCATATGCAAGGTATCATCTTTTTACCCTCCCCTTACACTTAGGATGAACATTGTCCCCAATGTTCAAGTAAAGAATGTAAAAGTTAAGAAGTAAAGAGAATGAAATCAAATACTCCCCTGATTCGCTCGGTATGGATTATAGGTTGGCCAGGTTAAATCTTCCTCCAAGAAAATGAACAATCAAAGCTTCCCTTCCAGAATATAAATCATCTTCTTGTCATAAATAACCTGTAAATCCTGACAAAAGTAGACAAGGCAACCTCGCGTAAAATCGGCGGCATCCTATATAAGTTACTAAATCCTAGAAAACAAAGTAAGATATAATGCTTGTAGAATGAAGTTTGCAGATTTCCTGGAGATTATAAAACTTAATAATTCACAAAAACCATAAGACTCCGTTAGAAAAACAAAACCGGTAAAATTTCCAGATTTTTGACTCCTGACGCCGTCAAGAGCAATACCCTGACGCCGTCAGAATGGACCTGCAGAAATTCTTATGTTAAGTTTCCGGAAAATTTCTGGAAAAACTTTGTCCTACTTCCTGGAAAATCCTGCAAAACTTCATTATGACTCGATACAAGCATTTGACTCTAACAAATACGAATATACATGTTCATTAAATATTGTGGAGAATCATGATCGGTTTGTTTCTTAAAAACATATTTGGGGTTTCCCCTTACACTTATCTTTTGCAAAAATACCTTTAGGTTGAAGTTAAGACTAGGCCAAACAACATAATAAAGTATTTCCACATTTTAGTAGAGAAACATGATCAACCAACAATAAAAATAAAACATGCATACGGAAGCAAATAACAATCAAACAAATAAAATCACACAAAACATGGGTTGCCTCCCAAGAAGCGCTTTTCTTTATTTACGAGTCTTGTAGCTAGACTCAAAGTCGTGGGTTACTACGTGACTTCATCATTGGTTCCACTCTCTAGGTCATCTTCTAGACCAGTTTTGTATTCCGGACCTAGTTGCAAGCATTCTTTGTAGAAACCAAGCATCCTATTTCTAACATACTCTACTCCTCTACGTCTATCCTCCTCATTCCTATAATAAGCCGCTTGCTTATGTTACTTTTCGAAATTAGAGAGAAGGCGGTATTGTTCGATCTTGTAGGGCATTTGATAAGCGACCTCATCATTATCTTTCTTGAACCTAACTATCCCTAAAGTCGGATCATAACTCATCCTAGTGGCTTCAACAAATGGTTTCCCGAATATAATTTGGCTAAGGCAAGCATCTATCACGGGATGAGTGTCTTCCACTATCATAAAATCAATCTCATAGGTGAGATTCCCTATAATCACGTGTACTCCCTTAACCCTTCCTGCAAAATTACTTATCCAATTTTTTCCGGGCATCATTCTAAAATTGAGTTGCTTCTTCATCACCCAATTGTAATAGGTCCTAGTCATGATGTTCACGGGGGATCTAAGGTGGATGTAAGCTTTCCATATATGCATGTGCCCTATATTACATGGGATGTTAATGTTGGAGGGATCTCCCATTTTGATCAGGGGGTGGCCAAAGATATATGTTTTCTCGGGACTATCAAATAAATCCTTATGGTATTCCCGTTCCTCCTCGGTTGGCAACTTATCAAAGTATTTCTCCATAGGTTCTATCTCCTCCAATTTCTCATCCTTTTTAACCTCAACTTCCCTACTCTCATCCTCACTATTGGCTTCTACCTTAGCTTCATCCTTGTCACTCTCCTCTATCTCTCTATCTATCGGCTTAATGGTGACAACATTGACAAAGTGGACATGTTTGGATGATGAGGGGTCCTTAATTTGAATTCCACTATTGGTGTCCCTAGTGTCCTTCCTAGGTGTGGCTAATGTTTGGTTGTTGAGGGCTTTCAACAAGTTGTCGATCTTGTTGGTCATCTCCGTTTGTTGTTGGTTGAATTCGTTTTCGAACCAAGCTATGCGGGCTTCTTGAGATGCCATAAATTTCGACATCAATCCTTCAAGATTGTTGGTACTACCATAGTTGTTAGAAGGATTGTTGTTGAAGGTACGGTTGGATGGTGGACCGTTTGATTGGTAACGATTACGGATTGGAAGAATTGGGTTGATTTTGTTTCCACCTAAGGTCTGGGTGATTTTTCCATGAGGGGTTGTATGAATCACCGTATGTGTTTGGCTCGGGCTTGAAAGTGTACCACTTATCTCCCGCTTCGTCGGTACGCGTGGATGCGTAGTCCACAAAAGCTGTTCCGGGGAGTTCCATACAATCACGAGTGTCATGGGGACCACTACATAATTCGCATGAAGAAGTGATTTTGTTCACTTGGCTTGAATGCTTCGGAGCTTCGTAAGATTTCATGAGAAACTTGACTTGGTCCTCAAGTTCCATGATCCTACGGTCGGGAGTGCTTGAATTGTTCGAAGGCAAAGATATTGCCTTGACCGTTTTGTTCAAATCACGGGGATCATTCCAACTTTCATTGTCATAGAGAGCAAGATCTTCTATGAGTTCCCATGATTGTTCCGCACTAAGATCACGTAGCTTACCACCGGCCGATTGGTCAATGCTTCGCCTCGTGGAGATGTCGATATGGTCGTAGAAAATTTGGACTTGGAGCCAAAGATCTATGCCATGATGAGGGACTTTTTGGAGTAAGTCCTTGAAACGAGTCCATGCTTCATAAAGAGATTCATTTTGACGTTGTTGGAACATCAAGATGTCATTCCTAAGCTTAGTGGTTCTCCCCGGTGGGAAAAATTGAGCAAGGAAACGAGTGGTGAGATCATCCCATGTGGTGATGGATCCCGCGGGTAAACGCTCAAGCCATTGACTAGCTTGATCCCGTAGAGAGAATTGGAATAGGCGTAAACGGGTAGTCTCTCTAGTTTCAACACCTAGGTCTATGGAATCTACGATTTTGAGGAAATCCTTAAGGTGTTGGTTTGGATCTTCGGAACGAAGTCCATGGAATGCACATCCGCTTTGCACCAACCGGATGGTGTCGGATCGCAAGGGGGTCACATTGTCTCCGGTGAGCTCAATGGTGTTTCGGTAGCCTTGGTGGCTAGGTTGGGAATACTCTCCTAAGGTTCGGGGCCTAAGGGGTTCTAATGGTGGGTTTTGTTGTGGTGGGATGATGGGTTCAAAGATGTTACCACCTTCCATGATGTCGGATGGTAAAGAGTTACGAACAAAGGCACGAAGAAATAAGATAGACTAAAGAAGACCTAAAAATAAAAATAAAATCTTACTAGAAAGGAATCTAGCAAGTAGACCTAATAAAAAGAAATCCTAACCTAGACAATAACTATTCCCCGGGCTGCGGCGCCAAAAACTTGATGCGTGGGAATCGCACCTTGCTTTACCTCTCGAGGGATCTCGAGAAGCTTACAACCCCCACCAGGCAGTGTACCTGATCGTTGTAGTATAGTATAGTGACAAGTACCGGGGGATTGATCGTTCAGCTTAGGAATAGTGTCGCTAGGATTAGAAAACCTAATTAATAGTTCTAGAGGTGAAAGATGATTATTTTTGTATTTTTATATTTTTATGAAAGCAAGTAAAATCTCGGGTTTTGGAAGAGTGGGCGGAATTAGTTGCTATTCAACTAACCCAAAGCTATTAAATACTAAAAATGAAATTAAACTAAATTAAACTAAGGTTGTGAGCAGTGGTTGGAGAAATTGTGTTTACTTAGACTTTATTACTCCCTAGATATCTTTTACATGTTAATTACTTGTTACACTTGTATGGATGACGGATTGTATTCCTTAATACCATTCGTGGGGTGGCATACATAACTCCCCAACTCTATGATCTCTTATCTCCTCCTACACCATGACCCAGCACAACTATAGGGATTGTAAACAGTGGCTCATGCATTAAATACAACCAATAAAGACCTAGTACGCCTCGGTTCATGTTTCTTAAGACGTTCAAGCATGTTACCATTTGGAGATCTGCCAGTTTTCTTAAGCCTAACAAATAATATCATTCATCCAAAACAAGAATAGACAAGTAATCAACACATAATCAACATCTAGGTTTCATTAGATCTAAGCAAACACAAAAGAGATCTAGCCTAGCATAGTAGAATTGAGACAAGAACAAGATATAAACAACCAACTCATAGACATATTGATTGAATTGAAAGTACTCTTATCTCGATTACAATGCAAGGTCTCAAGGGTTTGGAACCCTTGAAAAACCTGTAAAAGAGGCACCAAAATCGTCTTTAGGGTTTCACCAAAACTTCTCTCTTTTTTAATGAAAAAACTAGAAAACTATATATAGGAAAAACAGGCTGACGGCGTCAAGAGTAACTTGTGACGCCGTCACCTCGCCGCCATATACTTCCTCGGACGGCCTTGATCCACTTATGACGGCCTATGTGACGCCGTCACCACCCACAGTATTTAATTCTTGCCACTTTGACGCCGTCATGAAGCCTTCTGACGCCGTCACCACCTACGGTGTTTAATTCCTCATGTCTGACGCCGTCAAGATGGTGGTCTTGACGCCGTCACCTTGTGTCTTCAGCATGGAAAATTGGTACTTTGCCGTTTTCTTCACTTTTATGCTCCAAAAACGTCCAAAATGGCTTCTTTTTCAGAATTCACTCTCCAAACACCTAAAAGCACAAAAGGAACGATTTAGGGCAATATTTGATCAAATAAAGTCGGATTCGGGCTTAAATGACCCCCTAAAAACGGATCATTTTTCGCCTCATCAGTTCGACTCTTGTGAGTCGCGGCTCGTAGCCGTATTATTGTTGTTGTTCCCGAGACTTTTTTTGGTCGAATGGGTATTTTTGGAGTGCTCCTTGGAGCCCTTTTTGTGACCCTTGATACTTGGTTCGAGCCCTTTTGGCTCATGGTATTTAACGCGACTCGGTCGAGTCGTGTAGCCTTGGGTGTGGCTTGGTAAACCAACCCGAGTGTGACTTTGATTATATTGTTGCTTGAAGTTAACTTGGTGTGGTATTAGTTTTGTTATTAGTTGGTTATTTGCTTCATCTCTTGGCCGAATACATGTGGGTCGAAACCATGTTTGGTCTCGACATTGGATATTGAATTTTGGTATTGAGAAGTGTTGACGAATTGTGTTATTGGGGACCGATTGTGAGACGGTCACTTAGATTGACGGAGATAGGTTAGTCGGGTGCCGTAGTCTGACCCTATTGTTGTAGCACGTGGATTGGGATTGTGTTGGATGGAGATGTATTGTTTTTATGACTATTGCTTATTACTTTGGACTTGGACAATGAGCCGAGAGTCATGACTCGGACATGTGACCATTTCGTATGACTCGATAACTATTTACAAATAAAACATAAATAATAAAACTCGTAATAATAATTATTTGTAATATAAACGTTTATATGAATATATAGACGTGAATAACGGATATATAATTATATAAGTGCGTATAATAATAATAATAATAATCACGAGTCTTATTATAAATAATACGACTAGATATATATTAGGCTACGAGAGTAGCGTAATATTATTGAAAGTATTATTATTATAAAAATGTGTTATAAAACGAGAAATTCTCGACAATTACTAAACATTAAATAAAAGGGTCATTTATATATATATAACGAGTAAACTTATCGAGTTATGCGGAGTCGTAGTCACTCGAATTCAGGTAAGTTTTATTTGTGACTTTCGTGTTGTCACGGATATATGACGATTAATATAAATGTTTTCTATAACTAAAACAACCACTTAACCGAAGGGTTGAACCGGGTTATTTGGCTATATGAAATGAATATATTAATGATATAAATATGAGGATTATCAAATCGACGGATTTGATAAACTTCGGCGATTTATTTAAATGATATATTGGGCTAATATTAGATCCATAGTTTATTTTATTATTCTTTTGTGTGACTTTTTGGTTTGTTTTGTGTCGACCCGCTACCCGTATGGATACCAAACGTAAATACACCAAACTCTTACGAAATGGATTTTCGGAAAATAAAATGGAATACATCCGTGTTTGGGAATATTTTGTATTCGCGGAAATGATTTCTGAACAAGTTGATATTGTTAGGTCGTGCCGAGTCCGTAGTTGCCGTCTTGTGAGTTACTATACATCTTACTTCTACCAACTTTTTCTTGCTGTTTTCTGAACTTGAGGTGAGTCATAGCCCCACTTTTTACTCTTGAACTATGTTTTCAATACTTGGGGTGAGAAACGTGCAAATTATCTTACGTGGACTATTATCGCTTTTATATTCTTTCTAAACTTGCTAAGCGTATAGACTAGGATGTTTTGTCAGCTTTAGTCACATGATTTATGTGTACTATTCAAGGTTGACTTATTTGGTTATTGTTAGCTTTAGTCACATGGGTCGTGTGTACTATTCAAGGTTGGCTTATTTAGATACTGTAGCGTGCACCTATAGGTTATTAATACTTTGGAGGTTATCCGAGTATTTATTGGTATTGCGGGGGTTACCCGAATATCTATGTTGGAACGGAGGGTATCCGTGTGTTAGGATTCGAGCGGAAGGTATCCGCAGGCCTTTAGTGAATCCTTAGTCTAGCTAGCAAGCATTTTGCGTATATGTCCACTATATTGTTAGATGAATTTAAACCTATGATCTCACCAGCGAAAGCTGACTTTTAGCACGTTTTCTCAGGTAATTAAGTGACGATATGGATGAATGGATTGGAAGGCTCGGCTAAGGCTCTTGGTTTATGGATCTATTTTTCTAAACTCTGATAATTAATTATGGACCTACTGTTATGTTATTTTGGGCCCTCTGAGTGATGTTGGGATAAATGTAAACTTTAAAACCCCGTTTTGGTAGCGTTTTTATTATGTTTACTTTATCTCGTTCTATTATGTCTTGTGTTGGATACCAATCCCCGTAGCACTCCGAAAGCTTGTTACAGATTGGTATCAGAGCCAAGGTTATAGAGAACTAGATAAATAAACGCCTAAACTATAACCGAATTTTTATAGAAAATGATCCTTGACCACTGCCCGCCAGCCCGCCAAGCCGAAGCATCTTCTATTATTTTGAGGTATTATAAGATATTTGAGATGATTGTTAGATTTGGAATTTCTTGAGATGATTGAGGTTTATGGACTTAGTATAAGATGGCGTTTCGAGGAATTATATGGTCTAATTGTTTTATAAACGTTTTAGTAATGCGGTATTTGAAACTCTTTATTGAGATTATATGATTGAATTATTTGCTGAGGATTCTTAGTATGGTATTTTGAGTTGTGATTTAGTTGTTTTGAAACACTTAAACCTACCCTACGCCGTTGTCACAGACCATGGCCTCCCATATGCCCGATGTTGTCGAGGATATTCTTACTGCACCGGTATTACCTGCACAGTTCACTATGGCATATGATGATCCTTACCAGATGGCCATGCTTTCAGCTACTGTGCCGCAGGCAGCTTCTACTTCAGCACCACCTGCTGCATCTATGCAGGGACCTTCATCTTCTCTAGGGCTCCCTGGTACATCGAGGCAGCTTACTCTTCATCAGGATTTGGCTCGTATGGCCCCACGCTTTGCCCACCGAGCTACGGCACGCATGTCGGTACGCCCTACTCCATCACCTTTACAGATTGATGCTCACTCTCTCCTGTCAGAGGCACCACCCAGATCATTGCGTCGTCGTCCTAGATCACCTACCACATCTCCATATGGTTCATCTGTTAGGAGACGACGATTGATGAGGTACTCTTCCGATGAGGATAGGGAGGAGTACGAGGGTGAGGATGAGGCTGATGACCCTGAGGAGGAGGATGACCCTCAGGAGGCTGAGCAGGGTGATTATGATGACCCTTAGGAGGAGGATGATCCTCAGGAGGATGAGATGCCTGATGATGATGATGTGTTAGTACCACCAGCTCAGGCTGAGGAGCCTGATTCACCTATACACCCGATTGAGCCTGTCTCACCTGATCATCCGTTTCTGTTAGATTCACCACCTGGTAGTCCAGTGGCATCGGATGCGTCATCTGAGGTTTCTGCTGACCAGGCCGAGTTAGGTGAGAGTGGCAGGTTATGGGCTCAGATTATTGCCCAAGGCGAGAAGATCTCACGGGTATCCGATCGACTTGAGAGAGTTATTGGAGAGTTTTTAGCGGATTTGAGAGTTGACATGACTATTGTTGAGGGCAGGTCGATTGAGATGAGGAGAGTTTTGATGGAGATTCATGAGCAGATTGCGAGTTTACAGCGAGGTTTTGTCACAGCTTGAGAGGCCGACCGCAAGCTATGGCAGCGGAACACCGAGCTAGAGAAGGAGGTGGCAGACCTCAAGAGAGACAACGACACCCATAGTGTAGAGCTAGGATCATTATGGAGGGATTGATGGCTTGAGGCAGGAGTTGAGGAGCCTCCGCCAGCAGCGTGGCTAGTTACTTGGGTTATGTTGTCTTGTTGCTTTCTACACCGAGGAGTGTTCGGTTAGAAAAGCTAGTTATCATATTTTGATGTATTTTGTTCAGTATTCGTCTCTTTTGGAACGATTAGTATGTTTTGTGTTTTCCAGTAGTTGGATCGATGTTAGATCTCTATTGTATGGTTGACGGTTATTAGTATATGGTTATATGTGATTTTGGGTGTTATGGAAATTGAGTCCCTATCCGTTTTATTGATGTTTCATGGTGTATTGTTGCTATTCTTTCCATGACTTGGCTTCGTTGAATTACTTTTGTTGAGCATATTGATAAGTTCTATTGGAGACTCATGAACTTGTATGATGTTTCAGATCAATGGCCCCACGACGAAACCCTGTTAGAGCTACCAGAACCGGTCCTGCAGTGACTACCCCTGGTCGCTGAGGACGCCGTCCTACTCGAAATGTTGAAACCCCTACTCCTGACAACCTGGACACTACTAACCGCAACAACAGGAATCAAAATGTTGATGTTCAGGGAGACAATGATCATGTTCCACTTAATGCACCTACTGTGGATCAAGCAATGATCAATCAACTTGTGGAGCAAAGAGTTGCTGAACTGCTAGCCGAGTCAAATCATTCCAACAATTCTGCTGGAACTTTTCCACCTGTTCGTGCTAATGGATGTCAATACAAGGAGTTCAAGATTTGTGGACCCATTGAGTTTGGTGGAACTGAAGGAGTGGTTTACTTGGTCAGATGGATTGAGAAGACTGAGTCAGTGTTCAATGTCAGTGGTTGTGCGGAGAATCTGAAGGTAAAGTTTGCTTCTTTTACTTTCAAGGATGAAGCTTTAACTTGGTGGAACAATTACCGAAATTCAGTCGGGAGTGATGTAGCTTATGCCATGACTTGGGAGCAATTTAAGTCTCTGCCGATTCATACTTATTGCCCAAGGAATGAGGTCAAGAAGCTAGAGATTGAGTTTTGGAACCACAAAGTGAAAGGTAATGATATGACGACTTACAATCGTCGTTACCAGGAGTTGGCCTTGCTTTGCCCAGATATGGTAAAAACCGAGACTCAAAATATCGAGAGGTATACTGATGGGTTACCTGTAGCTACAAGGAATGATGTGATTTCTGCTAGGCCTGCAAACATCCATGAGGCAATCACTATTGCTCAACAACTTATGGATTCGTTGGAATTAGAAGGAGCTAATAAGGAGAAGAATGGAAAGAGAAAGAGAGACCAACACTCTAAGGGTAATGATCACCGAAGCAAGAGACAAGCTAAGGCTTATGCTATTGGGAATGGAGATAAGAAGAACCAGAACGGTGATGCACCCAAGTGTGGTCGTTGCCACAGCATCATACTGGATGGTGTAGTGTGAAATGCCAGAACTGCTCAAAGAAAGGACACACAGCTAAAGACTGTAGAGCTCGACCTCTTGCTATGGTTCAAGTTGCCCCTGAAATGAGAAATAAGGCGGATGTTACTTGTTATGGGTGTGGAAAGAAGGGAAACTATAGGAATGAGTGTAGAGAATCGTGGAACCGAGGAAATCAAGGCTTGGGTGGTAATGGGTATAACATCCCGTAAAATTTTCCTACGATTAACACATTATTATAACACAAAATAACCATTTTTTTACCCATAAAAATTTTTGTTTATTTTATACTTTTGACATCACAACATAATTACCAATTACTTTGAAACACTACTCACATTTATAGTTAACAATCTAAATGTCACGAATAATTAAACACGTTCATATTTAATACTTATACACTTCATCAATCAACCCAACCATCCCTTATTATACTTGTGTATGTTTTCTACACGATACGTTCAAAGTCATTCTACCACGTAAGACCAAACTAATTAAACCCACTATTAAGATTCAAGAATAACAAAGCTTATATCATATACAATCATAGGATGGAAACTGATCAAGAGCAAAACATATTCATTATTCGAAATATACAACAAAACAACATACCTCTATATACCCCTATATACATATACATACGAAAACACAGTTACATAATACAAACTTTCCACACATTATATATATTCTTTTGTTACTTTTCTTGTGATACGCTACCACACCAAACAGACCATTACTTATATTTTAGTTTCATTTGGAATATCCTTTGGGCTTGATTACACCACGAAGCCCACCAGGCCAAACAAGATTCGGTGTTTCTTTCTTTTTCACTATCGCAAGTAAGCTTCCAAACACACCTCGTTATATCATAAAATCAATACACAACCTTGCATGTTTATACACAAATCAAATGGTCATGTTACAATGAATGGAGAAGTACAAACTTGGTAACCTTCCTCACTCGTTCACTGCCCCGGGGATGACCCAAACACAGCTTGAGTAGATTCTTGTAACTTAGCACATGCTTTCAAGTTCACCCCCATTGCTCCCTAATCATCACAAGACAAAAACTAAATATATGACCAGCTGTCAGGAACATTTTGACACAATCCATACTTTTTCCCTTGCTCATGATTACTGGTTGACCTCGATTGGTTATAGAGGGAGGTGGCATGTAAATCGATAGCTCACTCACACCCTTATCCTCCCACCTCAAAGCCTCTCCAATCCAGAAACATGCAAATACCCTATCAATTATCACATTCCAGTCTAGTATATAAAGGTTGCATAATGTTCGACAACCTCACCACAACTCACAATCATGCATGCTTAGCATTCTGTTGGGCCATGGTGAAAGGGAATGCATGGTGAAGTAAACATGATATACTACTCTTGCACATACTGTACGAGAAGATCTAGCCAACACATAGATTCCATGCATTTTCTTAAGTCGACTAGGAGAGGGACTAGGTTCATGGTTGAACCTTCAAGCAAGCCATTTCTTTTCCCTTTGTTACTAACGTGAGTGGAGAGGAGGAAAGCAGAACAGTGGGTAGGATTGCAAGGTTTTGGCAAGCTTCTTGTGTTTAGTTCGATACAAGTTCAAGTACTTGGTAATCTTGAGTCATGGACAATCTTGGTTCTTTCATCCCGTACGATCACACCATTCTCACATCCACTGTTATCTTTGAAGTTGCTTCCATTTTACCTCTGACACTACGTTATCTATGCCTATCATAATCCTCAGGTGAGTCATAGCCCCTACTCTTACTTGTTTTACAATGATTTATAAACGTTTTTGGGGGAGATACATGCTTAATTACTGTTTTATACTTTTATAAGTACTCGTTAACTATATACATGTTACTGTGATTTCATAGCCCACTCTTTAACTATTTTCCCGTGGGGGAGATACATGCTTAAAACTCGAACACAAGTCTTTTATACCGGGTATTGAAATACCGTCAGGCCAATGTTATTTGCTTAAGTTACTATTGCCGAAAGTCCCTCGATCATGAACCTTAATCACTTGAAGGGTGAACGTAAATAAATGTGGATAGTACTATTAGTGATTGACAATCCTCGTTTGGTTGTTGGAGAAAACACCAGGCGCACTTTATTGTTCTTATTATAGGTTATTGGCAAATACCTATCTTGAGGGCCTACTACTTACCGTCATAACTTGAGATTATGATTGGCTGTTAATCGTTGAGTATCATGAGCTTAAGGCAATAACAGGAACATTGATTTAAACTTATTGATTGTATGTAATTACAATACATCCTTAACTTGTGATTCGGAACTCATGTTAAATGGATTTATAAACCAATTACTATTTTGGTATTGGCCCTGTGAAGGGCAATCCAATGGATTATCTTATTGAATTGACAAAGAAATCAATCATTTTCTAAATTAACAATTTAAACAATAAACACTATGAACTCACCAACCCTTGTGTTGACACTTTTTAGCATGTGTTTATCTCAGGTAACTATACAAGAAGGAACTTGAAGGCACGGAGTGGGCTTGTAACCCGGCATGGGCTTAAATAAACATTTTGACATACTTTAATTAAACTTGTTGTTTAAATTATGAAACATCTTGATGTCTCGAATATTTGGTATTTTGAATGAATTAAACTTTAAAGCTTCACTTTTGTGTCGTTTTCTATGATTGTGACAAAGATCCTCGAAGTAACACCCAAAAAGTCTTCCGCTGACATTTTAAGTCTTCCGCTGACGTGATGATTTTGGGGGTGTTACAGATTGGTATCAGAGCCACGGTTATAGAGAACCAGATGTTTTTAAACATTGGACTATAACCACACTTTAACTGGACCATTTTTACAAAATACCACTTCATGCCCTCCGTGCCTACATTCCTACATCTGGTAGAAAAGTTACTTCTCATTATTTCTTACTTATATAACTTGATATATGCTTACATGCTACGATTATGCTAATAACTATGTTTACTAATCGGGATTATTACAAATACCGTGTCTTCATATTTCCATCCGCTAGACTATTATGTGACCTTTAAATAGTTTATGGTACAACTACACTCTAGTATATTAATATATATTTATATGCTCCCCCAACTACTTTGAGTACTATGCAAATCCTCTTTAATTGTCTCGCTTTCATCTTTTACTTACAACATACTCTTTTTGTACTCTTGGAAAAATCTGCACATGAATTATTTTGTCAAATAGTTAAAATCTTAAAATGATTTACAACGTCTTAATTTGAATGGATTGGGACGCCCTTTTGTTCAAATCAAGAAATTATAAATCATTGAACCATAAGTTTATATTTCCTTAATTACATAGTTTGGGACGCTTCTCTATGTAAATAACGAAATATAGATAAATAGGTTTAATTACTTATGAGTTAACAGACATATGAAACCAAGAAAACCTAAATCTCATTAGAAACCGCGAATATTAATACACAACGATATAACTAGCATCGGTAATGCTATCATCACAAAGATCACTAAGTAAACCTTAACGTCACTAAACGATTGATCCACCAAGCTGATAAAGAATGCCACCACTCCTACGAGTGCAAGAACCACAACTGGATGTAATACATCGAATACCCTGTATGATAAAAACCACACAATGAAACGTTAATGCCTAGTGCATGAAGCTACAAATTCAAAAACAACACTCTTAATATTTCTTACCCCCATATTTCATCCGCACTAACGACTAAAACCACGATTAGCATAAGAAATGCTATGATCTAATCCAAGGACTCCAGATCTTCTTTCGGGAAGAAAGTTACAACAAAATACACAACTATAAGAACAATATAAGTATAAGACATATTAAAAATGGTTATTTGAAGACAAAATGAACGATAAAGAGAAAAATCAGGAAATATATAGACATGTTGCCATGAATCACTATTCTTGCCATGTGCATTCACTTTTCCCAAGTTAACATCTATCCACAAGAACTAAATAATTCGAGAATTATCTCCATGCTATTCTCTTTGTAAAAATTTGTATCAACAAAACTCTTTTGTTTAACGGGTAGGTTACCCGCACAGATTTTTGTAATTTTAAAACATAAAGAATAAATAAATTATCATCCTCATTTTTGCTCACAATGGATTTTATTCAAACGACATATTATTATTAAACTTGACTGAAACACATAAAAACATTACAAACGATACTAAAAATTAAACATCACACTTCAGCGGTAGTCTGGGTGATCCCAAGTCTGAGAATTGTTAGAATCATATCCATCATCATAAGGGTCGAAGCTTTCCAACCTCTCTTCTTCTATTTGAGCCTCCAGCCTACTTAGTTCCCGCTCCATGTCAGAAGTCCAACCACCATCATCGACAGCCACATTTTCCTCAAAACTTGGCTGGAATTGATCCAGATGAGGCAATTGTTGTTGTTGCACAGTCACTCTTGGTGCAGAAGAACTCGATGCACCTTGTTGAAGTGATTGCTGTTGTGGTTGTTGTGGTGGTGGTAGTGGATTTGGTTGTTGTTGTTGTTGGTGTTGCTGTTGCTGTTGCTGTAGTTGCTGTTGCTGTTGTTGCTGTTGCTGTTGCTGTTGCTGTTGCAGTTGCTGTTGTTGCTGTTGCTGTTGACGTTGCTGCTGTTGCTGTTGTTGTTCAATCCTAGCAGCTTCAACATTCTCTTTAAAACTCCAACAGATCTTGCTGGAACTATGGTCCTCTATCTGATGAACACAAACCCATAACGATTCAATAATAGCCGCATCCTTACGATATCCGTCATGCAAGAAAGTATCAATCACACGTTTCCGATCATCTGATATATCCGTACACTTTGCATAACGTTCTCTAAGCCGTTGTTTCGATTGTTTCACCACCTCCAACTCCAGAATGACCCTCAAAATAGCATTTTTATGATCCACATCACTATTTTCGGCTTCTGCTTTGATATATTGTTGGATTTGTTCAGCGGTATGTGGTAGCTTGCAAGCCATTGATTGTTTTGTGTGTGTGTGCTTGTGGATAACCCAACACGTACCAATGGTATTTATAAAAGAATTGGAAAAATAATTCTCAATTATTGTATTAAATATGACCGTTTGTTTTCAAACGGTAAAACTTTCAAAATCTGTGTCTATTAAAACTAGCAACAAAATTTTTGGGGATACGTGGTAAAATTCTATCTTGGATTTCGCATTTCAACACAAGTGACAAGAAACAGATCGCGTTAAACCCATAACACCATAACTTAAAATCACAAACACGCCACATGAAAGTAATAAACTCTCACAATTTGACCCCTCAATCTCTAAGAAATTTACGAACTTATCAAATAATCTTTACAAACTCTCAAACATTATACGATACCTTAACAAATCTCAAATCAACTCATTACCTCGTGTATATTAGAATAAAACGTACGTTAATAAAACATACTCGCAAAAACTAAACATGGGCCTTAACCCACTGCTTCCATATACCAACACACCTTTGGGCCACAAAATCACAATAAACCAACGCACCATTGGGCTGACCACTAACTTGAGCCGGCGTTGCTCAAATCTGAAACATAAACATTACTTCCGAACGACTCGTACCTATAATTTCGAACCATTTTTTCCGTAACATTTCTACACACCCCGTCAAATTTTTTTTTGTACATCTCAATTTATCATAATCCCAAGAAACAAGTGTGACGAATCTTTTCCAATTAATCGATCCTTCGATGGTCAAATTTTCGTCAAAGCTCAACCAAATTGCTACACTCAACTATAACTAAAAATCGTATTTATTTAAATACTCGAAGCCAAATAAACTCCACATATAGTTTTAGTCATAAGTTATTAAAAACCCACCGTTGTAAGCTTGACTACAATCAAATGAACCGACTCTAAATATTCTTAACACATGATAACATTCTATATAACAATGCATAAGCAATAAATACAAGCGAAAAATCAACATAAACCATGGCATTAGAAAACGAAGAAAATTTTATTCATACACTAGAGGTTACATGGAAACACAACAAACCTTATTTCAAACATTCCAACCACTACACTACGACACTATTTCTTCACTTCCAAAACTTGTCAATGAAGATCGCTAGAATCACGAATGGTGCAAGAAACATTAAGATCCCAACCAATATAGCACGATCTTCGTTCGGAACATACACTAGATAGATAGTAGTAACAATGGCATACATGATTGCAAGGTTGGTGATGGGGTGAGGCATGTCGACGAGGAGAAAGTGGAAGAAAAATTAGGTAAAAAGGAGTGTAAAAAGTGGGTTATTTAAAGAGAATAAGAGTTGGGTACTGTACACCACTGTGGTAAAATACTGTTTACACCATAAATAATACTGCCAAGTAACAACTATAATTTTGGACTAAGTTTCCCCCAAGTTTTTCATTCAACATCATCCTAAGATTGGTTATCATCAAGTAAAAAGCTAATGTAGTAGTAGATACGTTAAGCAGGAAAGTACAATTAGGAAGCTAATAATAAATACATTATTTGTTCTCCTTTCCCACTCACCTTTACGGCTACCTTATCTTAGAATCCCGGGACGGGATTCCGTTTAACGGGTAGGTAATATAACATCCCGTAAAATTTTCCTACGATTAACACATTATTATAACACAAAATAACCATTTTTTTACCCATAAAAATTTTTGTTTATTTTATACTTTTGACATCACAACATAATTACCAATTACTTTGAAACACTACTCACATTTATAGTTAACAATCTAAATGTCACGAATAATTAAACACGTTCATATTTAATACTTATACACTTCATCAATCAACCCAACCATCCCTTATTATACTTGTGTATGTTTTCTACACGATACGTTCAAAGTCATTCTACCACGTAAGACCAAACTAATTAAACCCACTATTAAGATTCAAGAATAACAAAGCTTATATCATATACAATCATAGGATGGAAACTGATCAAGAGCAAAACATATTCATTATTCGAAATATACAACAAAACAACATACCTCTATATACCCCTATATACATATACATACGAAAACACAGTTACATAATACAAACTTTCCACACATTATATATATTCTTTTGTTACTTTTCTTGTGATACGCTACCACACCAAACAGACCATTACTTATATTTTAGTTTCATTTGGAATATCCTTTGGGCTTGATTACACCACGAAGCCCACCAGGCCAAACAAGATTCGGTGTTTCTTTCTTTTTCACTATCGCAAGTAAGCTTCCAAACACACCTCGTTATATCATAAAATCAATACACAACCTTGCATGTTTATACACAAATCAAATGGTCATGTTACAATGAATGGAGAAGTACAAACTTGGTAACCTTCCTCACTCGTTCACTGCCCCGGGGATGACCCAAACACAGCTTGAGTAGATTCTTGTAACTTAGCACATGCTTTCAAGTTCACCCCCATTGCTCCCCAATCATCACAAGACAAAAACTAAATATATGACCAGCTGTCAGGAACATTTTGACACAATCCATACTTTTTCCCTTGCTCATGATTACTGGTTGACCTCGATTGGTTATAGAGGGAGGTGGCATGTAAATCGATAGCTCATTCACACCCTTATCCTCCCACCTCAAAGCCTCTCCAATCCAGAAACATGCAAATACCCTATCAATTATCACATTCCAGTCTAGTATATAAAGGTTGCATAATGTTCGACAACCTCACCACAACTCACAATCATGCATGCTTAGCATTCTGTTGGGCCATGGTGAAAGGGAATGCATGGTGAAGTAAACATGATATACTACTCTTGCACATACTGTACGAGAAGATCTAGCCAACACATAGATTCCATACATTTTCTTAAGTCGACTAGGAGAGGGACTAGGTTCATGGTTGAACCTTCAAGCAAGCCATTTCTTTTCCCTTTGTTACTAACGTGAGTGGAGAGGAGGAAAGCAGAACAGTGGGTAGGATTGCAAGGTTTTGGCAAGCTTCTTGTGTTTAGTTCGATACAAGTTCAAGTACTTGGTAATCTTGAGTCATGGACAATCTTGGTTCTTTCATCCCGTACGATCACACCATTCTCACATCCACTGTTATCTTTGAAGTTGCTTCCATTTTACCTCTGACACTACGTTATCTATGCCTATCATAATCCTCAGGTGAGTCATAGCCCCTACTCTTACTTGTTTTACAATGATTTATAAACGTTTTTGGGGGAGATACATGCTTAATTACTGTTTTATACTTTTATAAGTACTCGTTAACTATATACATGTTACTGTGATTTCATAGCCCACTCTTTAACTATTTTCCCGTGGGGGAGATACATGCTTAAAACTCGAACACAAGTCTTTTATACCGGGTATTGAAATACCGTCAGGCCAATGTTATTTGCTTAAGTTACTATTGCCGAAAGTCCCTCGATCATGAACCTTAATCACTTGAAGGGTGAACGTAAATAAATGTGGATAGTACTATTAGTGATTGACAATCCTCGTTTGGTTGTTGGAGAAAACACCAGGCGCACTTTATTGTTCTTATTATAGGTTATTGGCAAATACCTATCTTGAGGGCCTACTACTTACCGTCATAACTTGAGATTATGATTGGCTGTTAATCGTTGAGTATCATGAGCTTAAGGCAATAACAGGAACATTGATTTAAACTTATTGATTGTATGTAATTACAATACATCCTTAACTTGTGATTCGGAACTCATGTTAAATGGATTTATAAACCAATTACTATTTTGGTATTGGCCCTGTGAAGGGCAATCCAATGGATTATCTTATTGAATTGACAAAGAAATCAATCATTTTCTAAATTAACAATTTAAACAATAAACACTATGAACTCACCAACCCTTGTGTTGACACTTTTTAGCATGTGTTTATCTCAGGTAACTATACAAGAAGGAACTTGAAGGCACGGAGTGGGCTTGTAACCCGGCATGGGCTTAAATAAACATTTTGACATACTTTAATTAAACTTGTTGTTTAAATTATGAAACATCTTGATGTCTCGAATATTTGGTATTTTGAATGAATTAAACTTTAAAGCTTCACTTTTGTGTCGTTTTCTATGATTGTGACAAAGATCCTCGAAGTAACACCCAAAAAGTCTTCCGCTGACATTTTAAGTCTTCCGCTGACGTGATGATTTTGGGGGTGTTACAATGGGTACAATCATGGAAACAGTGGAGCTGGAGGAAATCGTGGACGACAAGATAACGGGGACCAACGTGTGGAAGCTGGAGCTGCTCAAGGAAGAGTGTATGCACTCGGGAACGAGAGAGGAGAAGATCTGAACGTCGTTACTGGTACGTTCCTCCTCAATAATCGTTATGCTTCCATACTATTTGATACTGGTGCCGATATGAGTTTTGTGTCCACTACATTTGCACCCTTACTAGAGAAACCCCCGATGGCCTTAGGAATTGGATATGATATAGAGTTAGCAAACGGGAATATAGAAAGGATTAATACCATCATTCGCGGTTGCACGTTAAATTTCTTGAACCACCCTTTCAACATAGATCTTCTACCCGTCACGTTAGGATGTTTTGATGTTATCATTGGTATGAATTGGTTGTCGAAGTATCGTGCTCACATACTTTGCGACGAGAAGATCGTGCGTGTACCTTACGGAAAGGAACTCCTAAATATATTAGAAGATCGGAAGGATTCAAGGAGCCCATCCCGATTAGCAGTTATTTCTTGCACTAAGTTACCAAAGCTAATAGAGAAGGGATGTTACCTTTTCTTAGCTCAAATTTCTGAGAAAGGAGGGACGAAGAAAAAGGAAAGGTGCATTGGAGATGTGCCTATAGTTCGTGATTTTCCTGATGTGTTTCCCGATGATTTGCCGGGAATCCCGCCGACTAGACAAGTGGAGTTTCAGATTGAGTTGATACCTGGTGCTGCACCTGTAGCACGAGCGCCTTATCGTCTTGCACCTACCGAGCTAGAAGAGTTGTCAAAACAATTGGCGGAGTTAGCCGAAAAAGGATTCATAAGACCAAGTTCTTCACCTTGGGGAGCCTCGGTCTTATTTGTGAAGAAGAAGGATGGATCGTTCCGTATGTGCATTGATTACCGAGAGTTGAACAAGTTAACGGTGAAGAATAGATACCCGTTACCAAGGATCGACGACTTGTTCGATCAACTGCAAGGATTGAGTGTGTATTCGAAGATCGATTTGAGATCGGGATATCATCAACTTCGAGTTCGCGAGGAAGATATTCCGAAAATGGCTTTTAGAAGACATTATGAGTTTCAGGTGATGCCGTTTCGGTTGACTAACGCACCGGCGATATTCATGGATCTCATGAATCGGGTGTGTAAGCCTTACTTAGATAAGTTCGTGATTGTGTTCATCGATGACATTCTGATTTATTCGAAGAGTGAGAAGGAGCATGAGGAGCATCTAAGACTCATCTTAGAATTGCTCAGAAAGGAGAAACTCTATGCCAAGTTTTCGAAATGCGAATTTTGGATTCCGACAGTACAATTTTTGGGTCATGTGATTGATAGACAAGGAGTCCATGTGGATCCTGCTAAGATTGAGGCAATAAAAGATTGGGCTGCACCTACAACCCCAACAGAGGTTCGTCAATTTTTAGGGTTAGCCGGTTATTACCGAAGATTCATTTAGGGATTTCCGAAGATAGCTAAACCATTAACCAAATTGACTCAAAAGAGTGTTACGTATGAATGGGGAGATAAAGAAGAGGAAGCATTTTAATTGCTTAAGAAGATGTTGTGTAGTGCTCCTATCTTAGCGTTACCTGAAGGTAACGAGGATTTCGTCGTCTATTGTGACGCCTCACATAAAGGATTGGGAGCCGTGTTGATGCAACAAGAGAAGGTGATAGCTTATGCTTCCCGACAGCTTAAAAAGCATGAGAAAAACTACACCACCCATGATCTGGAGTTAGGTGCTGTGGTTTTCGCCTTAAGTATATAGAGACATTACTTGTATAGGACAAAGTGTGTTGTGTTCACTGACCATAAAAGTATACAACACATCTTGAATCAAAAAGAGCTCAATATGAGAAAACGACGTTGGATTGAGTTGCTAAGCGATTATGATTGTGAAATTCGCTACCATCCTGGTAAAGCAAACGTTGTTGCTGATGCTCTTAGTCGAAAGGAAAGAATACCACCGATACGAGTTAGGTCATTGGGAATGACTATCGTATAACCGTTACCGTCTCAAATACTTGAAACTCAAACGGAAGCGTTGAAAGCAGAAAACCGATCGGCTGAGAGTATATTTGGGATGGCTGAGAATGAGAAAGGATTTGTTAAGCGTTCTGATGGATTACTATGTTTTGGGGATCAGATTTGGGTACCTTTATATGGAGGAATTCGGGAGTTAATTATGCATGAGTCGCATAAGTCAAGGTACTCTATTCATCCGGGATCTGACAAGATGTACCAAGATCTTAAGAAGTTATATTGGTGGCCAAACATGAAGGCAGATATAGCATCGTATGTTAGTAAGTGCTTGACATGTTCTAAGGTTAAAGCCAAACATCAGAGACCGTCAGGATTACTAACGCAACCAGAACTTCCAGTCTGGAAATGGGAGCGGATTACAATGGACTTCATTACCAAATTACCGAGGACAGCTAGCAGTTGTGACACTATCTGGGTAATTGTGGATCGTCTGACAAAGTCTGCTCATTTATTAGCAATTAGTGAAGATGATAGTGTGGATAAACTTGCGAGGTTGTATGTGAAGGAAATTATTTCACGTCATGGAGTCCTGATATCGATTATTTCTAATCGCGATAGTCGCTTTACGTCAGCTTTGTGGCGATCACTTCAAACGGCTTTGGGGACAAGACTTGATATGAGTACTACATATCATCCCCAAACCGATGGTCAAAGTGAGAGGACCATTCAGACGTTAGAGGATATGCTTCGTGCATGTATCATAGACTTTGGTAAAGGCTGGGAGAAGTACTTACCCCTTGCGGAATTCTCCTATAATAATAGCTACCACACAAGTCTTAAAGCTGCACCATTTGAAGCTTTGTATGGCAGAAAGTGTCGTTCGCCTATTGGTTGGGCAGAAGTTGGAGATAGCCAACTCACAGGCCCTGAACTTATCTTGGAAACTACAGAGAAAGTAGCTCAGATTCGTGATCGGTTGCAAGCAGCTAGAGATAGGCAGAAAAGTTACGCCGATCAGAGACATAAACCCCTAGAGTTCTAGGTTGGAGATAAAGGGATGCTGAAAGTCTCGCCTTGGAAGGGTGTGATACGTTTCGGGAAACGCGGAAAACTCAACCCACGCTACATTGGACCATTTCTTATCTTAGAAAGAATTGGGCCCGTGGCTTATAGGTTGGAATTACCACATGAACTGAGTAAAGTTCACGACGTGTTTCACATTAGTAATTTGAAGAAATGTCTTTCTGATGAGATGCCTATTATTCCGATGAAGGATATTTGTGTCGATGAGAAATTGAATTTCGTGGAGGAGCCAATTGAAATTTTAGATCGTGAAGTTAAACGACTCAAGCGAAGTCGCATTCCGCTCGTCAAGGTTCGTTGGAATTCCCGACACGGACCAGAATTTACGTGGGAACGTGAGGACGAGTTCCGGAAGAGATATCCGAAGCTTTTCACTTCGTAGACGATTTGTTCCAAGAGAAACCCGGAACGGGTTTCTTCTGAGACTGGGAGGATGTGACAACCGGCAATTTAGGGAGCCATTTTGAAAACCCGCATTACGTTAAAGTTCGTTTATAACTTTTATTTGGAAATTTTATTCACAACAAACTTGTAAGACCAATATTTATGGATAATTATATTTTATGACGTTATGGAATTCGTGAATTATTTTAATAATTCATTATGAAATTACGTGATGATGTATGTTTTTAATTTTCTCACTGGTACTACGTTGACTCCGGCACTAGGTTTACCTAACGGGAAATTTATGACTTGTTTTACGAGTCCGATGATATTTAATTAATTACGGGATGTTTTTGGGGAGATATTGAAGTTTGAAATGAGTTCGGGTTTCGGGCCGTATGTTTTTACATTTACCCACTTTACCCACTCAACACTACTAGTAGTATTATTATTATTATTATTATTATTATTATTATTATTATTATTATTATTATTATTATTATTATTATTATTATTATTATTATTATTATTATTATTATTTATTATTATTATTATTATTATTATTATTATTATTATTATTATTATTATTATTATTATTATTATACCCTTAAAAAAATAATAATAATAAGAGAGTAGACCACAAAATTGGTCCTTGTGGGTTCGGTTCTCACACACAACACACCAACACTCACCCTCACTCCTCTCTCTCTCATTTTCCTCCCTTCCCCCTAACCCTAGCCGCCGGTTGGTTATCCGGCCGCCACCACTTCACCGCCGACCACCACTACAAACCACCACTATTTTCGTGATCCCCACCTTCGAATCTCCTAGATCCGCCCCTACACACGCCTTATTACACCATTTTCATCACGAATCATCACCAAATCTCACCACCAATCATCATTTTCGAAGTGTTGCATGGTTTGGAGCTTATTTAACCGAAGGTGAGGCGAGTGTGACTCGTGTATTTTATTAAAACGTGACCTTTGGTCTCGGTGGGTTTAGATTCGGTTGGATTTCCACCCAAAAACGGGGTTAATACTTATGGGTTTTGTTGGAAACTCGATTTTAATAAATGGTTTGGTATCCGGGTTGTTATCCGTGGGTTGGTTCGAACCGTGAGCCCTCGACTCACGGCTTGGATAATGACTCGAGCCGTGGTGCTCGTTTTCTTGTTATTTTTGAGCCGTGGTTTGGCTCTTGGTATCCTTGATCTCGTTGGTATCTTGGTTCGACTCTTGTGAGTCGCGGCTCGTAGCCGTATTATTGTTGTTGTTGCCGAGACTTTTTTTGGTCGAATGGGTATTTTTGGAGTGCTCCTTGGAGCCCTTTTTGTGACCCTTGATACTTGGTTCGAGCCCTTTTGGCTCGTGGTATTTAACGCGACTCGGTCGAGTCGTGTAGCCTTGGGTGTGGCTTGGTAAACCAACCCGAGTGTGACTTTGATTATATTGTTGCTTGAATGTAACTTGGTGTGGTATTAGTTTTGTTATTAGTTGGTTATTTGCTTCATCTCTTGGCCGAATACATGTAGGTCGAGACCATGTTTGGTCTCGACATTGGATATTGAATTTTGGTATTGAGAAGTGTTGACGAATTGTGTTATTGGGGACCGATTGTGAGACGGTCACTTAGATTGACGAAGATAGGTTAGTCGGGTGCCGTAGTCGGACCCTATTGTTGTAGCACGTGGATTGGGATTGAGTTGGACGGAGATGTATTGTTTTTATGACTATTGCTTATTACTTTGGACTTGGACAATGAGCCGAGAGTCATGACTCGGACATGTGACCATTTCTTATGACTCGATAACTATTTACAAATATAACATAAATAATAAAACTCGTAATAATAATTATTTGTAATATAAACCTTTATATGAATATATAGACATGAATAACGGATATATAATTATATAAGCGCGTATATTAATAATAATAATAATAATCACGAGTCATATTATAAATAATATGACTAGATATATATTAGGCTACGAGAGTAGCGTAATATTATTGAAAGTATTATTATTATAAAAATGTGTTATAAAACGAGAAACTCTCGACAATTACTAAACATTAAATAAAAGGGTCATTTATATATATATATATATATATATATATATATATATATATATATATATATATATATATATATATATATATATATATATATATATATATATATATATATATATATATATAACGAGTAAACTTATCGAGTTATGCGGAGTCGTAGTCACTCGAATTCAGGTAAGTTTTATTTGTGACTTTCGTGTTGTCACGGATATATGACGATTAATATAAACGTTTTCTATAACTAAACAACCACTTAACCGAAGGGTTAAACCGGGTTATTTGGCTATACGAAATGAATATATTAATGGGCATCGTATCCTACGACGCCCATAGGTTGTGGTATATGTAAAGGGTAATAAATTGCGAATGTATATATCGGGAAATCTGGCCAATTTGACGATGTATATACGGAATTTATTAAACTACGATATATACCATATAGCATTTATGTGCTATGTGCTTTAGGATTGGGTGTAATCTTGGAACGGTATGTTACGTAAATAAATATGAGGATTATCAAATCGACGGATTTGATAAACTTTGCCGATTTATTTAAATGATATATTGGGCTAATATTAGATCCATAGTTTATTTTATTATTCTTTTGTGTGACTTTTTGGTTTGTTTTGTGTCGACCCGCCACCCGTATGGATACCAAACGTAAATACACCAAACTCTTACGAAATGGATTTTCAGAAAATAAAACGGAATACATCCGGGTTTGGGAATATTTTGAATTCGAGGAAATGATTTCTGAACAAGTTGATATTGTTAGGTTGTGCCGAGTCCGTAGTTGCCGTCTTGTGAGTTACTATACATCTTACTTCTACCGACTTCTTCTTGCTGTTTTCTGGACTTGAGGTGAGTCATAGCCCCACTTTTTACTCTTGAACTATGTTTTCAATACTTGGGGTGAGAAACGTGCAAATTATTTTACGTGGACTATTATCGCTTTTATATTCTTTCTAAACTTGCTATGCGTATACACTAGGATGTTTTGTCAGCTTTAGTCACATGATTTATGTGTACTATTCAAGGTTGAGTTATTTGGTTATTGTCAGCTTTAGTCACACGGGTCGTGTGTACTATTCAAGGTTGGCTTATTTAGATACTGTAGCGTGCACCTATAGGTTATTAATACTTTGGAGGTTATCCGAGTATTTATTGGTATTGCGGGGGTTACCCGAATATCTATGTTGGAACGGAGGGTATCCGTGTGTTAGGATTCGAGCGGAGGGTATCCGCAGGCCTTTAGTGAATCCTTAGTCTAGCTAGCAAGCGTTTTGCGTATATGTCCACTATATTGTTAGATGAATTTAAACCTATGATCTCACCAGCGAAAGCTGACTTTTAGCACGTTTTCTCAGGTAATTAAGTGACGATATGGATGCATGGATTGGAAGGCTCGGCTAAGGCTCTTGGTTTATGGATCTATTTTTCTAAACTCTGATAATTAATTATGGACCTACTGTTATGTTATTTTGGGCCTGACTCTGAGTGATGTTGGGATAAATGTAAACTTTAAAACCCCGTTTTGGTAGCGTTTTTATTATGTTTACTTTATCTCGTTCTATTATGTCTTGTGTTGGATACCAATCCCCGTAGCACTCCGAAAGCTTGTTGAGTCTTCCGCTGTATCAAATTTTGGGGGTGTTACAATATTTACTTGTCCGCTTAACATCTCATGTATAATGATGTCATCTCGACTCCTCCATTTAATATCTCATGTATAACGATTCCTCCGTTTAGCATCCCATGTATAACCATATTATCTCGACTCATACGTTTAACATCTCATGTATAACGATATCATCTCGACACATCAGTTTAACATCTCATGTATAAAGATATCATTTCAACTCATCCGTTGTATAACGATATCATCTCGATTCGTCCGTTGTATAACAATATCATCTCGACTCGTCCGTTTAACATCTTATGTATAACGATATCATCTCGACTCATCCGTTTAGCATCCCATGTATAACGATATCATCTCAACTCACCCGTTGTATAAAGATATCATCTCGACACGTCCGTTGTATAACGATATCATCTCGACTCGTCCGTTTAACATCTTATGTATAACAATATATCTCGACTCATCCGTTTAGCATCCCATGTATAACCATATCTTCTCGACTCATATGTTTAACATGTTATGTAATCCATATCATCTCGACTCATATGTTTAACATCTCGTGTATAAAAATATAACGATATCATCTCAACTCATCCGTTGTATAACGATATCATCTCGACTCGTCCATTGTATAACGATACCATCTCGACTCGTCTGTTTAACATCTTATGTATAACGATATCATCTCGACTCATCCGTTTAGCATCCCATGTATATCCATATCATCTCGAATCATATGTTTAACATGTTATGTAATCCATATCATCTCGACTCATACATTTAACATCTCGTGTATAAAAATATCATCTCGACTCATCTGCTTAACATTTTACGTATATCCGTATCAGATTGAAGTTGATTTCAAATATCAAGATGCAAAGTGTTGGGTTATGTTATAAATAATTTAAGTTAAAAATAAATATAAATATTTTAAATTAATTAAGAATAGTCTAAATTAATTCAAAGTGACTTTAAAAATAATTTATATTATTTAAAATGATTTAACTTAAGCATAAATGATTTAAACAATACATGTTAAACACTAATTGTAACTTTATAATTGAAAACGAGTATTACATTTATATAATTTATTTTTTGTAACTACACAGAAAGAACTCGAAGACGCCAAAAAGAGCACCCAAGAGAGCGGGGAGAATGTGCCCGAAACAGAACTATTGGCAAAGGTTTTAGGAACACGAAGTGGGCACACTCGTTCAGTGGGGCGAAAGCTTAAAGGGGTTTCAAGTACCTCTTTGGATACTTCTTCGTCTTCAAGCTACTATAGTGCTTCAAAGACATATACACAAGTGGAAGTGAATAAGCTATTCGCTGAGGAACGTAAGCTATTCGCCGAGGAACGTAAAAGTATTAAGAAAACTATCCGTAAACAATTTGCAGCCTCCTTTAACAAGAAACTTGAAAACATATTGAGACAATTGGCCGGCAAAGGTATAAATTTGGATAAAGACATCGTTGTTGGCGAAGAGGATGAAGAATATGAAGAGAGTGAAGATGAAGGAATGGAGGATGCACATGGGATGGAGGATGCAGATGGGATGGAGAGTGAAGATGAAGGAATTGATGAGAACGATCATGATGAGTAGGTGTTGTGTTTTTGCAAAACAATTTAGGTTATAACTATCGTGTTTTGGTATTAGGATTTTATGAATCATGTTGAAACGAATTAGGATTGTATGAATCATGTTGAAATGAATTAGGATTGTATGAATCATGTTGAAACTAATTAGGATTTGCTGAGACTCTTTATGGTAATATGAATTATGTTGATATTTGGGATTGTTTGTATGTTACGGATCCAGAAAAACATCCGGGAAAAAGCTAGAAATATGCAGGTTTGCTGCTAAAACAGCAGTTGTAATGCAGAAACAGGTATTGCTTTTAGTCACGACACGGTGTGGCTAATAGTGTGATGATATTTTATTTTTAATCTTTTAGTCACGACAATACCGTGTCTAAAGGCTTACAATTCAAAGAACATTATACTATTAGTCACGGCGGCTCGTGACAAAAGAAATATAAATATCTTAATATTAACCAGTTTTTACCACGAAAAGGGCGTGGCTAAAGATCCCACACTAAAATATGAATATACTTTAGCCACGATAAATTCGTGCCTAAATGATTTAATAATATTTTAATTGGTTTTTTACTATATCTTTTCAAACTTTAGTGTGACGCATGGTCGTGTCTAGAAGATGTGGACTTTCGTCGCAAAAAACCTTCGTGACTAAAAGTATGAACTTGTCGTGATAATTGGTCATTAGGCACGGGGCTTTAGCCACGCTGATTTAGCAACGTTTTTTCGTGACAAAAGGTTTATAGCCACGAATTTGGGTCGTGACTAAAAGCGTCGATTCTTGAAGTGTGCCTCTCCTGCTATGATACACAGGATATCAAAAAAAAGTTGTAGTGTTCTATTTTCAGGGGTCTCAATATGAAAATGTCAAAATTCTTGTTCGAAGTGAAATGGGTCAAATCGGTCAACAGTTGCTCAGAATTATATTATGATAGATTAAGCTGAAAATAAAATGGTTCATTTTCATAAAAATGTATACTGCCCTATAAATTCCAACAGATGGGACTGTGTCCCAGAATTTTAGTCGTCTTATATTTTTGAAACTGTAAGTACATTTACTTCCAGGAATCTCGATGAAAACGCTCAAAATTTGTGGATGAAACAGGGCAGCAGAACAAAAGTCACCCAAAATAGTCAATAAAATTTAAGCTACAAATGAAACACGCCAACAGAACAAAAGTCACCCAAAATATTCAAGTCATATTGTAACACCCCCAAAATTTGATACAGCGGAAGACTCAACAAGCTTTCGGGGTGCTACGGGGATTGGTATCCAACACAAGACAATATAGAACGAGATAAAGTAAACATAATAAAACACAACCCAAAACGGGGTTTTAAGGTTTACATTTATCCCAACATCATTCAGAGTCAGGCCCAAAATAAAATAACAATAGGTCCAAATTTAATTATCAGAGTTTAGAAAAATAGATCCATGAACCGTGTGCCTTAGCCGAGCCTTCCAATCCAAGCATGCACCTCAACACTTAATTACATGAGAAAACGTGCTAAAAGTCAGCTTTCGCTGGTGAGATCATAGGTTTAAATTCAACTAATAATATAGTGGACATATACGCAAAACGCTTGCTAGCTAGACTAAGAATTCGCTAAAAGCCTGCGGATACCCTCCGCTCCAACATAACACACGGATACCCTTCCGTAACAACATAGATATTCGGGTAGCCCCCGCAATACCAATAATAACTCGGATAACCTCCGAAGTATAATAACCTATAGGTGCACACTACAGTATCTAAATAAGTCAACCTTGAATAGTACACACGAACCGTGTGACTAAAGCTGACAAAAACAAATAAGCCAACCTTGAATAGTACACATAAGAAGTGACTAAAGCTGACAATCCAAATAACCAAATAAGCCAACCTTGAATAGTACACACAAAAGGTGTGACTAAAGCTGACAATAGATCCTAGTCCATACGCATAGCAAGTTTAGAAAAAATATAAAAGCGATAATAGTCCACGTAAAATGATTTGCACGTTTCTCACCCCAATCATTGAAAACATAGTTCAAGAGTAAAAAGTGGGGCTATGACTCAACTCAAGTCCAGAAAATAGCAAGAAGAAGTCGGTAGAAATAAGATGTATGATAACTCACAAAACAGCAACTACGGACTTGGCACAACCTAACAATATTAACTCTTTCAGAAATGATTTCCTCAAATACATAATATTCCCAAACCCGGACGAGAATCCGTTTTATTTCCGAAAATCCATTTCGTATTAGTTTGGTGTATTCGCGTTTGATATCCATACGGGTGGTGGGTCGACTCAAAACAAACCAACAAGATCACACATAGAAAGATAAAATAAACTATAGATCTAATATTAGCCCAATATATCATTTAAATAAATCGCCAAAGTTTACCAAATCCGTCGATTTGATAATCCTCATATTTATTTACGTAACATACCGTTCCAAGATTACACCCAACCTAAAGCACATAGCACATAATTACTATATAGTATATATCATAGTTTAATAAATTCCTCATATATATCGTCAAATTGGCCAGATTTCCCGATATATACACTCGCAATCTATTACACTTTACATATACTACAACTTATGGGCGTCGTAGGATACGATGCCCACTAATATAATTATTTCGTATAACCAAACAACCCGGCTCAACCTTACGGTTAAGTGGTTATTTAATTATAGAAAATGTCTATATTAGTCGTCATATATCCGTGACAACACGAATGTCGCAAATAATAACTTACCTGGACCCGAGTGACAACAATTTCGCCTAACTCAATAAGTTTATTCGTTATATATCCGAAATGATATTTTATTAAACGTTTCATAATTGTCGGGAGTTTCCCGTTTTATAACACAATTTTCATAATAATAATACGTTTAATAATATTACGCCACTTTCGTAGCCTAATATATATCTAATCGTATTATTTATAATACGACTCGTGATTATTATTATTATTAATATACGCGTTTATATAGTTATATATACGTTATTCACGTATATACTTTCATATAAACGTTCATATTATCAATAATTATTATTACGAGTTTTATTATTCTCGTTTCAATTTTTAATAGTTATTGAGTTATACGAAATGGTCATATGTCCGAGTCATGACTCTCGGCTCATTGTCCAAGTCCAATAATAAGCAAAAGTCATAAATAACCAATCTCCGTCCGATCACAATCTCAAACACGGGCTACAACAATAAGGTCCGACTACGGCACCCGACTAACCTATCTCCGTCAATCTAACGACCGTCTCACAATCGGTCCCCAATCACTTTCGTCAACAACTCCTCAATTACCAATAATCATAACCAATGTCAAGACCACAATGGTCTCGACCCAACCAAAAGTATTCGGCCGAAATGCAATACCACAACAATGCAACAATCAAGTTCACAAATATAACAAGAAAAAAATAGCATCAACCAAGTTAAAGTTTGGGTCGGTTTACCTAGCCAAACCCGAGCCTTCGACTCACTTGAGTCACGGCTCAAAACCACGAGTCACGAGGACTCGAATCAACAACCTCAAATGTCATCCAAATAAGCTCCAACGAGCACCCTCAAACTGCCAATTTGACCACATAGGGTCGCGGCAAAGAACAACCAAATACGGCCACAAAGCCGTGACTCCAATGAGTCAAACCAAGGCCCTACGAAATCAGTCATGAAAACCATGACTCAAGGCCAAGAGAAGAAATATTATCGAGCCATAAGCTCGGATCCAATACCAAGCCGTGAGTCTTAGACTCACGGTTCAATCGAACCATACAATAACACCAACCCGGATACCAAACTTTGTAGAAAACATGTTTTCAACCAAAACCCTTTTGTATTACGCGTTCACAAATGTTAACCCATCCGAATATCATCAAGTCGTGACTCTAGGTCACGATTTTATCAACAATACGAGTGAAAACTCGTCTCACCTTCGATCTAGAAAGCCCAAACCGTGATAATCCTTCCAAAAACAACGAATAGTGGTGAACTTGGTGGTGATTCGAAATGAAATAAAGGGGTTATAGGCGCGTGTTGTTGTAGATCTAATAGTAGGGATGATGGGGAATCGATTGGTGGTGGTGGTGTAGAGTGGTGGCCGGATATTTAAGGGGGCGGCTATGGTTAGGGATGGTGAGGGAGAAAAGAGAGACAGAGATGGGTGGATGTTTGTGTTTGTTTGTGTGTGTACCGAAAAAACACCCACAAGGACCATATTTTGTAGTTTACTTCTTCTTTATTTATTTTTTTTTGCAATTTATTAATAATAATAATAATAATAATAATAATAATAATAATAATAATAATAATAATAATAATAATAATAATAATAATAATAATAATAATAATAATATTATTACGGTGGAGCGGGTAACGCGGGTAATTGTAAAAACATGTGGCCCGGACCCGAACTCATTTTAAAACTTCAATATCACTCGAGAATATCTCGTAAATAATTAAAATATAATCGGACTCGTAAGACGAATCATAAAACTGACGTTAGGTAATCCTAGTGCCAAAGTCAACGTAGTACTAAGTGAGAATTCAAATATACATCACCGATCATATAATCAAAAATGAATTATGAACATAATTCACGAATTCCATAACGTCATTAATTAAAATATCCATAAAATAGGTCTTACAAGTTCGTTGTGAAATGAAAATTTCAAATGAAAATTATAAACGAACTTAAATTGAAATGCGGGTTTTTAAAATAGCTCCCTAAACTGCCGGTTGTCACATCCTCCCCGTCTCAGAAGGAAACCCGTCCCGGGTTTCACTCGGAAAAATTTTCATCTACGAAGTGAAAAGCTTCGGATATCTCTTCATGAACTCGTCCTCACGTTCCCACGTAAACTCTGGTCCATGTCGGGAATTCCAACGAACCTTGACGAGCGGAATGCGACTCCTCTTGAGTCGTTTAACTTCACGATCTAAAATCTCAATCGGTTCCTCCACGAAATTCAGTTTCTCATCAACATGAATGTCCCTCATTGGAATGACGGGCATTTCATCAGAAAGACATTTCTTCAAATTACTCACGTGAAACACGTCGTGAACTTTGCTCAGTTCGGACGGTAATTCCAACCTATAAGCCACGGGCCCAATCCTTTCTAAGATCAAGAATGGTCCAATGTAGCGTGGGTTGAGTTTACCACATTTCCCGAAACGTATTACACCTTTCAAAGGCGAGACTTTCAGCATTACTTTGTCTCCAACCTGGAACTCTAAAGGTTTACGTCTCTGATCGGCATAGCTCTTCTGCCTATCTCTAGCCGCTTGCAACCGATCACGAATCTGAGTTACTTTCTCGGTAGTTTCCAAAATAAGCTCAGGGCCTGTAAGTTGACTATCTCCAACTTCTGCCCTACCAATAGGCGAACGACACTTTCTGCCATACAAAGCTTCGAATGGTGCAGCCTTAAGACTTGTGTGGTAGCTGTTATTATAGGAGAATTCCGCAAGGGGTAAATACTTCTCCCAGCCTTTACCAAAGTCTATGATGCAAGCACGAAGCATATCCTCTAACGTCTGAATGGTCCTCTCACTTTGACCATCGGTTTGGGGATGATATGCAGTACTCATATCAAGCCTCGTCTCCAAAGCCGTTTGAAGTGATCGCCACAAAGCTGACGTAAAACGACTATCACGATCCGAAATAATAGATATCGGGACTCCATGACGCGAAATAATTTCCTTCACATATAACCTCGCAAGCTTATCCACACTATCATCTTCACTAATAGCTAAGAAATGAGCAGACTTTGTCAGATGATCCACAATTACCCAGATAGCGTCACACCCGCTAGCTGTCCTCGGTAATTTGGTAATGAAGTCCATAGTAATCCGCTCCCATTTCCAGACTGGAAGTTCTGGTTGCGTTAGTAGTCCTGACGGTCTCTGGTGTTCAGCCTTAACCTTGGCGCATGTCAAGCACTTACTAACGTACGATGCTATACCTGCCTTTATATTTGGCCACCAATAGAACTTCTTAAGATCCTGGTACATTTTATCGGAACCAGGATGAATGGAGTACTTTGACTTATGCGACTCATGCATAATCAATTCTCGAATTTCTCCATATAAAGGTACCCAAATCCGATCTCCAAAACATAATAATCCATCAGAACGCTTAACAAATCCTTTCTCATTATCAGCCATCCCAAATATATTCTCGGCAGATCTATTTTCTGCTTTCAACGCTTCCGTTTGAGCTTCGAGTATTTGAGACGGTAATGGCGATACGATAGTCATTCCCAATGACCTAACTCGTAACGGTGGTACTCTTTTCCTTTCGACTAAGAGCATCAACAACAACGTTTGCTTTACCAGGGTGGTAGCGAATTTCACAATCATAATCGCTTAGCAACTCGATCCAACGTCGTTGTCTCATGTTGAGCTCTTTTTGATTCAAGATGTGTTGTAGACTTTTGTGGTCAGTAAATACAACACACTTTGTTCCGTACAAGTACTGTCTCCATATTCTTAAAGCAAAAACCACAGCACCGAGCTCCAAATCATGGGTAGTGTAGTTTTTCTCATGCTTTTTGAGCTGTCGGGAAGCATAAGCTATCACTTTCTCTCGTTGCATTAACACGGCTCCTAAACCTTTATGTGAGGCGTCACAATAGACGACGAAATCCTCGTTACCTTCTGGTAACGCTAAGATAGGAGCACTACACAACATTTTCTTAAGCAATTGAAACGCTTCCTCTTCTTTATCTCCCCATTCATACGTAACCCTCTTTTGGGTCAATTTGGTCAATGGTTTAGCTATCTTCGAAAATCCCTCGATGAACCTTCGGTAATAACCAGCTAAACCCAAAAATTGACGAACTTCGGTTGGGGTTGTAGGTGCAGCCCAATCTTTTATCGCCTCAATTTTTGCAGGATCCACGTGGACTCCTTGTCTATCAATCACATGACCCAAAAATTGTACCGTCGGAATCCAAAATTCGCATTTCGAAAACTTGGCATAGAGTTTCTCCTTCCTGAGCAATTCCAAAATGAGTCTTAAGTGCTCCTCATGCTCTTTCTCACTTTTCGAATAGATCTGAATGTTATCGATGAATAAAATCACGAACTTATCCAAGTAAGGCTTACACACACGATTCATGAGATCCATGAATATTGCTGGTGCGTTAGTCAACCCAAACGGCATCACCTGAAACTCGTAATGCCCGTAACGGGTTCTGAAAGCCGTTTTCGGAATGTCTTCCTCGCGAACTCGAAGTTGATGATATCCCGATCTCAAATAGATCTTCGAATACACACTCGATCCTTGAAGTTGATTGAACAAGTCATCGATCCTAGGTAACGGGTATCGATTCTTCACCGTTAACTTATTCAACTCTCTATAATCAATACACATACGAAACGATCCATCCTTCTTCTTCACAAATAAGACTGGGGCTCCCCAAGGTGAAGAACTTGGTCTTATGAATCCTTTTTCGGCTAACTCCGCCAATTATTTCGACAACTCTTCCAGTTCGTTAGGTGCAAGACGATAAGGTGCTCGTGCTACAGGTGCAGCACCAGGTATCAACTCAATCTGAAACTCCACTTGTCTAGTCGGCGGGATTCCCGGCAAATCATCGGGAAACACATCAGGAAAATCACGAACTATAGGCACATCTCCAATGCACCTTTCCTTTTTCTTCGTCTCTCCCTTCTCAGAAATTTGAGCTAAGAAAAGGTAACATCCCTTCTCCATTAGCTTCGGTAACTTAGTGCAAGAAATGACTGCTAATCGGGATGGGCTCCTAGAATCCTTTCGGTCTCCTAATATATTTAGGACTTCCTTTCCGTATGGTACACGCACGATCTTCTCGTCGCAAAGTATGTGAGCACGATACTTCGACAACCAATCCATACCAATGATGACATCAAAACTTCCTAACGTGACGGGTAGAAGATCTATGTTGAAAGGGTGGTTCAAGAAATTTAATGTACAACCGCGAATGATGGTATTAATCCTTTCTAGGTTTCCATTTGCTAACTCAATATCATATCCAATTCCTAAGGCCATCGGGGGTTTCTCTAGTAAGGGTGCAAATGTAGTGGACACAAAACTCCTATCGGCACCAGTATCAAATAGTAAGGAAGCATAACGATTATTGAGAAGGAACGTACCAGTAACGACGTTCGGATCTTCTCCTCTCTCGTTCCCGAGTGCATACACTCTTCCCTGAGCCGCTCCAGCTTCCACACGTTGGTCCCCATTATCTTGTCGTCCACAATTTCCACCAGTTCCATGGTTTCCATAATTGTACCCATTACCACCCGAGCCTTGATTTCCACGGTTCCGCGATTCTTTACACTCATTCCTATAGTGTCCCTTTTTTACACACCCATAACAAGTAACATCTGCCTTATTTCTCATCTCAGGAGCAGCCTGAACCATAGCAAGAGGTCGGGCTCTACAATCCCTAGCTGTATGTCCTTTCTTTGAGCAATTTTGGCATTTCACACTACACCATCCAGTCTGATGCTGATGGCAACGATCACACTTGGGTGCATCACCGTTCTGATTCTTCTTATCTCCATTCCCAATAGCATAAGCCTTAGCTTGTCTCTTGCTTCGGTGATCATTACCCTTAGAGTGACGGTCTCTCTTTCTCTTTCCATTCTTCTCCTTATCAGCTTCTTCTAACTCCAATGAATCCATAAGTTGTTGAGCAATTGTGATTGCCTCATGGATGTTTGCAGGCCTAGCAGAAATTACATCATTCCTCGTAGCTACAGGCAACCCATCAGTATACCTCTCAATCTTTTGAGTCTCGGTTTTCACCATATCAGGGCACAACAAGGCTAACTCCTGGTAACGACGATTGTAAGTCGTCATGTCATTACCTTTCACCTTGTGGTTCCAAAACTCAATCTCTAGCTTCTTGACCTCATTCCTTGGGCAATAAGTCTGAATCAGCAAGGACTTAAATTGCTCCAAAGTCATAGCAAACGCTACATCACTCCCAACTGCATTTCGGTAGTTGTTCCACCAAGTCAAAGCTTCATCCTTGAAAGTAAAAGAAGCAAACTTTACCTTCACATTCTCCGCACAACCACTGACATTAAACACTGACTCAGTCTTCTCAATCTATCTGACTAAGTAAACCACTCCTTCAGTTCCACCAAACTCAATGGGTCCACAAATTTTGAATTCCTTGTATTGACATCCATTAGCACGAACAGGTGGAAAAGTTCCAGCAGAATTGTTGGAATGATTTGACTCAGCGAGTAGTTCAGCAACTCTTTGCTCCACGAGTTGGTTGATCATTGCTTGATCCACAGCAGGTGCATTAAGTGGAACATGACCATTGTCTCCCTGAACATCAACATTTTGATTCCTGTTGTTACGGTTAGTGGTGTCCAGGTTGTCAGGAGTAGGGGTTTCAACATTTCGAGTAGGTCGACGACCTCGACGAGCAGGAGTAGTCACAGCAGGACCAGTTCTGGTAGACCTAACAGGGTTTCGACGGGGTGCCATTGATCTGTAACATCACACAAGTTCATGAGTCTCCAATAGAACTTATCGATATGCTCAACAAAACATCTCCACGAAATCAAGTCATGGAAAGAATAGCAACAACACGCCACGTAACAACATATAAGCGAATAAGGACTCAATTTCCATAACACCCAAAATCACATAATACCATATACTAATAACCATCAACCATACAATAGCGATCTAACATCGTTCCAACTAACGGATAACACAAAACATACTAATCGTTCCAAAAGAGATGAATACCGAACAAAATACATCAAAATATGATAACTAGCTTTTCTAACCGAACACTCCTCGGCTAAGAAAGCAACAAGATAATATAACTCAAATAACTAGCCACGTGGCTGACGGAGAATCCTCAACTCCTGCCTCAAGCCATCAAGATCCCTCCATAACGATCCTAACTCCACGCTATGGGTGTCTCGGTCTCTCTTGAGGTCAGCCACCTCCTTCTCTAGCTCGGCATTCCTTTGCCAAAGCTTGCGGTCGGCCTCACGAGCAGTAACGAATCCTCGCTGCAAACTATCGATATGCTCGTGGACATCCATCATAACTCTCCTCAGCTCAGTAGCCCTGCCCACAGCGACAGTCAAATCAACTCTCAAATCTGCTAAAAACTCTCCAATAACTCTCTCAAGTCGATCAGATACACGTGCAACTCTGTCACTAAGCTCAGTAATCCGAGCCCACAACCTGCCAACCTCACCCAACTCTGCATGCTCAGCGGAAACCTCAGAAGATGCATCCGACTCAACGGGACTACCAGGTGGCAACTCAAACAAGAACGGATGATCAGGTGAATCGGGCTCAATCGGGTGTACAGGTGAATCAGGCTCCTCAGCCTGAGCTGGTGGTGCTAACTCATCATCATCATCATCAGGCATCTCATCCTCCTGAGGGTCATCCTCCTCCTCAGGGTCATCATCATCACCATGCTCAGCCTCCTGAGGGTCATCCTCCCGCTCAGGGTCATCAGCCTCATCCTCACCCTCGTACTCCTCCTCCTCATCGGAAGAGTACCTCATCACTCGTCGTCTCCTACTAGGTGAACCATGTGAAGATGTAGTAGGTGATCTAGGACGACGACGCAATGATGTGGGTGGCGCCTCAGACAGAAGAGTATGAGCATCAATCTGTAAAGGTGATGGAGTAGGGCGTACCGACATACGTGCCGTAGCTCGGTGGGCAAAGCGTGGTGCCACACGAGCCAAAGCCTGATGAAGAGTAAGCTGCCTCGATGTACCAGGGAGCCCTAGAGAAGATGAGGGTCCCTGCATAGATGCAGCAGGTAGTGCTGAAGTAGAAGCTGCCTGTGATACAATAGCTGAAGACATGGCCATCTGGTAAGGGTCATCAGATGCCATAGTGAACTGTGCAGGTAAAACTGGTGCAGTAAGGATGTCCTCGACGACATCAGGCATATGGGAGGCCATAGTCTGTGACAACGGCGTAGGGTAGGTGTTAGTGTTTCAAAACAACTTAGATCACAACTCATAAACCGTACCAAATATACTCATCAAATAATACCATATATAATCTTAATAAAAGAATTTCAAACACCGCATTACTAAAATGTTTATAAAACATATAGACCATATAAATCCTTGAGAACGCTATCTTATTACTAAAATCCATAAACCTCAAATCGTCTCAAATATCACATAATACCTCAAATAATAGAAGATGCTTCGGCTTGGCGGGCTGGTGGTGGTAGTCAAGGATCATTTTCTATAAAAATACGGTTATAGTTTAGGCGTTTATTTACCTAGTTCTCTATAACCTTGGCTCTGATACCAATCTGTAACACCCCCAAAATTTGATACAGCGGAAGACTCAACAAGCTTTCGGGGTGCTACGGGGATTGGTATCCAACACAAGACAATATAGAACGAGATAAAGTAAACATAATAAAACACAACCCAAAACGGGGTTTTAAGGTTTACATTTATCCCAACATCATTCAGAGTCAGACCCAAAATAAAATAACAATAGGTCCAAATTTAATTATCAGAGTTTAGAAAAATAGATCCATGAACCGTGTGCCTTAGCCGAGCCTTCCAATCCAAGCATGCACCTCAACACTTAATTACATGAGAAAACGTGCTAAAAGTCAGCTTTCGCTGGTGAGATCATAGGTTTAAATTCAACTAATAATATAGTGGACATATACGCAAAACGCTTGCTAGCTAGACTAAGAATTCGCTAAAAGCCTGTGGATACCCTCCGCTCCAACATAACACACGGATACCCTTCCGTAACAACATAGATATTCGGGTAGCCCCCGCAATACCAATAATAACTCGGATAACCTCCGAAGTATAATAACCTATAGGTGCACACTACAGTATCTAAATAAGTCAACCTTGAATAGTACACACGAACCGTGTGACTAAAGCTGACAAAAACAAATAAGCCAACCTTGAATAGTACACATAAGAAGTGACTAAAGCTGACAATTCAAATAACCAAATAAGCCAACCTTGAATAGTACACACAAAAGGTGTGACTAAAGCTGACAATAGATCCTAGTCCATACGCATAGCAAGTTTAGAAAAAATATAAAAGCGATAATAGTCCACGTAAAATGATTTGCACGTTTCTCACCCCAATCATTGAAAACATAGTTCAAGAGTAAAAAGTGGGGCTATGACTCAACTCAAGTCCAGAAAATAGCAAGAAGAAGTCGGTAGAAATAGGATGTATGATAACTCACAAAACAGCAACTACGGACTTGGCACAACCTAACAATATTAACTCTTTCAGAAATGATTTCCTCAAATACATAATATTCCCAAACCCGGACGAGAATCCGTTTTATTTCCGAAAATCCATTTCGTATTAGTTTGGTGTATTCGCGTTTGATATCCATACGGGTGGTGGGTCGACTCAAAACAAACCAACAAGATCACACATAGAAAGATAAAATAAACTATAGATCTAATATTAGCCCAATATATCATTTAAATAAATCGCCAAAGTTTACCAAATCCGTCGATTTGATAATCCTCATATTTATTTACATAACATACCGTTCCAAGATTACACCCAACCTAAAGCACATAGCACATAATTACTATATAGTATATATCATAGTTTAATAAATTCCTCATATATATCGTCAAATTGGCCAGATTTCCCGATATATACACTCGCAATCTATTACACTTTACATATACTACAACTTATGGGCGTCGTAGGATACGATGCCCACTAATATAATTATTTCGTATAACCAAACAACCCGGCTCAACCTTACGGTTAAGTGGTTATTTAATTATAGAAAATGTCTATATTAGTCGTCATATATCCGTGACAACACGAATGTCGCAAATAATAACTTACCTGGACCCGAGTGACAACAATTTCGCCTAACTCAATAAGTTTATTCGTTATATATCCGAAATGATATTTTATTAAACGTTTCATAATTGTCGGGAGTTTCCCGTTTTATAACACAATTTTCATAATAATAATACGTTTAATAATATTACGCCACTTTCGTAGCCTAATATATATCTAATCGTATTATTTATAATACGACTCGTGATTATTATTATTATTAATATACGCGTTTATATAGTTATATATACGTTATTCACGTATATACTTTCATATAAACGTTCATATTATCAATAATTATTATTACGAGTTTTATTATTCTCTTTTCAATTTTTAATAGTTATTGAGTTATACGAAATGGTCATATGTCCGAGTCATGACTCTCGGCTCATTGTCCAAGTCCAATAATAAGCAAAAGTCATAAATAACCAATCTCCGTCCGATCACAATCTCAAACACGGGCTACAACAATAAGGTCCGACTACGGCACCCGACTAACCTATCTCCGTCAATCTAACGACCGTCTCACAATCGGTCCCCAATCACTTTCGTCAACAACTCCTCAATTACCAATAATCATAACCAATGTCAAGACCACAATGGTCTCGACCCAACCAAAAGTATTCGGCCGAAATGCAATACCACAACAATGCAACAATCAAGTTCACAAATATAACAAGAAAAAAATAGCATCAACCAAGTTAAAGTTTGGGTCGGTTTACCAAGCCAAACCCGAGCCTTCGACTCACTTGAGTCACGGCTCAAAACCACGAGTCACGAGGACTCGAATCAACAACCTCAAATGTCATCCAAATAAGCTCCAACGAGCACCCTCAAACTGCCAATTTGACCACATAGGGTCGCGGCAAAGAACAACCAAATACGGCCACAAAGCCGTGACTCCAATGAGTCAAACCAATGCCTACGAAATCAGTCATGAAAACCATGACTCAAGGCCAAGAGAAGAAATATTATCGAGCCATAAGCTCGGATCCAATACCAAGCCGTGAGTCTTAGACTCACGGTTCAATCGAACCATACAATAACACCAACCCGGATACCAAACTTTGTAGAAAACATGTTTTCAACCAAAACCCTTTTGTATTATGCGTTCACAAATGTTAACCCATCCGAATATCATCAAGTCGTGACTCTAGGTCACGATTTTATCAACAATACGAGTGAAAACTCGTCTCACCTTCGATCTAGAAAGCCCAAACCGTGATAATCCTTCCAAAAACAACGAATAGTGGTGAACTTGGTGGTGATTCGAAATGAAATAAAGGGGTTATAGGCGCGTGTTGTTGTAGATCTAATAGTAGGGATGATGGGGAATCGATTGGTGGTGGTGGTGTAGAGTGGTGGCCGGCGGTGGCTGTGGTGGTGGCCGGATATTTAAGGGGGCGGCTAGGGTTAGGGATGGTGAGGGAGAAAAGAGAGATAGAGATGGGTGGATGTTTGTGTTTGTTTGTGTGTGTACCGAAAACACACCCACAAGGACCATATTTTGTAGTTTACTTCTTCTTTATTTTTTATTTTTTGCAATTTATTAATAATAATAATAATAATAATAATAATAATAATAATAATAATAATAATAATAATAATAATAATAATAATAATAATAGTAATAATAATAATATTATTACGGTGGAGCGGGTAACGCGGGTAATTGTAAAAACATGTGGCCCGGACCCGAACTCATTTTAAAACTTCAATATCACTCGAGAATATCTCGTAAATAATTAAAATATAATCGGACTCGTAAGACGAATCATAAAACTGACGTTAGGTAATCCTAGTGCCAAAGTCAACATAGTACTAAGTGAGAATTCAAATATACATCACCGATCATATAATCAAAAATGAATTATGAACATAATTCACGAATTCCATAACGTCATTAATTAAAATATCCATAAAATAGGTCTTACAAGTTCGTTGTGAAATGAAAATTTCAAATGAAAATTATAAACGAACTTAAATTGAAATGCGGGTTTTTAAAATAGCTCCCTAAACTGCCGGTTGTCACACATATTGGTTTCACGTAATACACATGATTGCACTAAACAACAGATTGCATTCCTTCACAAATTGCATCAAAAAATGGTATGGCATTGCAATATGATATTCAACCAAAAGAGAGCTCCTGAAACTAGTTTCCTTACAAGAGTTCACTACTACTCTACTCACATACTATGCGTCATATCTCAAATACTATAAGGTCATAAATCTTGCAACCAAACTACTCAAACGATGCCTGTATCATCATCTTCTTCGATCAATTGATGAACTTCTAGACTACGTGCACGTTTCTCCTTCCTTAACCTCAAGTAGACACCAACGTTATACATGATTGTGATCACAACCGATCCAACCATCAACAAATACTGAACCTATTCAAAGGTATTTGGAAGAAATATAGCTAGCAGAAATATAGCTAGCAGAACTGGTAAAGGCATATAAGTAACCGAGTACTTATTCTTAGGGATTTCAATCACTGTACCAACATCCAAATTGTTCAAATCTTTCTTGCAGCAAATATAACCATACACTGCAATCCCATAAGTTTTTATGTACTAAGCTTATATAAGCTGAAAAGTTTCAAAATAAGCCACAACAAGTGAGCTTATGAAACATAAGCCCAAAACTAAATAAGCCATAAGCCATTAACGGCTATATAAGCCGAAATAAACACCCCCTTAAGATTATATGTGGGCTTATTAGCTTATCTGATTTTTTGCATATATTACATAAGCCACAATTTTTTCACTTGTTTTGAGACTTATAAGCTTATATGAAATATAATTCGAGATCATATAGGTTTATAAGTCTACACATAAGCTTAGGCAAACACCCCTTAAGAATTATGTTAATTGGATCTAATTAACATATTATATGTAGTAATAATACCGCATAATTAAGGTGTAAGTGAGGTGATCTCGGGCTTGACTCTTGTTTACACCCTTTTATATGATGAAACTTTTGAGTTTTATTGGTTAAGTTATACTAGAAACTTAAAATCTATATTACTTTTCAGGTATACCCGAGCCAACAAGAACAAGGTGATCATCACTAACATTAGTGACGATAAAATTAGTGAGGCGGATGTGAATGAGCCACATCATTCGCAACAAAAAGTTGTGTGAGTGAAAATCGTCACTCTTACATGGTAACACATAAAATATGTTTGATGTTGAATTACATTCTTATCTTTTTATAAAATTTTTGGGATAATTACATGATAATATATCTAACTAAATTTTGTAGTTCTGTGTAGTTTTTATTTATTTATTTATTTTTTTTGTAATTTCATATACTCAACTTTTGAATTCACTTAGTTCCGTGTACCGGGTGAGCAGTTGTTTTACTATTTGACAATTTTTTGTAGTTCCATATACTCAACTTTTGGGTATATCCGTCAAATATTACAGTAGTACACACAACTCATTATCCAGTACACAAAACTAAGTGAATTCAAAAGTTGAGTACATAGAACTACAAAAATAAAAAGTAAAAAAAATTTGGCTACACAGAAATTTTAAAATGTGACATGTTAGATAAATTTACATGTAATTATCCAAAATTTGTATATGGTTTTTGTTTGTGTGTGTATGTGTGTGTGTTTGTAGACAAAACAATTTCAAGTTAATTGCAGAGGACGTGTGGCCAAAAAATGTAGTTGTGGAAGTGCAGAAAAGAAAAGTTCTTGAAGATAGGCTGAAAGAGAAGAGAAAAATGTTTATACATATTTGTCATCTCTTTCAATCTAGCTTCAGGCACTTTTCTTTTCAACACATCGTCTTCTACTTTTTTGTCACACGTCCACCACATTCACTTGAAATTTTTCTGCCTAGATACACATGAAAAAGCCCGTTAAAAAGTTAAAGAAAATAAAAATTTGAACCGAACATCAAAACTATATCATGTGTTACCAAACAAGAGTAAAAATTATCTCTCGCAACTCCTTGTTGCGAAAGAGTTGCTTCATTCACATTTGACTCATTAGGGCTATTGTCGCTAATGCTGGTGTTGGCTCGGGTATTTCTGAATAGTGGCATTGTATTTGTGAGATTGAGTTTAGAGTGGCTTTAGCAATAACATTCGAAGGGTTTATATACACTTCAACATTTATTTTTTTGCTTACAGGATTATATGGTATCATTGTAACACAAAATATTCGAATCATCTCCAATAAACACAATGTTTCTCCAACAAAGGTGATGATCTTATTTTACCATTTGAGACACCGAATTGCTATCATTGATGAAGATTTGCAGATTTGTTTTTCTGGCATATAGTATATCGTACACTCGAAATATCCTCAAGGAACTGTTATGTGACAAAATTTTCAAAGTAGTTACTATACATAATATTAACGTATTTATGTATACCAAAAAACTTATAGCTTTAAACTTATATTAGCATACTATGAATCAAAAAAATAATGATATAACGCTACCATGGATGGTAATATTTTCAATCAGTTTAGCAAATATAAAAAGTAACAATAAATTCAAATTTCCTTTGGCGATTAATTATTTTGCTAACATATAACTTTAAAACATCATGATTTAAGGCTTTAAAGCATACAGTATATTGTTAATATAAATGTATTCTAGCAACATAGTTCGCCGGAATGACAAAACTAGTATATATTGAAATTTTGTTTGTAAAAGTTAACTTTATATTTTGGAAACGATCCACAAAATAAGCTCATAACCTCCTAAAATATACGTGTCAAATTTCATATTAAAAATTAAACGGGTCAAATTGGTCAAAATCGTCGCAAGAGTATTACATAGTTTTACTCTAAACAAAATGGGTTAATTGCATAAAAGTGTATTCAAATGGATCATGTTGGGTTGTTCGAAAACAAATGTCGCTTAATAGTGTCAAAAATATTGCCATATTTGCATTGTAGCGCATAATTTCAAAATATTGCATTCAACAAAGAACTTAACTTATTAAACAACACAAATATCCAAAGATTACATTGTAGTACGACCAATTGAGTTGTTGTGAGAAGTCCAACAAACCGGTTTCTAGAGCGGAACCACGAATCAAGAACTACTCCAACAAGACTTCGGCAAAGGGTTATGATCCCTTAATGCCGAGTGGCACCAACACACGTGAGATATGTACACTCAAACGTTTATTAAACGTGAGCAAGAAAAGAAGATAGAAATAAAACCTCACCCCCTCATCCCTATTTATAGAGAATGAATGGAGAGAAACCTAATCCTTGGTGAACAAGGATTCTACAATTGAGGAAGTTAGAAACTTTCCAAATACATGACTAACCTCCTTAAGTTTGAGCTAAACTACAACTAGCCCCATAAACTTATATCCTAGCTATTACATACTAATATTCTAACAATTTCCACCTTAGTGGTAATAGTTAGCCTTCTCCGATACGCATCAGCTTCAACCAGTGCTGGAACCTCAGACCGGGGACTGCTTTCGTCAAGGCACCATTAGCAATACCCGCTACTAACCTTAGCTCAAATCCTAACTCTGTAGAAAGTCTCTTTAGCCATGTATCCTCCTTCAATTCTCCAGCAAGTGTCATATACTCCGTTTCAGTTGTTAACAAAGTCATCATGTGCCGCGACATAGCTTCCCAGGTCACCGCACATTCCTGTATCATAAACCCGTACATTGTGATTGATCTACCCATGATGTAGTCAAAATCCACAAAAGCATATACGTCCGTCTATAATCCACGATCGAACCTATCCAACATTCCCGCATCCGCAGATGCTATGTCAGGTCTCGTGTAGACAACTTGATACTTATGACTTCCAACTGCATATATACATGACCCCTTACTCTTCTTTTCTTCATCACGATTACCTGACAGACTACCCTCTAACAACAACATAGAGTGTACCCCAACAATATCTGAACCGACACCCCGTTGGAAAACCTGAATTGTGACACCCTTAGAGTATTACCACTCTGAGTCCTGAAGATCTTCATAACAAGTATATTTTACTTTTCTTCATCCAACAAACCCTTGGTAACCCAGATCTCAGCCTTGCTTTCGCAAGTAAACCCCATATAATTTATATAGAGAAATAGATATATGAACATACATGGTGCATACTTCCAGTAATATATTTTATTGTCGTCACTGCTTCGCCTGAAACCATTGCCGAGCAAACACATACTAGGCCGAGTATTCATATCTTCTTTCATTACAACCATCCACTTGGAAATTACCTCACAAGCAACTGCATCCCTGAAAGTCAATGACTAATGTGCATATTCTTTTATCACTGCAGCAACTCCTAAAGCAACCATATTACTATCACCTATATACCTTTCAGCAACATTAACCTCTGTACCCTCTTGACTAGGTACTCCGGTTTTCATAATGTCTACCCTGACCTTTGCACCAAGATGTACCTGCTTATTCACCAAACAATCCGTGTTTGTCTTTCCTTCAAGTTGTTTAACCTTCAACTCTTTTTGAGCCACTACAGCATGATCGTTACTCTCCTGAATTATCTCAGCTTCACGATTTTCCTGAGCTACCTGCAGTTCCACCTTAAACCAAACACGCTTTTGAACATGTACTCCATGGACCCTTGTTTTAACAACAAGACCAAGTTGCTTAAACCCAACTTGTTTTGAACCTCCATGTCTTTGTACATATTTGCATTGTAGCACATGATTTCAAAAAATTGCATTCAACAAAGAACTTAACTTATTAAACAACACAGATATCTAAAGATTACATTGTAATACGACCAATTGAGTTGTTGTGAGAAATCCAACAAACCGGTTTCTAGAGCGGAACCACGAATCAAGAACTACTCCAACAAGACCTCGGCAAAGGGTTATGATCCCTTAATGTCGGGTGGCACCAACACACACGAAATATTTACACTCAAATGTTTATTAAACTTGAGCAAGAAAAGAATATACAAATAAAACCTCACCCCCTCATCCCTATTTATAGAGAATGAATGGGGAGAAACCTAATCTTTGGTGAACAAGGATTCTACAATTGATGAAGTTAGCAACTTTCCTAATACATGACTAACCTCCTTAAGTTTGAGCTAAACTTATATCCTAACTATTACACACTAATATTCTAATATGAGTAATACTCACTGCAGCATTACATAATCCATTATTTGATATTGTACTTGTCCCAGTATCATAAACTTTAGAAAAGAAAATACTCTGATATACTGTAACCGAATTAAAACCCTTTAACAAATAATACATGCAAGATTAATGTTTAAGCTAACTCTCAGTTTAAGAATTCATAGTATAATTTTTCCGTCTATTAATAGTGTTTATTTAATTGAAAATTTTCTCATACTTATAATGACTTTTTGTACGTTTATCGTGGTCTTGCATATATCAAATATTTAATAGTCAATCTGACAATGACTATATGTTTAAAAATAGGTAAGAAATCTATACTACATATAATGCATGAAGCACTCTCTTTCCAAAATTTTCAGATTTACAAGAAATAATGCATGGTTTACAACACTTTAATGCACCCAATTTTCAGAATTACAACAAAGTAAGCATATTGTACAACAAAAAACAGCTTAGTGTCATTTTAAGACCAAAATTCAACCAAACAACATTAATGCTATTAAAAACGCCCCTTCAACAAAAATTACAACCATTTAAGCACAATGTACAATACCTTTTAAGTAAATACAAGTCATAAAACACAAAGCACAAGTATGTGAAGCATAATGATTTTAAGGTCAACAATCTATTCAACACATATAATTAATACACTAATTAATTTACCCATTCACCAAAATATACAATCATTTAACCATAATAATGTACAAGCTAATCAATCTACTAAGCCAAATACTTAAAAACTAAGTCATTAGGCTGGGCACAGTGGTCGGTCGACCGGACCGGTCGCCCCTGCACTGACCGAGCGCCGCCACTGCAACCACAAGGTCGGACGGCTCCAAAATTCACAAAGCAGTTGTAACACCCCCAATTCATGGATGCAGCGGAATTCAAACTGGGTGTTACTCGATGGCACAATAGTCACAATAATAGAAAACAAACTCTAATTGAGTCGTTTTAAAAGGGTTACCATTCAAATTATATAAATACCAGAGGTTACAAAATGAGGTCCCAGATGGTTCCATGTTTACAAATTACATTAGATGAGTTTTTGAATGATAATAAAATTTATAGCCCTCTTGAACATCCGTGCCCTTCCGTGCCATCCTTGATCATCATGAACCTGAAATACATGCTTAAAAGGTCAACACAAAGGTTGAGTGATATTCATAGAGTTTGTTTAATGGTTGAACACAATATGTTGGTAGTGTGAGTTATAGGCTCACACCAATGGTTGTAAAACAAAACAGTTATTATCATTACTAAGCTTATGACACCAAAATGTTAACGTGTACCAATGTCGATCGACAGATTTATCCCGGTAGGTACTTTGCTGTCATACCCATGTCCCAAATATTAATGCATTTGTATGAATTTAGTCAATACAAATGGGATTCGTCAATCCCAATAGGCCTATTCACAATATTCGCGCTCACTATTGTTAGTGATTAAATGGTTCATAATAAGGGATCTCGGTTTAGCAAGGCTGGTACTTAGTGATAATAAAACAATCAGGCAAGTATACAATTTGAAAGCATTGTGTTCGGTTAAAATAGCATGTATTCTCCCCAAGGGTTTGTAAAACAATTAAGTAATGGAAAGTGGGGCTATGAACTCACCTTAAGTTAAGTAGCACGTAGTGAATATGATGGTCGAATCGCGAAGGTTTCTACGAGCAACCTATAATAGAATGTTGCGACTTAGGATTGGAGTAAAGAATATGAAGAATTGCCTATATATATATATATATATATATATATATATATATATATATATATATATATATATATATATATATATATATATATATATATATATATATATATATATATATATATATATATATATATCTTGCATTTAGTTCATGATGTGGTACGATGTATATTGTTAGTCTTTGAAAAGAAATGAGTCATGAAACATGTATAGTTGATATATCGTTTACTACCGTACGGGCCGACATAATTCAGAAGTCATCTCGACGGCTAACATAATGAACTCCTCACATGAGGCTCCCTACTATTGTAGTGGTTGATAATATATATATATATATATATATATATATATATATATATATATATATATATATATATATATATATATATATATATATATAAGTTTTGATCTGAAAAGTTACATGTCTAATATTTGAATAAACTTAGGAAAGTTTATCTTTACATGAAGATTGTTATTAGGGTAAGTTTCTTAAGTCTTGTATGACAAATACTTGTAATATCTCATGGTTCTTTAGATGAAGTAGATCCAAATTGTATGTTTTAAGTTATCGCCAATTCTTTGGTTCATGTTTTCGCCTAAGTAAGCTTCTATGGTCATTTAGTCATGGTCTTGCCATGACCTTTGATCATGGTTCCATGGTCTTGAGAGTCAACCTTGGCTCTAGCCATGGTTGTGGTCTTGATTATAGGTCATAAGACCTCTTGTTCTTTTTAAAACATAACCATTATATAGTGACTTATATATATATATATATATATATATATATATATATATGTAAATAGCTGTTAAGATTCTGATAAAAATCTTATTCGTTATTGGTTTTCTGGAGACGTGCTCCTGAGTTTTTGAAGAAAACGTGATTCCGGACAACTTTCGTGCTTTAACTTTTTCATGAAACGGACCAGAAGGGCCTCTTTTTGCGTGTTTTATGTTTCTGTAACAAAAGCTATTTGGCAGCTTTGCCGCAAAGTTTTGGTAACTTCAAATGGTCATAACTTTTGACTCGTATACTCGTTTTAGGTGGTTAAAATTGCTATGGTTTCCTTTTTAGGTCCTCTACTACAATATGTAATAATCAAATATCATAATTTTACCATTTTGATCAGGTTTCACCAAGAAAGTCACTAGTTTACTTGTTTAAATAACTTGTCTTAACAATCATATACAATAACTTGTTTTACTCATTTTTATACATCATGGACATGAATACAAGACATAATATAGCATAAATGATATGTAAATAACATGAATATGATATTTAACAAGAGGTATGTTAGGGTTTGCTTACAACTTTGGGCTTTCTAAGAGAAAGGAAAGTAACTAGTAAGGAAATGACTTTGATTGACAAGCTTCCCTTCACTTTAGCAATCCTTCTACTCTTGTATTCTTGAAGGATTTGTGATCTTTGATAAACCGAGGTTATTTGAAGATTATAACTACGTCTTTTTGAAGACTTTAAAGTTATAACAACTTTTCTTAGAAAATTTCCAAGACCGAAGCTCAAACACTAGTTTTCTTTCAAAAACTAGTTAACTTTCTTACAAAATATAAGAAAAGTGCCTTAGGGTTTTAGGACTTTGATAGATAAAGAGAGGAGGGTGCAAGGAATTTCATGTGTTTAGCTTGGTATTTATAGGGTAGGAAAAATAGTTAACCATATATTGGGTTAGAATTTAACCATGGTTAGTTAAGACACTTGTAATGATCTAAAGGATCAATGGTCAAGATCAAGCCACACCAAGGTGACTCCCCCCTATTGGCGGTTTCATGAAGCTAGGGAGGGTGAGGTGTGCCTTGGTTGATAATATCCAAGATTTTTGGTTAGTTTTGACTCCGGGAAATGCCAATCGTAAATGATTAAGCCTCAAAACGTAAAACCGGGTGTCGTAAAAATATGGAACTTGAAATTATTGTTAAACATGTCAATATACTACATAATAAAATATAAAATGAGTGGTAGGTTCCATTGGGGTGGTAAAACCCTGCTAAAACTGGAAACACGGGTCTAAAACGCGTAATACGTAAAACGTACGAATATTGTGTAAAATTGAGAAAAGTAAAATGTTACTTTTCTAGTAGGATAAAAATGATTTAAAAAGACTTATAATGTCTAGACTGGGCTCAGTCTAGTGTCGGTTGGTATTAAATGTATTTTAGACATAAAACCGTAAGCCTAAAAATCAAGGAATGACTTATAAAATCAAGAAATGATTTTTGGTCAAAGTAGGAGGGAAAAATATGTTGACTTTTTCTAAAAATGTGAAAACTCAAATCGTCTTAGAAACGCGGTGCAGGTATATGCTAAGGTTACGGCTGAGTAAAAACGCTTAAAAGTGAAAATTCCAGTTTTTCACGGCCGAGGTTTATTTGTTCATGTTTTTCACAGTCATGATTTATTCTTAAATAAATCATGAGTGTGTCAAACATTTTTCTGATACGGGGAAAATTAACGCGGTCGAGTTTCGTTGTGCGTAGAATTTTTGAATGACGTTTTACCCTAAAACGTGTAATTCTTAATAACTTTTGTGAAAATGATCTGATGAGTGTCAAACTTTTAATTTGCTATGGAAATGATTTATCACTCGAGGCCAAGAAACAAAAATCAAATTTCAGGAAAAATGAATAGTGAAAGTGAATAGTAAAATTTCTCGGGAATAGTAATTAACCTGAAAATGTGAATTATTACAGCAGTCACCCCCTCAACCGATTAATGCATTCCACAAAAAAAGAAAAAAATGTACCGTTAAATATCAAAACAAAAATGAAAATGAAACGAAAGAAGAAAAGAACAATCATCAATGAAGCCAAAACAAACATCAAACTTATTCCATCTATGGTCCACGAACAGAAAGTATACAGCAACTATAAAACCCAACATCTACATCTACCTTAGTTCTAACCCTATCCCAAAACCTCCATCACGGTCAACACAACATAAAACCTTAGAGAGAGTTTTCGTTTGATATTCAAGAAAAGGGTCTGATTTTCTTGCAAACATAGATTGGTTATGTTAGGTTATCAAGATAAGAAAGAAAATCAGAGTGTGTGATGTTTGTGTGGCTGCAAATCATGGCTGCGTATTTTTGTGAGGGAAATAGGGCAGGAATGAGGTAATTTAGGTTTTGTAAATGTATTTATAAGTCCTAACATTTGGGTTATATACCGGTTTGGTTGTTAACTGGGCTCGTAAAATGATATCACAAATTGTTTGGTTTTCTTATCATGAGCCTTAATAGATATTGATGATTAAAGTTTGTTTAGGCTGCAAATGGTTTTAGACTAATTACCTTGGTAATTGAGTCGTATATTATTTGTATGGTATAGTTGATTTTGGGCTAATTTTGATATTTGGTTCATTTGAATAGTGAATATTAAAAATGAAAATGTAGGGGATATATATAGTGTAAAAAAGATGGATTTTTTTGAAATAAAAATAAAAATATCAATGTCGGTCGCCTTACTATGCCTAAAAGGTCGCATGTAGGTCAGAAAATTTAAAGGTGCTTGTGCTGAAGGAAAGAATCAAGATTTCTGTTTGTGGTAGCTTCGATTAACAGTAAATGAAATTATACAACTGTTTTTATTTATTTATTTATTTATTTTATTTATTTTTATTTTTTTTATGGGATTTATAGGGAGGTTGAGATGTAGACAGCATTACCCCTACCTAAGGTAGAGAGGCTGTTTCCAGTTCTATCTAAGATAGGAAAGGACCTCCGACCTTTTGTAGGGGTGAAGATCGAACCATTGACCTGTAGGTTAAGATGCAATGAGTTTTCCAACTGATCCAACCTTAAAATTATTGTTATTTATAAATTAATCGTTAAAAAAAATATGGCCGCATAAAATCACATTACCAGAAAATATAGTCACAGGGTACCTGCCGCTGAATCACGCGGGTACCCTGCTAATTTAATTGATGTTTGTTTTCATGTAATAATATACAGATGTTAGAATGAAAAATTTCGTACCAACATGCAAATATATAATTCAAAAGTGAGGGCAGGCCGCCACTAACCAGTAACCACCATCTCATATACGAACACCAAACAAAACGTCATAATCATAATTTAAGTCTTCTATCGTAACACCCCCAAAATCTGATACAGCGGAAGACTCAACAAGCTTTCGGGGTGCTACGGGGATTGGTATCCAACACAAGATAATATAGAACGAGACAAAGTAAACATAATAAAAACACAACCAAAACGGGGTTTTAAGGTTTACATTTATCCCAACATTATTCAGAGTCAGGCCCAAAATAAAATAACAATAGGTCCAAATTTAATTATCAGAGTTTAGAAAATATAGATCCATAACCGCGTGCCTCAGCCGAGCCTTCCAATCCAAGCATGCACCTCAACACTTAATTACCTGAGAAAACGTGCTAAAAGTCAGCTTTCGCTGGTGAGATCATAGGTTTAAATTCAACTAATAATATAGTGGACATATACGCAAAACGCTTGCTAGCTAGACTAAGGATTCGCTAAAAGCCTGCGGATACCCTCCGCTCTCACATAACACACGGATACCCTTCCGCAATAACCAAAACACACGGATACCCTTCCGTAACAACATAGATATTCGGGTAACCCCCGCAATACCAATAAATACTCGGATAACCTCCAAAGTATTAATAACCTATAGGTGCACACTACAGTATCTAAATAAGTCAACCTTGAATAGTACACACGAAACTATGTGACTAAAGCTGACAATCCAAATAACCAAATAAGCCAACCTTGAATAGTACACACCACATATATGTGACTAAAGCTGACAATCCACCAATAACCAAATAAGCCAACCTTGAATAGTACACACGACGTGTGTGACTAAAGCTGACAATAGATCCTAGTCCATACGCATAGCAAGTTTAGAAAGAATATAAAAGCAATAATAGTCCACGTAAAATAATTTGCACGTTTCTCACCCCAATCGTTGAAAACATAGTTCAAGAGTAAAAAGTGGGGCTATGACTCACCTCAAGTCCAGAAAATAGCAAGACGAGGTAGGTAGCAATAAGATGTATGATAACTCACGAAACAGCAACTACGGACTTGGCACGACCTAACAATATTAACCCTTTCAGAAATCATTTCCTCAAATATATAATATTCCCAAACCCGGACGAGAATCCGTTTTATTTCCGAAAATCCATTTCGTATTAGTTTGGTGTATTTGCGTTTGGTATCCATACGGGTGGTGGGTCGACTCAAAACAAACCAACAAGATCACACGTAGAACATATAATAAACTATAGATCTAATATTAGCCCAATATATCATTTAAATAAATCGCCAAAGTTTACCAAATCCGTCGATTTGATAATCCTCATATTTATTTACGTAATATACCGTTCCAAGATTACACCCAATCTAAAGTACATATAAAGCACATAGCACATAATTACTATATAGTATATATCATAGTTTAATAAATTCCTCGTATATATCGTCAAATTGGCCAGATTTCCCGATATATACACTCGCAATCTATTACACTTTACATATACTACAACCTATGGGCGTCGTAGGATACGATGCCCACTAATATATTCGTTTCATATAACCAAACAACCCGGCTCAACCTTACGGTTGAGTGGTTATTTACTTATAGAAAACGTCTATATTAGTCGTCATATATCCGAGACAACACGAATGTCACAAATAATAACTTACCTGGACCCGAGTGACAACAATTTCACCTAACTCAATAAGTTTATTCGTTATATATCCGAAATGACTTTTTATTAAACGTTTCATAATTGTCGGGAGTTTCCCGTTTTATAACACAATTTTCATAACAATAATACGTTTAATATTATTACGCCACTTTCGTAGCCTAATATATATCTAATCGTATTATTTATAATACGACTCGTGATTATTATTATTATTAATATACGCGTTTATATAGTTATATATATATACGTTATTCACGTATATACTTTCATATAAGCGTTCATATTATCAATAATTATTATTACGAGTTTTATTATTCTCGTTTTAGTTTTAATAGTTATTGAGTTATACGAAATGGTCATATGTCCGAGTCATGACTCTCGGCTCATTGTCCAAGTCCAACAACAAGGAAAAGTCATAAATAATAAATCTCCGTCCAATCACAATCTCAACTACGGGCTACAACAATAAGGTCCGACTACGGTACCCGACTAACCTATCTCCGTCATTTAACGACCGTCTCATAACCGGTCCTCATATCACATTCCAATCGACAACAACTTCTCAATATCAAAACCATAACCAATATCCAATTCGACCCAAAGCATACGGCCGAGAAAATAATACCACAACAACAATCTTGTACCAAAAACAATCATAAGGAATAATAATATAACAAATAGTTCACAATTAGCACAAAATAACATCAACCAAGTTAGTGTTCGGGTCGGTTTACCAAGCCGAACCCGAGGCTATACGACTCAATTGAGTCTCGGTCACATCACGAGCCAAGAGGCTCGAACCAAGTATCCAAGGTTAACAACTTAGGCTCCAACGAGCACTCCAAAAATACCCATTCGACCCATGAGGGTCTCGGTAAAATCAACAACCATACGGCTAAGTGCCGCGACTCACAAGAGTCGAATCAAGGCCACAACGAGAACAAGGCTACAAAGAGCCAACCACGGCTCATAACCAATAAGATAAACGAGCATCACAGCTAGAAACAATAACCAAGCCGTGAGTCGGGGACTCACGGTTCGAATCAACCATCACGAAAAACCAACCCGGATACCAAACTATTAAGAAAAACGTTTTCAACCAAAACCCATTTGTAATATGCGTCCACAAATGTTAACCCATTCGAATCTTAAATACATCGTGACCAAGGGTCGCGTTTTTAACAAGAATACGAGTGAAAACTCGTCTCACCTTCGATCTAAAAACTCAAAACCGTGATAACTCTTCAAAACAACGAATAGTGGTGAAGAAAATGGTGATTCGTGTGATAAAAATGGTGGTAGGAGGCGCGTGGTGTACTAGATCTAAAGGATTAGATGATGGAGGTTCGATTTATGGTGGTGGTTTAGAGTGGTGGCCGGCGGTGGCTGTGGCGTGGCCGGAATATTTAAGGGCGGCTAGGGTTAGGGGTAGTGAGGGAGAAAGATGAGATGGGAGAGATGGGTGAATGTTGTGTGTGTGGGTAAAAACCGGGCCAACGCCCCTTTAATAACTTTTTTTTTTTTTTTTTTTTTTTTTAAATGTAATAATAATAATAATAAGAGTAATAATAATAATAGTAATAATAAAGATATTATTACGGTTAAGCGGGTAATGTGGGTAGATGTAAAAACACGTGGCCCGAACCCGAACTCATTTTAAAATTTCCATATCACACGAGAACCTCTCGTAATTAATTAAAATATATAACGGACTTGTTAAGACGAATCATAAAACTATCGTTAGGTAATCCTAGTGCCAAAGTCAACGTAGTACCAAGTGAGAATTCAAATATACATCACCGATCACATAATCAAAAATGAATTATGAACATAATTCACGAATTCCATAACGTCATTAATTAAAATATCCATAAAATAGGTCTTACAAGTTCGTTGTGAAATGCAAATTTCAAATAAAAATTATAAACGAACTTATATTGAAATGCGGGTTTTTAAAATAGCTCCCTAAACTGCCGGTTGTCACATCCTCCCCGTCTCAGAAGGAAACCCGTCCCGGGTTTCACTCGAAAAAATTTTCATCTACGAAGTGAAAAGCTTCGGATATCTCTTCCTGAACTCGTCCTCACGTTCCCACGTATATTCTGGTCCATGTCGGGAATTCCAACGAACCTTGAAGAGCGGAATGCGACTCCTCTTGAGTCGTTTAACTTCACGATCTAAAATCTCGATCGGTTCCTCCACGAAATTCAGTTTCTCATCAACACGATTGTCCCTCATTGGAATGACGGGCATTTCATCAGAAAGACATTTCTTCAAATTACTCACATGAAACACGTCGTGAACTTTGCTCAGTTCAGACGGTAATTCCAACCTATAAGCCACGGGCCCAATTCTTTCTAAGATCAAGAATGGTCCAATGTAGCGTGGGTTGAGTTTACCACGTTTCCCGAAACGTATTACACCTTTCCAAGGCGAGACTTTCAGCATCACTTTGTCTCCAACCTGGAACTCTAAAGGTTTACGTCTCTGATCGGCGTAGCTTTTCTGCCTATCTCTGGCGGCTTGCAACCGATCACGAATCTGAGTTACTTTCTCGGTAGTTTCCAAAATAAGCTCAGGGCCTGTAAGTTGACTATCTCCAACTTCTGCCCAACCAATAGGCGAACGACACTTTCTGCCATACAAAGCTTCGAATGGTGCAGCCTTAAGACTTGTGTGGTAGCTGTTATTATAGGAGAATTCCGCAAGGGGCAAATACTTCTCCCAGCCTTTACCAAAGTCTACGATGCATGCACGAAGCATATCCTCTAGCGTCTGAATGGTCCTCTCACTTTGACCATCGGTTTGGGGATGATATGCAGTACTCATATCAAGCCTCGTCCCCAAATCCGTTTGAAGTGATCGCCACAAAGCTGACGTAAAACGACTATCACGATCCGAAATAATAGATATCGGGACTCCATGACGCGAAATAATTTCCTCCACATATAACCTTGCAAGCTTATCCACACTATCATCTTCACTAATAGATAAGAAATGAGCAGACTTTGTCAGACGATCCACAATTACCCAGATAGCGTCACAACCGCTAGCTGTCCTCGGTAATTTGGTAATGAAGTCCATAGTAATCCGCTCCCATTTCCAGACTGGAAGTTCTGGTTGCGTTAGTAGTCCTGACGGTCTCTGGTGTTCAGCCTTAACCTTGGCGCATGTCAAGCATTTACTAACGTACGATGCTATACTTGCCTTCATATTTGGCCACCAATAGAACTTCTTAAGATCTTGGTACATTTTATCGGAACCAGGGTGAATGGAGTACTTTGACTTATGCGACTCATGTATAATCAATTCTCGAATTTCTCCATATAACGGTACCCAAATCCGATCTCCAAAACACAATAATCCATCCGAACGCTTAACAAATCCTTTCTCATTACCAGCCATCCCAAATATGTTCTCGGCAGATCTATTTTCTGCTTTCAACGCTTCCATTTGAGCTTTGAGTATCTGAGATGGTAATGGCGATACGATAGTCATTCCCAATGACCTAACTCGTAATGGTGGTACTCTTTCCTTTCGACTAAGAGCATCAGCAACAACGTTTGCTTTACCAGGGTGGTAGCGAATTTCACAATCATAATCGCTTAGCAACTCGATCCAACGTCGTTGTCTCATGTTGAGCTCTTTTTGATTCAAGATATGTTGTAAACTTTTATGGTCAGTAAATACAACACACTTGGTTCCGTACAAGTAATGTCTCCATATTCTTAAAGCAAAAACCACAGCACCGAGCTCCAAATCATGGGTAGTGTAGTTTTTCTCATGCTTTTTGAGCTGTCGGGAAGCATAAGCTATCACCTTCTCTCGTTGCATTAACACGGCTCCTAAACCTTTATGTGAGGCGTCACAATAGACGACGAAATCCTCGTTACCTTCTGGTAACGCTAAGATAGGAGCGCTATACAACATTTTCTTAAGCAATTGAAACGCTTCCTCTTCTTTATCTCCCCATTCATACGTAACACTCTTTTGAGTCAATTTGGTCAATGGTTTAGCTATCTTCGAAAATCCCTCGATGAATCTTCGGTAATAGCCAGCTAAACCCAAAAATTGACGAACTTCGGTTGGGGTTGTAGGTGCAGCCCAATCTTTTATTGCTTCAATTTTTGCAGGATCCACGTGGACTCCTTGTCTATCAATCACGTGACCCAAAAATTGTACAGTCGGAATCCAAAATTCGCATTTCGAAAACTTGGCATAAAGTTTCTCCTTCCTGAGCAATTCCAAAATGAGTCTTAAATGCTCCTCATGCTCTCTCTCACTCTTTGAATAAATCAGAATGTCATCGATGAATACAATCACGAACTTATCCAAGTATGGCTTACACACACGATTCATGAGATCCATGAATATTGCTGGTGCGTTAGTCAACCCAAACGGCATCACCTGAAACTCGTAATGCCCGTAACGGGTTCTGAAAGCCATTTTCGGAATATCCTCCTCACGAACTCGAAGTTGATGATATCCCGATCTCAAATCGATCTTCGAATACACACTCGATCCTTGAAGCTGATCGAACAAGTCATCGATCCTAGGTAACGGGTATCGATTCTTCACCGTTAACTTATTCAACTCTCTATAGTCAATACACATACGAAACGATCCATCCTTCTTCTTCACAAATAAGACTGGGGCTCCCCAAGGTGAAGAACTTGGTCTTATGAATCCCTTTTCGGCTAACTCCGCCAATTGTTTCGACAACTCTTCCAGTTCGGTAGGTGCAAGACGATAAGGTGCTCGTGCTACAGGTGCAGCACCAGGTATCAACTCAATCTGAAACTCCACTTGTCTAGTCGGTGGGATTCCCGGCAAATCATCGGGAAACACATCAGGAAAATCACGAACTATAGGCACATCTCCAATGCACCTTTCCTTTTTCTTCGACTCTCCCATCTCAGAAATTTGAGCTAAGAAAAGATAACATCCCTTCTCCATTAGCTTCGGTAACTTAGTGCAAGAAATCACCGCCAATCGGGATGGGCTCTTAGAATCCTTCCGGTCTCCTAATATATTTAGGACCTCCTTTCCGTATGGTACCCGCACGATCTTCTCGTCGCAAAGTATGTGAGCACGATACTTCGACAACCAATCCATACCAATGATTACATCAAAACTTCCTAACGTGACGGGTAGAAGATCTATGTTGAAAGGGTGATTCAAGAAATTTAACGTACAACCGCGAATGATGGTATTAATCCTTTCTATGTTTCCATTAGCTAACTCAATATCATATCCAATTCCTAAGGCCATCGGGGGTTTCTCTAGTAAGGGTGCAAACGTAGTGGACACAAAACTCCTATCGGCACCAGTATCAAACAGTATGGAAGAATAACGATTATTGAGAAGGAACGTACCAGTAACGACGTTCGGATCTTCTCCTCTCTCGTTCCCGAGTGCATACACTCTTCCTTGAGCAGCTCCAGCTTCCACACGTTGGTCCCCATTGTCTTGTCGTCCACGATTTCCTCCAGCTCCACGGTTTCCATAATTGTACCCATTACCACCCGAGCCTTGATTTCCACGGTTCCGCAATTCTCTACACTCATTCCTATAGTGTCCCTTCTTTCCACACCCATAACAGGTAACATTTGCCTTGTTTCTCATCTCAGGAGCAGCTTGAACCATTGCAAGAGGTCGAGCTCTACAGTCCCTAGCTGTATGTCCTTTCCTTGAGCAATTCTGGCATGTCACACTACACCATCCAGTGTGATGCTGATGGCAACGATCACACTTGGGTGCATCACCGTTCTGATTCTTCTTATCTCCATTCCCAATAGCATAAGCCTTAGCTTGTCTCTTGCTTCGGTGATCATTACTCTTAGAGTGACGGTCTCTCTTTCTCTTTCCATTCTTCTCCTTATCAGCTTCTTCTAATTCCAACGAATCCATAAGCTGTTGAGCAATTGTGATTGCCTCATGGATGTTTGTAGGCCTAGCAGAAAGTACATCATTCCTCGTAGCTACAGGCAATCCATCAGTATACCTTTCAATCTTTTGAGTCTCAGTTTTCACTATATCAGGGCACAACAAGGCTAACTCCTGGTAACGACGATTGTAAGTCGCCATATCATTACCTTTCACCTTGTGGTTCCAAAACTCAATCTCTAGCTTCTTGACCTCATTCCTTGGGCAATAAGTCTGAATCAGCAAGGACTTAAATTGCTCCCAAGTCATAGCATATGCTACATCACTCCCAACTGCATTTCGGTAGTTGTTCCACCAAGTCAAAGCTTCATCCTTGAAAGTAAAAGAAGCAAACTTTACCTTCGCATTCTCCGCACAACCACTGACATTAAACACTGACTCAGTCTTCTCAATCCATCTGACTAAGTAAACCACTCCTTCATTTCCACCAAACTCAATGGGTCCACAAATCTTGAATTCCTTGTATTGGCATCCATTAGCACGAACAGGTGGAAAAGTTCCAGCAGAATTGTTGGAATGATTTGACTCAGCGAGTAGCTCAGCAACTCTTTGCTCCACAAGTTGGTTGATCATTTCTTGATCCACAGTAGGTGCGTTAAGTGGAACATGACCATTGTCTCACTGAACATCAACATTTTGATTCCTGTTGTTACGGTTAGTGGTGTCCAGGTTGTCAGGAGTAGGGGTTTCAACATTTCGAGTAGGTCGACGACCTCGATGAGCAGGAGTAGGAGTAGTCACAGCAGGACCAGTCCTAGTAGACCTAACAGGGTTTCGACGGGGTGCCATTGATCTGTAACATCACACGAGTTCATGAATCTCCATTAGAACTTATCGACATGCTCAACAAAACCTCTCAACGAATTCAAGTTATAGAAAGGATGGCAACGACACGCTATGTAATAATAAGCGAATAAGGACTCAATTTCCATAACACTTAAAATCACATAATACCATATACTAATAACCATCAACCATACAATAGCGATCTAACCTCGTTCCAACTAACGGATAACACAGAACATACTAATCGTTCCAAAAGAGACGAATACCGAACAAAATACATCAAAATGTGATAACTAGCTTTTCTAACCGAACACTCCTCGGCTAAGAAAGCAACAAGATAATATAACTCAAACAACTAGCCACGGGGCTGACGGAGAATCCTCAACTCCTGCCTCAAACCATCAAGATCCCTCCATAACGATCCTAACTCCACGCTATGGGTGTCTCGGTCTCTCTTGAGGTCAGCCACCTCCTTCTCTAGCTCGGCATTCCTTTGCCAAAGCTTGCGGTCGGCCTCACGAGCAGTAATAAACCCTCGCTGCATACTATCGATATGCTCATGTACCTCCATCAAAACTCTCCTCATCTCGGTAACCCTTCTCTCAGCCATAACCATATCGACCCTCAACTGCCCAATAAACTCAACAGTCACTCTATCAATCCGCTCAGATGTATGAGTAACTCTCTCACCAAGAGCCGTAATCTGAGTCCACAACCTGCCAATCTCACCTAACTCTGCATGCTCAGCAGAAACCTCAGAAGGTGCATCCGACTCAACGGGACTACCAGGTGGCAACTCAAACAAGAACGGATGATCAGGTGAATCGGGCTCAATCGGGTGTACAGGTGAATCAGGCTCCTCAGCCTGAGCTGGTGGTGCTATCTCATCATCATCATCATCAGGCATCTCATCCTCCTGAGGGTCATCCTCCTCCTCAGGGTCATCATCATCACCATGCTCAGCCTCCTGAGGGTCATCCTCCCGCTCAGGGTCATCAGCCTCATCCTCACCCTCGTACTCCTCCTCCTCATCAGAAGAGTACCTCATCACTCGTCGTCTCCTACTAGGTGAACCATGTGGAGATGTAGTAGGTGATCTAGGACGACGACGCAATGATGTGGGTGGCGCCTCAGACAGAAGAGAATGAGCATCAATCTGTAAAGGTGATGGAGTAGGGCGTACCGACATGCGTGCTGTAGCTCGGTGGGCAAAGCGTGGTGCCACACGAGCCAAAGCCTGATGAAGAGTAAGCTGCCTCGATGTACCAGGGAGCCCTAGAGAAGATGAGGGTCCCTGCGTAGATGCAGCAGGTAGTGCTGAAGTAGAAGCTGCCTGTGACACAATAGCTGTAGACATGGCCATCTGGTAAGGGTCATCAGATGCCATAGTGAACTGTGCAGGTAAAACTGGTGCAGTAAGGATGTCCTCAACGACATCAGGCATATGGGAGGCCATAGTCTGTGACAAAGGCGTAGGGTAGGTGTAAGTGTTTCAAAACAACTTAAATCACAACTCATAAAATCGTACCAAATATATACATCAAATAATACCATATAATCTTAATAAAAGAATTTCAAACACCGCATTCCTAAAAATGTTTATAAAACATATAGATCATATAAATCCTCGAGAACGCCATCTTATTACTAAAATCCATAAACCTCAAATCATCTCAAATATCTCATAATACCTCAAATAGTAGAAGATGCTTCGACTTGGCGGGCTGGCGGGCGGTAGTCAAGGATCATTTTCTATAAAAATACGGTTATAGTTTAGGCGTTTATCTACCTAGTTCTCTATAACCTTGGTTCTGATACCAATCTGTAACACCCCCAAAATCTGATACAGCGGAAGACTCAACAAGCTTTCGGGGTGCTACGGGGATTGGTATCCAACACAAGATAATATAGAACGAGACAAAGTAAACATAATAAAAACACAACCAAAACGGGGTTTTAAGGTTTACATTTATCCCAACATTATTCAGAGTCAGGCCCAGAATAAAATAACAATAGGTCCAAATTTAATTATCAGAGTTTAGAAAATATAGATCCATAACCGCGTGCCTCAGCCGAGCCTTCCAATCCAAGCATGCACCTCAACACTTAATTACCTGAGAAAACGTGCTAAAAGTCAGCTTTCGCTGGTGAGATCATAGGTTTAAATTCAACTAAAAATATAGTGGACATATACGCAAAACGCTTGCTAGCTAGACTAAGGATTCGCTAAAAGCCTGCGGATACCCTCCGCTCTCACATAACACACGGATACCCTTCCGCAATAACCAAAACACACGGATACCCTTCCGTAACAACATAGATATTCGGGTAACCCCCGCAATACCAATAAATACTCGGATAACCTCTGAAGTATTAATAACCTATAGGTGCACACTACAGTATCTAAATAAGTCAACCTTGAATAGTACACACGAAACTATGTGACTAAAGCTGACAATCCAAATAACCAAATAAGCCAACCTTGAATAGTACACATCACATATATGTGACTAAAGCTGACAATCCACCAATAACCAAATAAGCCAACCTTGAATAGTACACACGACGTGTGTGACTAAAGCTGACAATAGATCCTAGTCCATACGCATAGCAAGTTTAGAAAGAATATAAAAGCGATAATAGTCCACGTAAAATAATTTGCACGTTTCTCACCCCAATCGTTGAAAACATAGTTCAAGAGTAAAAAGTGGGGCTATGACTCACCTCAAGTCCAGAAAATAGCAAGACGAGGTAGGTAGCAATAAGATGTATGATAACTCACGAAACAGCAACTACGGACTTGGCACGACCTAACAATATTAACCCTTTCAGAAATCATTTCCTCAAATATATAATATTCCCAAACCCGGACGAGAATCCGTTTTATTTCCGAAAATCCATTTCGTATTAGTTTGGTGTATTTGCGTTTGGTATCCATACGGGTGGTGGGTCGACTCAAAACAAACCAACAAGATCACACGTAGAACATATAATAAACTATAGATCTAATATTAGCCCAATATATCATTTAAATAAATCGCCAAAGTTTACCAAATCCGTCGATTTGATAATCCTCATATTTATTTACGTAATATACCGTTCCAAGATTACACCCAATCTAAAGTACATATAAAGCACATAGCACATAATTACTATATAGTATATATCATAGTTTAATAAATTCCTCGTATATATCGTCAAATTGGCCAGATTTCCCGATATATACACTCGCAATCTATTACACTTTACATATACTACAACCTATGGGCGTCGTAGGATACGATGCCCACTAATATATTCGTTTCATATAACCAAACAACCCGGCTCAACCTTACGGTTGAGTGGTTATTTACTTATAGAAAACGTCTATATTAGTCATCATATATCCGAGACAACACGAATGTCACAAATAATAACTTACCTGGACCCGAGTGACAACAATTTCGCCTAACTCAATAAGTTTATTCGTTATATATCCGAAATGACTTTTTATTAAACGTTTCATAATTGTCGGGAGTTTCCCGTTTTATAACACAATTTTCATAACAATAATACGTTTAATATTATTACGCCACTTTCGTAGCCTAATATATATCTAATCGTATTATTTATAATACGACTCGTGATTATTATTATTATTAATATACGCGTTTATATAGTTATATATATACGTTATTCACGTATATACTTTCATATAAGCGTTCATATTATCAATAATTATTATTACGAGTTTTATTATTCTCGTTTTAGTTTTAATAGTTATTGAGTTATACGAAATGGTCATATGTCCGAGTCATGACTCTCGGCTCATTGTCCAAGTCCAACAACAAGGAAAAGTCATAAATAATAAATCTCCGTCCAATCACAATCTCAACCACGGGCTACAACAATAAGGTCCGACTACGGTACCCGACTAACCTATCTCCGTCATCTAACAACCGTCTCATAACCGGTCCTCATATCACATTCCAATCGACAACAACTTCTCAATATCAAAACCATAACCAATATCCAATTCGACCCAAAGCATACGGCCGAGAAAATAATACCACAACAACAATCTTGTACCAAAAACAATCATAAGGAATAATAATATAACAAATAGTTCACAATTAGCACAAAATAACATCAACCAAGTTAGTGTTCGGGTCGGTTTACCAAGCCGAACCCGAGGCTATACGACTCAATTGAGTCTCGGTCACATCACGAGCCAAGAGGCTCGAACCAAGTATCCAAGGTTAACAACTTAGGCTCCAACGAGCACTCCAAAAATACCCATTCGACCCATGAGGGTCTCGGTAAAATCAACAACCATACGGCTAAGTGCCGCGACTCATAAGAGTCGAATCAAGGCCACAACGAGAACAAGGCTACAAAGAGCCAACCACGGCTCATAACCAATAAGATAAACGAGCATCACAGCTAGAAACAATAACCAAGCCGTGAGTCGGGGACTCACGGTTCGAATCAACCATCACGAAAAACCAACCCGGATACCAAACTATTAAGAAAAACGTTTTCAACCAAAACCCATTTGTAATACGCGTCCACAAATGTTAACCCATTCGAATCTTAAATACATCGTGACCAAGGGTCGCGTTTTTAACAAGAATACGAGTGAAAACTCGTCTCACCTTCGATCTAAAAACTCAAAACCGTGATAACTCTTCAAAACAACGAATAGTGGTGAAGAAAATGGTGATTCGTGTGATAAAAATGGTGGTAGGAGGCGCGTGGTGTACTAGATCTAAAGGATTAGATGATGGAGGTTCGATTTATGGTGGTGGTTTAGAGTGGTGGCCGGCGGTGGCTGTGGTGTGGCCGGAATATTTAAGGGCGGCTAGGGTTAGGGGTAGTGAGGGAGAAAGATGAGATGGGAGAGATGGGTGAATGTTGTGTGTGTGGGTAAAAACCGGGCCAACGCCCCTTTAATAACTTTTTTTTTTTTTTTTTTTTTTTTAAATGTAATAATAATAATAATAATAAGAGTAATAATAATAATAGTAATAATAAAGATATTATTACGGTTGAGCGGGTAATGTGGGTAGATGTAAAAACACGTGGCCCGAACCCGAACTCATTTTAAAATTTCCATATCACACGAGAACCTCTCGTAATTAATTAAAATATATAACGGACTTGTTAAGACGAATCATAAAACTATCGTTAGGTAATCCTAGTGCCAAAGTCAACGTAGTACCAAGTGAGAATTCAAATATACATCACCGATCACATAATCAAAAATGAATTATGAACATAATTCACGAATTCCATAACGTCATTAATTAAAATATCCATAAAATAGGTCTTACAAGTTCGTTGTGAAATGCAAATTTCAAATAAAAATTATAAACGAACTTATATTGAAATGCGGGTTTTTAAAATAGCTCCCTAAACTGCCGGTTGTCACATCGATGTGACAACCGGCAGTTTAGGGAGCTATTTTAAAAACCCGCATTTCAATATAAGTTCGTTTATAATTTTTATTTGAAATTTTCATTTCACAACGAACTTGTAAGACCTATTTTATGGATATTTTATTTACATGTTGTGTGCACTATTCAAGGTTGGCTTATTTGGTTATTGATGGATTGTCAGCTTTAGTCACATAGTTTTGTGTGTACTATTCAAGGTTGGCTTATTTGGTTATTGATGGATTGTCAGCTTTAGTCACATATATGTTGTGTGTACTATTCAAGGTTGGCTTATTTGGTTATTGGTGGATTGTCAGCTTTAGGCACATATTTGTTGTGTGTACTATTCAAGGTTGGCTTATTTGGACTGTCAGCTTTAGTCACATAGTTTCGTGTGTACTATTCAAGGTTGACTTATTTAGATACTATAGTGTGCACCTATAGGTTATTAATACTTCGGAGGTTATCCGAGTATTTATTGGTATTGCGGGGGTTACCCGAATATCTATGTTGTTACGGAAGGGTATCCGTGTGTTTTGGTTATTGCGGAAGGGTATCCGTGTGTTATGTTGAGAGCGGAGGGTATCCGCAGGCTTTTAGCGAATCCTTAGTCTAGCTAGCAAGCGTTTTGCGTATATGTCCACTATATTATTAGTTGAATTTAAACCTATGATCTCACCAGCGAAAGCTGACTTTTAGCACGTTTTCTCAGGTAATTAAGTGTTGAGGTGCATGCTTGGATTGGAAGGCTCGGCTGAGGCACACGGTTATGGATCTATATTTTCTAAACTCTGATAATTAAATTTGGACCTACTGTTATTTATTTTGGGCCTAACTCTGAATGATGTTGGGATAAATGTAAACCTTAAAACCCCGTATTTGGTTGTGTTTTTATTATGTTTACTTTATCTCGTTCTATATTGTCTTGTGTTGGATACCAATCCCCGTAGCACCCCGAAAGCTTGTTGAGTCTTCCGCTGTATCAAATTTTGGGGGTGTTACAGATTGGTATCAGAGCCAAGGTTATAGAGAACTAGGTAAATAAACGCCTAAACTATAACCGTATTTTTATAGAAAATGATCCTTGACTACCGCCCGCCAGCCCGCCAAGCCGAAGCATCTTCTATTATTTGAGGTATTATGAGATATTTGAGATGATTTGAGGTTTATGGATTTTAGTAATAAGATGGCGTTCTCGAGGATTTATATGGTCTATATGTTTTATAAACATTTTTAGGAATGCGGTGTTTGAAATTCTTTTATTAAGAATATATGGTATTATTTGATGTGTATATTTGGTACGATTTTATGAGTTGTGATTTAAGTTGTTTTGAAACACTTACACCTACCCTACGCCGTTGTCACAGACTATGGCCTCCCATATGCCTGATGTCGTTGAGGACATCCTTACTGCACCAGTTTTACCTGCACAGTTCACTATGGCATCTGATGACCCTTACCAGATGGCCATGTCTTCAGCTATTGTGTCACAGGCAGCTTCTACTTCAGCACTACCTGCTGCATCTACGCAGGGACCCTCATCTTCTCTAGGGCTCCCTGGTACATCGAGGCAGCTTACTCTTCATCAGGCTTTGGCTCGTGTGGCACCACGCTTTGCCCACCGAGCTACGGCACGCATGTCGGTACGCCCTACTCCATCACCTTTACAGATTGATGCTCATTCTCTTCTGTCTGAGGCGCCACCCACATCATTGCGTCGTCGTCCTAGATCACCTACTACATCTCCACATGGTTCACCTAGTAGGAGACGACGAGTGATGAGGTACTCTTCCGATGAGGAGGAGGAGTACGAGGGTGAGGATGAGGCTGATGACCCTGAGTGGGAGGATGACCCTCAGGAGGCTGAGCATGGTGATGATGATGACCCTGAGGAGGAGGATGACCCTCAGGAGGATGAGATGCCTGATGATGATGATGATGATGAGATAGCACCACCAGCTCAGGCTGAGGAGCCTGATTCACCTGTACACCCGATTGAGCCCGATTCACCTGATCATCCGTTCTTGTTTGAGTTTCCACCTGGTAGTCCCGTTGAGTCGGATGCACCTTCTGAGGTTTCTGCTGAGCATGCAGAGTTAGGTGAGATTGGCAGGTTGTGGACTCAGATTACGGCTCTTGGTGAGAGAGTTACTCATATATCTGAGCGGATTGATAGAGTGACTGTTGAGTTTATTGGGCAGTTGAGGGTCGATATGGTTATGGCTGAGAGAAGGGTTACCGAGATGAGGAGAGTTTTGATGGAGGTACATGAGCATATCGATAGTATTCAGCGAGGGTTTATTACTGCTCGTGAGGCCGACCGCAAGCTTTGCCAAAGGAATGCCGAGCTAGAGAAGGAGGTGGTTGACCTCAAGAGAGACCGAGACACCCATAACGTGGAGTTAGGATCGTTATGGAGGGATCTTGATGGCTTGAGGCAGGAGTTGAGGATGCTCCGTCAGCCCCGTGGCTAGTTGTTTGAGTTATATTATCTTGTTGCTTTCTTAGCCGAGGAGTGTTCGGTTAGAAAAGCTAGTTATCATATTTTGATGTATTTTGTTCGGTATTCGTCTCTTTTGGAACGATTAGTATGTTTTGTGTTATCCGTTAGTTGGAACGATGTTAGATCGCTATTGTATGGTTGATGGTTATTAGTATATGGTATTATGTGATTTTGGGTGTTATGGAAATTGTGTCCTTATTCGCTCATTGTTACGTGGCGTGTTGTTGCTATTCTTTCTATGACTTGATTTCGTTGAGATGTTTTGTTGAGCATGTCGATAAGTTCTATTGGAGACTCATGAACTTGTGTGATGTTACAAATCAATGGCACCCCGTCGAAACCCTGTTAGGTCTACCAGGACTGGTCCTGCTGTGACTACTCCTACTCCTGCTCGTCGAGGTCGTCGACCTACTTGAAATGTTGAAACCCCTACTCCTGACAACCTGGACACCACTAACCGTAACAACAGGAGACAATGGTCATGTTCCACTTAACGCACCGACTGTGGATCAAGCAATGATCAACCAACTCGTGGAGGAAAGAGTTGCTGAACTACTCGCTGAGTCAAATCATTCCAACAATTCTGCTGGAACTTTTCCACCTGTTCGTGCTAATGGATGTCAATACAAGGAATTCAAGATTTGTGGACCCATTGAGTTTGGTGGAAATGAAGGAGTGGTTTACTTAGTCAGATGGATTGAGAAGACTGAGTCAGTGTTTAATGTCAGTGGTTGTGCGGAGAATGCGAAGGTAAAGTTTGCTTCTTTTACTTTCAAGGATGAAGCTTTGACTTGGTGGAACAACTACCGAAATGCAGTTGGGAGTGATGTAGCATATGCTATGACTTTGGAGCAATTTAAGTCCTTGTTGATTCAGACTTATTGCCCAAGGAATGAGGTCAAGAAGCTAGAGATTGAGTTTTGGAACCACAAGGTGAAAGGTAATGATATGACGACTTACAATCGTCGTTACCAGGAGTTAGCCTTGTTGTGCCCTGATATGGTGAAAACCGAGACTCAAAAGATTGAGAGGTATACTGATGGATTGCCTGTAGCTACGAGGAATGATGTAATTTCTGCTAGGCCTACAAACATCCATGAGGCAATCACAATTGCTCAACAACTTTTGGATTCGTTGGAATTAGAAGAAGCTGATAAGGAGAAGAATGGAAAGAGAAAGAGAGACCGTCACTCTAAGAGTAATGATCACCGAAGCAAGAGACAAGCTAAGGCTTATGCTATTGGGAATGGAGATAAGAAGAATCAGAACGGTGATGCACCTAAGTGTGATCGTTGCCATCAGCATCACACTGGATGGTGTAGTGTGAAATGCCAGAATTGCTCAAGGAAAGGACATACAGCTAAGGACTGTAGAGCTCGACCTCTTGCAATGGTTCAGGCTGCTCCTGAGATGAGAAACAAGGCAGATGTTACCTGTTATGGGTGTGGAAAGAAGGGACACTATAGGAATGAGTGTAGAGAATCACGGAACCGTGGGAATCAAGGCTCGGGTGGTAATGGGTACAATTATGGAAACCGTGGAGCTGGAGGAAATTGTGGACGACAAGACAATGGGGACCAACGTGTGGAAGCTGGAGCTGCTCAAGGAAGAGTGTATGCACTCGGGAACGAGAGAGGAGAAGATCCGAACGTTGTTACTGGTACGTTCCTTCTCAATAATCGTTATGCTTCCATACTATTTGATACTGGTGCCGATAGGAGTTTTGTGTCCACTACATTTGCGCCCTTACTAGAGAAACCCCCGATGGCCTTAGGAATTGGATATGATATTGAGTTAGCTAATGGAAACATAGAAAGGATTAATACCATCATTCGCGGTTGTACGTTAAATTTCTTGAACCACCCTTTCAACATAGATCTTCTACCCGTCACGTTAGGAAGTTTTGATGTAATCATTGGTATGGATTGGTTGTCGAAGTATCGTGCTCACATACTTTGCGACGAGAAGATCGTACGGGTACCATACGGAAAGGAGGTCCTAAATATATTAGGAGACCGGAAGGATTCTAGGAGCCCATCCCGATTGGCGGTGATTTCTTGCACTAAGTTACCGAAGCTAATGGAGAAGGGATGTTATCTTTTCTTAGCTCAAATTTCTGAGAGGGGAGAGACGAAGAAAAAGGAAAGGTGCATTGGAGACGTGCCTATAGTTCGTGATTTTCCTGATGTGTTTCCCGATGATTTGCCGGGAATCCCACCGACTAGACAAGTGGAGTTTCAGATTGAGTTGATACCTGGTGCTGCACCTGTAGCACGAGCACCTTATCGTCTTGCACCTACCGAACAGGAAGAGTTGTCGAAACAATTGGCGGAGTTAGCCGAAAAGGGATTCATAAGACCAAGTTCTTCACCTTGGGGAGCCCCAGTCCTATTTGTGAAGAAGAAGGATGGAGCGTTTCGTATGTGTATTGATTATAGTGAGTTGAATAAGTTAACAGTGAAGAATCGATACCCGTTACCTAGGATCGATGACTTGTTCGATCAGCTCCAAGGATCGAGTGTGTATTCGAAGATCGATTTGAGATCGGGATATCATCAACTTCGAGTTCGTGAGGAGGATATTCCGAAAACGGCTTTCAGAACCCGTTACGGGCATTACGAGTTTCAGGTGATGCCGTTTGGGTTGACTAACGCACCAGCAATATTCATGGATCTCATGAATCGTGTGTGTAAGCCATACTTGGATAAGTTCGTAATTGTATTCATCGATGACATTCTGATTTATTCAAAGAGTGAGAAAGAGCATGAGGAGCATTTAAGACTCATTTTGGAATTGCTCAGGAAGGAGAAACTTTATGCCAAGTTTTCGAAATGCGAATTTTGGATTCCGACTGTACAATTTTTGGGTCACGTGATTGATATAGACAAGGAGTTCACGTGGATCCTACAAAAATTGAAGCAATAAAAGATTGGGCTGCACCTACAACCCCAACCGAAGTTCGTCAATTTTTGGGTTTAGCTGGCTATTACCGAAGATTCATCGAGGGATTTTCGAAGATAGCTAAACCATTGACCAAATTGACTCAAAAGAGTGTTACGTACGAATGGGGAGATAAAGAAGAGGAAGCGTTTCAATTGCTTAAGAAAATGTTGTGTAGCGCTCCTATCTTAGCGTTACCAGAAGGTAACGAGGATTTCGTCGTCTATTGTGACGCCTCACATAAAGGTTTAGGAGCCGTGTTAATGCAACGAGAGAAGGTGATAGCTTATGCTTCCCGACAGCTCAAAAAGCATGAGAAAAACTACACTACCCATGATTTGGAGCTCGGTGCTGTGGTTTTTGCTTTAAGAATATGGAGACATTACTTGTACGGAACCAAGTGTGTTATATTTACTGACCATAAAAGTCTACAACACATCTTGAATCAAAAAGAGCTCAACATGAGACAACAACGTTGGATCGAGTTGCTAAGCGATTATGATTGTGAAATTCGCTACCACCCTGGTAAAGCAAACGTTGTTGCCGATGCTCTTAGTCGAAAAGAAAGAGTACCACCATTACGAGTTAGGTCATTGGGAATGACTATCGTATCGCCATTACCATCTCAGATACTCGAAGCTCAAACGGAAGCGTTGAAAGCAGAAAATAGATCTGCCGAGAACATATTTGGGATGGTTGATAATGAGAAAGGATTTGTTAAGCGTTCGGATGGATTATTATGTTTTGGAGATCGGATTTGGGTACCGTTATATGGAGAAATTCGAGAATTGATTATGCATGAGTCGCATAAGTCAAAGTACTCCATTCACCCTGGTTCCAATAAAATGTACCAAGATCTTAAGAAGTTCTATTGGTGGCCAAATATGAAGGCAGATATAGCATCGTACGTTCGTAAGTGATTGACATGCGCCAAGGTTAAGGCTGAACACCAGAGACCGTCAGGACTACTAACGCAACCAGAACTTCCAGTCTGGAAATGGGAGCGGATTACTATGGACTTCATTACCAAATTACCGAGGACAGCTAGCGGTTGTGACGCTATCTGGGTAATTGTGGACCGCCTGACAAAGTCTGCTCATTTCTTAGCTATTAGTGAAGATGATAGTGTGGATAAGCTTGCAAGGTTATATGTGAAGGAAATTATTTCGCGTCATGGAGTCCCGATATCTATTATTTCGGATCGTGATAGTCGTTTTACGTCAGCTTTGTGGCGATCACTTCAAAGGGCTTTGGGGACGAGGCTTGATATGAGTACTGCATATCATCCCCAAACCGATGGTCAAAGTGAGAGGACCATTCAGACGCTAGAGGATATGCTTCGTGCATGCATCATAGACTTTGGTAAAGGCTGGGAGAAGTATTTACCCCTTGCGGAATTCTCCTATGATAACAGCTACCACACAAGTCTTAAGGCTGCACCATTCGAAGCTTTGTATGGCAGAAAGTGTCGTTCGCCTATTGGTTGGGCAGAAGTTGGAGATAGTCAGCTTACAGGCCCTGAGCTTATTTTGGAAACTATCGAGAAAGTAACTCAGATTCCTGATCGGTTGCAAGCCGCCAGAGATAGGCAGAAGAGCTACGCCGATCAGAGACGTAAACCTTTAGAGTTCCAGGTTGGAGACAAAGTGATGCTGAAAGTCTCGCCTTGGAAAGGTGTAATACGTTTCGGGAAACGTGGTAAACTCAACCCACGCTACATTGGACCATTCTTGATCTTAGAAAGAATTGGGCCCGTGGCTTATAGGTTGGAATTACCGTCTGAACTGAGCAAAGTTCACGACGTGTTTCACGTGAGTAATTTGAAGAAATGTATGTCTGATGAAATGCCCGTCATTCCAATGAGGGACATTCGTGTCGATGAGAAACTGAATTTCGTGGAGGAACCAATTGAGATTTCAGATCATGAAGTTAAACGACTCAAGAGGAGTCGCATTCCGCTCGTCAAGGTTCGTTGGAATTCCCGACATGGACCAGAATATACGTGGGAACGTGAGGACGAGTTCAGGAAGAGATATCCGAAGCTTTTCACTTCGTAGATGAAAATTTTTCCGAGTGAAACCCGGGACGGGTTTCCTTCTGAGACGGGGAGGATGTGACAACCGGCAGTTTAGGGAGCTATTTTAAAAACCCGCATTTCAATATAAGTTCGTTTATAATTTTTATTTGAAATTTTCATTTCACAACGAACTTGTAAGACCTATTTTATGGATATTTTATTTAATGACGTTATGGAATTCGTGAATTATGTTCATAATTCATTGTTGATTATGTGATCGGTGATGTATATTTGAATTCTCACTTGGTACTACGTTGACTTTGGCATTAGGATTACCTAACATAGTTTTATGATTCGTCTTAACGAGTCCGTTATATATTTTAATTAATTACGAGAGGTTCTCGTGTGATATGGAAATTTTAAAATGAGTTCGGGTTCGGGCCACGTGTTTTTACATCTACCCACATTACCCGCTCAACCGTAATAATATCTTTATTATTACTATTATTATTATTACTCTTATTATTATTATTATTATTATTATTATTACCTTTAAAAAAAAAAGTTATAAGGGTGTGTTTGTCCGGTTTTTACCCACACACACAACACAAACACAAACATATTTCTCTCTCTCTCTCAAACCCTCATCTCCCCCACTTCACTAACCCTAACCCTAGCCGCCGACATAAATCCGGCCACCACCTTAGCCACCGCCGGCCACCACTCTACACCACCACCATATTCTTGATCTACATCATCTAATCTACTAGATCTACAACACCACGCGCCTCCTACCACCATTTTTATCACACGAATCACCATTTTCTTCACCACCAAATCGTTTATTCTTGAAGGGTTATCACGGTTTTGAACTCTAGATCGAAGGTGAGACGAGTTTTCACTCGTATTGTTAATAAAATCGTGACCTAGAGTCACGACATGATGATATCCGAATGGGTTTTTAATTAAAAACGTGTAATACTTGATGGGTTGTTGATTGGAAAAACGTTTTCTTAATAGTTTGGTATCTGGGTTGGTTTGCTCGATGGGTTAATTCGAACCTTGAGTCTAAGACTCACGGCATAGTTCTTGATCCGAGCGTATGGGCTCGATCTGCTTATCTTCTTGATCTTGAGGTTGTGGTTTCATATGTTGTTGCGTTGGATTGTTGTTCCGACTCATTGGAGTCGCGGCTTAATGCCGAGTTTGGTTAAATGTTGCCAAGACCTTCGTGGTCGATTTGGCAGTCGGGTGTGCTCTTTGGGAGCTTATATTTTGGTGACCCTTGGTTTGTTCTTCGAGCCATGGTAGCTCGTGATGTGACCGAGACTCAATTGAGTCGTATAGCCTCGGGTTCGGCTTGGTAAACCGACCCGAACACTTACTTGGTTGATGTTATTTTTGTGCTAATTGTGAACTATTTGTTATATTATTATGATTGTTTTTGGTGCAAGATTGTTGTTGTGGTATTATTTCTCGGCCGAATGCATTGGGTCGAATTGGATATTGGTTATGGTTTTGATATTGAGAAGTTGTTGTCGATTGGTAAGTGTGGATGAGGACCGATTATGAGACGGTCGTTAGATGACGGAGATAGGTTAGTCGGGTACCGTAGTCGGACCTTATTGTTGTAGCCCGTGGTTGAGATTGTGATTGGACGGAGATTTATTATTTATGACTTTTGCTTATTATTGGACTTGGACAATGAGCCGAGAGTAATGACTCGGACATATGACCATTTCGTATAACTCAATAACTATTAAAATTGAAACGAGAATAATAAAACTCGTAATAATCATTATTGATAATATGAACGTTTATATGAAAGTATATACGTGAATAACGTATATATATAACTATATAAACGCGTATATTAATAATAATAATAATCACGAGTCGTATTATAAATAATACGATTAGATATATATTAGGCTACGAAAGTGGCGTAATAATATTAAACGTATTATTATTATAAAAATTGTGTTATAAAACGGGAAACTCCCGACAATTATGAAACATTTAATAAAATGTCATTTCGAATATACAACGGATAAATTTATTGAGTTAGGCGAAATTGTTGTCACTCGGGTCCAGGTAAGTTATTATTTGTGACATTCGTGTTGTCTCGGATATATGACGACTAATATAGACGTTTTCTATAAGTAAATAACCACTCAACCGTAAGGTTGAGCCGGGTTGTTTGGTTATATGAAACGAATATATTAGTGGGCATCGTATCCTACGACGCCCACAGGTTGTAGTATATGTAAAGTGTAATAGATTGCGAGTGTATATATCGGGAAATCTGGCCAATTTGATGATATATACGAGGAATTTATTAAACTATGATATATACTATATAGTAATTATGTGCTATGTGCTTTATATGTGCTTTAGATTGGGTGTAATCTTGGAACAGTATATTACGTAAATAAATATGAGGATTATCAAATCGACGGATTTGGTAAACTTTGGCGATTTATTTAAATGATATATTGGGCTAATATTAGATCTATAGTTTATTATATGTTCTACGTATGATCTTGTTGGTTTGTTTTGAGTCGACCCACCACCCGTATGGATACCAAACGTAAATACACCAAACTAATACGAAATGGATTTTCGGAAATAAAACGGATTCTCGTCCGGGTTTGGGAATATTATATATTTGAGGAAATGATTTCTGAAAGGGTTAATATTGTTAGGTCGTGCCAAGTCCGTAGTTGCTGTTTCGTGAGTTATCATACATCTTATTGCTACCTACCTCGTCTTGCTATTTTTCTGGACTTGAGGTGAGTCATAGCCCCACTTTTTACTCTTGAACTATGTTTTCAACGATTGGGGTGAGAAACGTGCAAATTATTTTACGTGGACTATTATCGCTTTTATATTCTTTCTAAACTTGCTATGCGTATGGACTAGGATCTATTGTCAGCTTTAGTCACACATGTTGTGTGTACTATTCAAGGTTGGCTTATTTGGTTATTGATGGATTGTCAGCTTTAGTCACATAGTTTTGTGTGTACTATTCAAGGTTGGCTTATTTGGTTATTGATGGATTGTCAGCTTTAGTCACATATATGTTGTGTGTACTATTCAAGGTTGGCTTATTTGGTTATTGGTGGATTGTCAGCTTTAGGCACATATTTGTTGTGTGTACTATTCAAGGTTGGCTTATTTGGACTGTCAGCTTTAGTCACATAGTTTCGTGTGTACTATTCAAGGTTGACTTATTTAGATACTATAGTGTGCACCTATAGGTTATTAATACTTCGGAGGTTATCCGAGTATTTATTGGTATTGCGGGGGTTACCCGAATATCTATGTTGTTACGGAAGGGTATCCGTGTGTTTTGGTTATTGCGGAAGGGTATCCGTGTGTTATGTTGAGAGCGGAGGGTATCCGCAGGCTTTTAGCGAATCCTTAGTCTAGCTAGCAAGCGTTTTGCGTATATGTCCACTATATTATTAGTTGAATTTAAACCTATGATCTCACCAGCGAAAGCTGACTTTTAGCACGTTTTCTCAGGTAATTAAGTGTTGAGGTGCATGCTTGGATTGGAAGGCTCGGCTGAGGCACACGGTTATGGATCTATATTTTCTAAACTCTGATAATTAAATTTGGACCTACTGTTATTTATTTTGGGCCTAACTCTGAATGATGTTGGGATAAATGTAAACCTTAAAACCCCGTATTTGGTTGTGTTTTTATTATGTTTACTTTATCTCGTTCTATATTGTCTTGTGTTGGATACCAATCCCCGTAGCACCCCGAAAGCTTGTTGAGTCTTCCGCTGTATCAAATTTTGGGGGTGTTACAGATTGGTATCAGAGCCAAGGTTATAGAGAACTAGGTAAATAAACGTCTAAACTATAACCGTATTTTTATAGAAAATGATCCTTGACTACCGCCCGCCAGCCCGCCAAGCCGAAGCATCTTCTATTATTTGAGGTATTATGAGATATTTGAGATGATTTGAGGTTTATGGATTTTAGTAATAAGATGGCGTTCTCGAGGATTTATATGGTCTATATGTTTTATAAACATTTTTAGGAATGCGGTGTTTGAAATTCTTTTATTAAGAATATATGGTATTATTTGATGTGTATATTTGGTACGATTTTATGAGTTGTGATTTAAGTTGTTTTGAAACACTTACACCTACCCTACGCCGTTGTCACAGACTATGGCCTCCCATATGCCTGATGTCGTTGAGGACATCCTTACTGCACCAGTTTTACCTGCACAGTTCACTATGGCATCTGATGACCCTTACCAGATGGCCATGTCTTCAGCTATTGTGTCACAGGCAGCTTCTACTTCAGCACTACCTGCTGCATCTACGCAGGGACCCTCATCTTCTCTAGGGCTCCCTGGTACATCGAGGCAGCTTACTCTTCATCAGGCTTTGGCTCGTGTGGCACCACGCTTTGCCCACCGAGCTACGGCACGCATGTCGGTACGCCCTACTCCATCACCTTTACAGATTGATGCTCATTCTCTTCTGTCTGAGGCGCCACCCACATCATTGCGTCGTCGTCCTAGATCACCTACTACATCTCCACATGGTTCACCTAGTAGGAGACGACGAGTGATGAGGTACTCTTCCGATGAGGAGGAGGAGTACGAGGGTGAGGATGAGGCTGATGACCCTGAGCGGGAGGATGACCCTCAGGAGGCTGAGCATGGTGATGATGATGACCCTGAGGAGGAGGATGACCCTCAGGAGGATGAGATGCCTGATGATGATGATGATGAGTTAGCACCACCAGCTCAGGCTGAGGTGCCTGATTCACCTGTACACCCGATTGAGCCCGATTCACCTGATCATCCGTTCTTGTTTGAGTTGCCACCTGGTAGTCCCGTTGAGTCGGATGCACCTTCTGAGGTTTCTGCTGAGCATGCAGAGTTAGGTGAGATTGGCAGGTTGTGGACTCAGATTACGGCTCTTGGTGAGAGAGTTACTCATATATCTGAGTGGATTGATAGAGTGACTGTTGAGTTTATTGGGCAGTTGAGGGTCGATATGGTTATGGCTGAGAGAAGGGTTACCGAGATGAGGAGAGTTTTGATGGAGGTACATGAGCATATCGATAGTATTCAGCGAGGGTTTATTACTGCTCGTGAGGCCGACCGCAAGCTTTGGCAAAGGAATGCCGAGCTAGAGAAGGAGGTGGCTGACCTCAAGAGAGACCGAGACACCCATAACGTGGAGTTAGGATCGTTATGGAGGGATCTTGATGGCTTGAGGCAGGAGTTGAGGATGCTCCGTCAGCCCCGTGGCTAGTTGTTTGAGTTATATTATCTTGTTGCTTTCTTAGCCGAGGAGTGTTCGGTTAGAAAAGCTAGTTATCATATTTTGATGTATTTTGTTCGGTATTCGTCTCTTTTGGAACGATTAGTATGTTTTGTGTTATCCGTTAGTTGGAACGATGTTAGATCGCTATTGTATGGTTGATGGTTATTAGTATATGGTATTATGTGATTTTGGGTGTTATGGAAATTGTGTCCTTATTCGCTCATTGTTACGTGGCGTGTTGTTGCTATTCTTTCTATGACTTGATTTCGTTGAGATGTTTTGTTGAGCATGTCGATAAGTTCTATTGGAGACTCATGAACTTGTGTGATGTTACAAATCAATGGCACCCCGTCGAAACCCTGTTAGGTCTACCAGGACTTGTCCTGCTGTGACTACTCCTACTCCTGCTCGTCGAGGTCGTCGACCTACTCGAAATGTTGAAACCCCTACTCCTGACAACCTGGACACCACTAACCGTAACAACAGGAATCAAAATGTTGATGTTCAGGGAGACAATGGTCATGTTCCACTTAACGCACCGACTGTGGATCAAGCAATGATCAACCAACTCGTGGAGGAAAGAGTTGCTGAACTACTCGCTGAGTCAAATCATTCCAACAATTCTGCTGGAACTTTTCCACCTGTTCGTGCTAATGGATGTCAATACAAGGAATTCAAGATTTGTGGACCCATTGAGTTTGGTGGAAATGAAGGAGTGGTTTACTTAGTCAGATGGATTGAGAAGACTGAGTCAGTGTTTAATGTCAGTGGTTGTGCGGAGAATGCGAAAGTAAAGTTTGCTTCTTTTACTTTCAAGGATGAAGCTTTGACTTGGTGGAACAACTACCGAAATTCAGTTGGGAGTGATGTAGCATATGCTATGACTTTGGAGCAATTTAAGTCCTTGTTGATTCAGACTTATTGCCCAAGGAATGAGGTCAAGAAGCTAGAGATTGAGTTTTGGAACCACAAGGTGAAAGGTAATGATATGACGACTTACAATCGTCGTTACCAGGAGTTAGCCTTGTTGTGCCCTGATATGGTGAAAACCGAGACTCAAAAGATTGAGAGGTATACTGATGGATTGCCTGTAGCTACGAGGAATGATGTAATTTCTGCTAGGCCTACAAACATCCATGAGGCAATCACAATTGCTCAACAACTTATGGATTCGTTGGAATTAGAAGAAGCTGATAAGGAGAAGAATGGAAAGAGAAAGAGAGACCGTCACTCTAAGAGTAATGATCACCGAAGCAAGAGACAAGCTAAGGCTTATGCTATTGGGAATGGAGATAAGAAGAATCAGAACGGTGATGCACCCAAGTGTGATCGTTGCCATCAGCATCACACTGGATGGTGTAGTGTGAAATGCCAGAATTGCTCAAGGAAAGGACATACAGTTAGGGACTGTAGAGCTCGACCTCTTGCAATGGTTCAGGCTGCTCCTGAGATGAGAAACAAGGCAGATGTTACCTGTTATGGGTGTGGAAAGAAGGGACACTATAGGAATGAGTGTAGAGAATCGCGGAACCGTGGGAATCAAGGCTCGGGTGGTAATGGGTACAATTATGGAAACCGTGGAGCTAGAGGAAATCGTGGACGACAAGACAATGGGGACCAACGTGTGGAAGCTGGAGCTGCTCAAGGAAGAGTGTATGCACTCGGGAACGAGAGAGGAGAAGATCCGAACGTCGTTACTGGTACGTTCCTTCTCAATAATCGTTATGCTTCCATACTATTTGATACTGGTGCCGATAGGAGTTTTGTGTCCACTACATTTGCGCCCTTACTAGAGAAACCCCCGATGGCCTTAGGAATTGGATATGATATTGAGTTAGCTAATATTAACATAGAAAGGATTAATACCATCATTCGCGGTTGTACGTTAAATTTCTTGAACAACCCTTTCAACATAGATCTTCTACCCGTCACGTTAGGAAGTTTTGATGTAATCATTGGTATGGATTGGTTGTCGAAGTATCGTGCTCACATACTTTGCGACGAGAAGATCGTACGGGTACCATACGGAAAGGAGGTCCTAAATATATTAGGAGACCGGAAGGATTCTAGGAGCCCATCCCGATTGGCGGTGATTTCTTGCACTAAGTTACCGAAGCTAATGGAGAAGGAATGTTATCTTTTCTTAGCTCAAATTTCTGAGAGGGGAGAGACGAAGAAAAAGGAAAGGTGCATTGGAGACGTGCCTATAGTTCGTGATTTTCCTGATGTGTTTCCCGATGATTTGCCGGGAATCCCACCGACTAGACAAGTGGAGTTTCAGATTGAGTTGATACCTGGTGCTGCACCTGTAGCACGAGCACCTTATCGTCTTGCACCTACCGAACTGGAAGAGTTGTCGAAACAATTGGCGGAGTTAGCCGAAAAGGGATTCATAAGACCAAGTTCTTCACCTTGGGGAGCCCCAGTCCTATTTGTGAAGAAGAAGGATGGAGCGTTTCGTATGTGTATTGATTATAGAGAGTTGAATAAGTTAACGGTGAAGAATCGATACCCGTTACCTAGGATCGATTTATAGCCCTCTTGAACATCCGTGCCCTTCCGTGCCCATCCTGTATATTGTCCTTTTTGTTCCATATTGTAATAGTTGTAATATAAACTGAACTTATTATTATTATTAGACGAGATTTTACGAAAAAATTGTTCGTAGGAGAGAACAAATCTTTTTTTTTTTCAATACTCACACTCCTTATTAGATTAGTTAATAATCCTAGTGATTGTATTTATATGTTTATTCTGATAGAAAATACGATATTCAAATATAAAATAAATTATTTTTCGTCGAATGACTATTCATCTATTGTATTTTTATGCAAATATGGAGCAAGAAAACTCTATGAAAAGATTGTTACGAACCATACTTGGCATGCGGGTATATACTTCAAAAGAAACTTGTCTAAAACTACCTATAGGCGGTAGGGGTCGGGTTATTGATGTGAGATGGGTCCAGAGTTCTAAGACAGATGAGACAGAGAAAACAGAAAGTATTCGTGTATATATTTTACAAAAACGTGAAATCAAAGTAGGCGATAAAGTAGCTGGAAGACATGGAAATAAGGGTATCATTTCAAAAATTTTGCCTAGACAAGATATGCCTTATTTGCAAGATGGAAGACCCGTTGATATGGTCTTCAACCCATTAGGATCGATACCCAGATGGTTCCATGTTTAGAAATTACATTAGATGAGTTTTTGAATGATAATAAAATTTATAGCCCTCTTGAACATCCGTGCCTTTCCGTGCCATCCTTGATCATCATGAACCTGAAATACATGCTTAAAAGGTCAACACAAAGGTTGAGTGATATTCATAGAGTTTGTTTAATGGTTGAACACAATATGTTGGTAGTGTGAGTTATAGGCTCACACCAATGGTTGTAAAACAAAACAGTTATTATCATTACTAAGCTTATGACACCAAAATGTTAACGTGTACCAATGTCGATCGACAGATTTATCCCGGTAGGTACTTTGCTGTCATACCCATGTCTCAAATATTAATGCATTTGTATGAATTTAGTCAATACAAATGGGATTCGTCAATCCCAATAGGCCTATTCACAATATTCGCGCTCACTATTGTTAGTGATTAAATGGTTCATAATAAGGGATCTCGGTTTAGCAAGGCTGGTACTTAGTGATAATAAAACAATCAGGCAAGTATACAATTTGAAAGCATTGTGTTCGGTTAAAATAGCATGTATTCCCCCCAAGGGTTTGTAAAACAATTAAGTAATGGAAAGTGGGGCTATGAACTCACCTTAAGTTAAGTAGCAAGTAGTGAATATGATGGTCGAATCGCGAAGGTTTCTACGAGCAACCTATAATAGAATGTTGCGACTTAGGATTGGAGTAAAGAATATGAAGAATTGCCTATATATATATATATATATATATATATATATATATATATATATATATATATATATATATATATATATATTTATATATATATATATATATATATATATATATCTTGCATTTAGTCCATGATGTGGTACGATGTATATTGTTAGTCTTTGAAAAGAAATGAGTCATGAAACATGTATAGTTGATATATCGTTTACTACCGTACGGGCCGACATAATTCAGAAGTCATCTCGACGGCTAACATAATGAACTCCTCACATGAGGCTCCCTACTATTGTAGTGGTTGATAATATATATATATATATATATATATATATATATATATATATATATATATATATATATATATATATATATATATATATATATATATATATATATATATATATATAAGTTTTGATCTGAAAAGTTACATGTCTAATATTTGAATAAACTTAGGAAAGTTTATCTTTACATGAAGATTGTTATTAGGGTAAGTTTCTTAAGTCTTGTATGACAAATACTTGTAATATCTCATGGTTCTTTAGATGAAGTAGATCCAAATTGTATGTTTTAAGTTATCGCCAATTCTTTGGTTCATGTTTTCGCCTAAGTAAGCTTCTATGGTCATTTAGTCATGGTCTTGCCATGACCTTTGATCATGGTTCCATGGTCTTGAGAGTCAACCTTGGCTCTAGCCATGGTTGTGGTCATGATTATAGGTCATAAGACCTCTTGTTCTTTTTAAAACATAACCATTATATAGTGACTTATATATATATATATATATATATATATATATATATATATATATATATATATATATATATATATATATATATATATATATATGTAAATAGCTGTTAAGATTCTGATAAAAATCTTATTCGTTATTGGTTTTCTGGAGACGTGCTCCTGAGTTTTTGAAGAAAACGTGATTCCGGACAACTTTCATGCTTTAACTTTTTCATGAAACGGACCAGAAGGGCCTCTTTTTGCGTGTTTTATGTTTCTGTAACAAAAGCTATTTGGCAGCTTTGCCGCAAAGTTTTGGTAACTTCAAATGGTCATAACTTTTGACTCGTATACTCGTTTTAGGTGGTTAAAATTGCTATGGTTTCCTTTTTAGGTCCTCTACTACAATATGTAATAATCAAATATCATAATTTTACCATTTTGATCAGTTTCACCAAGAAAGTCACTAGTTTACTTGTTTAAATAACTTGTCTTAACAATCATATACAATAACTTGTTTTACTCATTTTTATACATCATGGACATGAATACAAGACATAATATAGCATAAATGATATGTAAATAACATGAATATGATATTTAACAAGAGGTATGTTAGGGTTTGCTTACAACTTTGGGCTTTCTAAGAGAAAGGAAAGTAACTAGTAAGGAAATGACTTTGATTGACAAGCTTCCCTTCACTTTAGCAATCCTTCTACTCTTGTATTCTTGAAGGATTTGTGATCTTTGATAAACCGAGGTTATTTGAAGATTATAACTACGTCTTTTTGAAGACTTTAAAGTTATAACAACTTTTCTTAGAAAATTTCCAAGACCGAAGATCAAACACTAGTTTTCTTTCAAAAACTAGTTAACTTTCTTACAAAATATAAGAAAAGTGCCTTAGGGTTTTAGGACTTTGATAGATAAAGAGAGGAGGGTGCAAGGAATTTCATGTGTTTAGCTTGGTATTTATAGGGTAGGAAAAATAGTTAACCATATATTGGGTTAGAATTTAACCATGGTTAGTTAAGACACTTGTAATGATCTAAAGGATCAATGGTCAAGATCAAGCCACACCAAGGTGACTCCCCCCTATTGGCGGTTTCATGAAGCTAGGGAGGGTGAGGTGTGCCTTGGTTGATAATATCCAAGATTTTTGGTTAGTTTTGACTCCGGGAAATGCCAATCGTAAATGATTAAGCCTCAAAACGTAAAACCGGGTGTCGTAAAAATATGGAACTTGAAATTATTGTTAAACATGTCAATATACTACATAATAAAATATAAAATGAGTGGTAGGTTCCATTGGGGTGGTAAAACCCTGCTAAAACTGGAAACACGGGTCTAAAACGCGTAATACGTAAAACGTACGAATATTGTGTAAAATTGAGAAAAGTAAAATGTTACTTTTCTAGTAGGATAAAAATGATTTAAAAAGACTTATAATGTCTAGACTGGGCTCAGTCTAGTGTCGGTTGGTATTAAATGTATTTTAGACATAAAACCGTAAGCCTAAAAATCAAGGAATGACTTATAAAATCAAGAAATGATTTTTGGTCAAAGTAGGAGGGAAAAATATGTTGACTTTTTCTAAAAATGTGAAAACTCAAATCGTCTTAGAAACGCGGTGCAGGTATATGCTAAGGTTACGGCTGAGTAAAAACGCTTAAAAGTGAAAATTCCAGTTTTTCACGGCCGAGGTTTATTTGTTCATGTTTTTCACAGTCATGATTTATTCTTAAATAAATCATGAGTGTGTCAAACATTTTTCTGATACGGGGAAAATTAACGCGGTCGAGTTTCGTTGTGCGTAGAATTTTTGAATGACGTTTTACCCTAAAACGTGTAATTCTTAATAACTTTTGTGAAAATGATCTGATGAGTGTCAAACTTTTAATTTGCTATGGAAATGATTTATCACTCGAGGCCAAGAAACAAAAATCAAATTTCAGGAAAAATGAATAGTGAAAGTGAATAGTAAAATTTCTCGGGAATAGTAATTAACCTGAAAATGTGAATTATTACAGCAGTCACCCCCTCAACCGATTAATGCATTCCACAAAAAAAGAAAAAAATGTACCGTTAAATATCAAAACAAAAACGAAAATGAAACGAAAGAAGAAAAGAACAATCATCAATGAAGCCAAAACAAACATCAAACTTATTTCATCTATGGTCCACGAACAGAAAGTATACAGCAACTATAAAACCCAACATCTACATCTACCTTAGTTCTAACCCTATCCCAAAACCTCCATCACGGTCAACACAACATAAAACCTTAGAGAGAGTTTTCGTTTGATATTCAAGAAAAGGGTCTGATTTTCTTGCAAACATAGATTGGTTATGTTAGGTTATCAAGATAAGAAAGAAAATCAGAGTGTGTGATGTTTGTGTGGCTGCAAATCATGGCTGCGTATTTTTGTGAGGGAAATAGGGCAGGAATGAGGTAATTTAGGTTTTGTAAATGTATTTATAAGTCCTAACATTTGGGTTATATACCGGTTTGGTTGTTAACTGGGCTCGCAAAATGATATCACAAATTGTTTGGTTTTCTTATCATGAGCCTTAATAGATATTGATGATTAAAGTTTGTTTAGGCTGCAAATGGTTTTAGACTAATTACCTTGGTAATTGAGTCGTATATTATTTGTATGGTATAGTTGATTTTGGGCTAATTTTGATATTTGGTTCATTTGAATAGTGTATATTAAAAATGAAAATGTAGGGGATATATATAGTGTAAAAAAGATGGATTTTTTTGAAATAAAAATAAAAATATCAATGTCGGTCGCCTTACTATGCCTAAAAGGTCGCATGTAGGTCAGAAAATTTAAAGGTGCTTGTGCTGAAGGAAAGAATCAAGATTTCTGTTTGTGGTAGCTTCGATTAACAGTAAATGAAATTATACAACTGTTTTTATTTATTTATTTATTTATTTTATTTATTTTTATTTTTTTTATGGGATTTATAGGGAGGTTGAGATGTAGACAGCATTACCCCTACCTAAGGTAGAGAGGCTGTTTCCAGTTCTATCTAAGATAGGAAAGGACCTCCGACCTTTTGTAGGGGTGAAGATCGAACCATTGACCTGTAGGTTAAGATGCAATGAGTTTTCCAACTGATCCAACCTTAAAATTATTGTTATTTATAAATTAATCGTTAAAAAAAATATGGCCGCATAAAATCACATTACCAGAAAATATAGTCACAGGGTACCTGCCGCTGAATCACGCGGGTACCCTGCTAATTTAATTGATGTTTGTTTTCATGTAATAATATACAGATGTTAGAATGAAAACTAGTTTAAATACCTTACTTTTTTCTGAGTAACTTAGGTGCATTTGGCATTTCGTACCAACATGCAAATATATAATTCAAAAGTGAGGGCAGGCCGCCACTAACCAGTAACCACCATCTCATATACGAACACCAAACAAAACGTCATAATCATAATTTAAGTCTTCTATAAACTTATTATTTAATCAAATAATCTTGATCTAATGATATAATTGGTGCTTAAGTATGTATGTCAAAATATATCTTTTTATATTAGCAAGAAGTGCCGACCAAGTGACAAGTTCTTTTATTGTATGTACAATTTTATATCGCAACAAACGGTAAAAAGTTTTGTTTTTTCATGATTGAAAGACAAACTATTATTCTTAATCTTATGATTAATTCCTGACTAATACAACTTTATCACGTTCAAAGTTTACAGACAACACATAGTATAGTAACACTGCGTTCCCGAGTTATATTTTCGAAAGAAGAGAAAAGAAATGGAAAGAAATCAAAATAAATTCATGTTCCCGAGTTTTTTCAGGAGAGAAGAGAAAAGAGATGGAGAGGAAATTTGGTTCACTTTCTCTCCAAAATCTTCTTCCCAAAATTGGGATGATTTGAAGAGAAAGTAAATAAGGAAACTTATAATTAATAAAATGACTTAAATGCCCTAAAATATAATATTATTTTTTATTCAACAATGGTTATACTTGTAAAATCATTAGTTTTTCTTTCTTTTCTCTCTAACTTAGGAACTAACTCGGGAACACGAAAAAATAAGTTATATTTCATTCCTTTCCTCTTCTTTTCTGCCTATTTTTATCACTTCTTTTCTTTTCTTTTATTTTAAAACTCGGGAACAGAGCGTAAATGATCATATTTATAATATTTGTCTGTCAAAATGTCGGCAATCATAATTATTCAAAAGGAAAAAAATCTTACTCTTCCGTCTAAAATTATTAGCCCTGCAGCACATATATAGTTTAAGAAAAGTGGAGATCGATCACTAGTACTACACTGTACAATAATAACATGTTTTGTTGACATTTAAAAATCATTTTAATTGGTTAACAAACCAAAATAGAAAGATAAACATGTAAGAATTTTGCATGGCAATCTTTTTTAAGTTAGGTAAGTTTTGAAGTTTCCCTGTTATTTTTACAATATAACATTTGGATATTACATAAGCACATTATTCTATTTACACTTTAAATAGTAGTTTAGCTTAATTTCCATGACCTACGGAAACCTATTGGAGTTTTATAACATCCACGAGCACAATTATTTATTGCAACCAATCAGGTAACTTATATGTTAGTTATGATATTTAAAAAACCTCTAGAAGACATATATCATACGTCATGCTAGTCAATTATATATAAATCCATTTCTTTCAACATTAGTCTCCATCTCATTTGCCTAAAATTTCTCACATTCTTATCTATGCTAAAAACATGGCATCACCATCAAAGCAACAACAACAAAAACAACCTATTTGCCAAACTAAAATCATGGTTAGATGGTGGTCGAAGGACACGGTAGCAATTGTCACTGGAGCAAATAAGGGTATTGGGTACGCGTTGGTTAAAAGATTTGCTGAATTGGGGTTGAGTGTTGTGCTAACGGCTCGAGATGAGTCCAAAGGCTCAAAGGCTATGGATTCGCTTAAGGAACTTGGGCTCGACCATAATGTTCATCTTTGTCAGCTTGATATTTCAAATTCAGCCTCTATTCTCTCTTTTGTTTCGTGGTTTCGTTCAAGATTCGATGGGTTTGATATTCTGGTTAGTACTCTTTATTTGCAAGATAACTTTATAATACGGTCTCTAAGGGAGTAATTGTTTTCGAGTCATTCTTTAGTCATTGTAACATAGAGCTGCGAGTGCATAGAAATGGGCTAAACAACCTTAAACAAGATGTTTTCCCAAGATACCATGATGCGAGCTCCTAACCAACTTACGAGTTTGATTAAGTTTGTCTTGAATGGTCTTGAGTTGAGTTTGAGGGTCAATTAACTTGATGAAAATTAACTTGAGTCATTTACAACTAGCTAGTAGCAATTACATATCGTGCAATAAACTCAGTAATAAGTTAACTTAAGTGCTTATAACCTGGAGCTTTAATTTTGGCTCATTTTTTTCTACTCAAATTCAATATATAGTTTTCTACATGAATGAGCTTGAGTGAGCTTAAATAACTTGATAAGATGACATCCTTTACGGTGCCAGTGTTATATACACCATTTGGATGTTCAACAAATTTCATATGCTCATTTATGTATTTTACAATAATTTTCTGATTTTGCTGGGACAAAATAAGTATTTGGTTCTATATTTTCTGATTTTGCTGGGACAAAATAATGTATTGTGTAGCTTCTAGATATGGGTTCATTATTTTGGAACATCTAACTTTACCAACCAAACCATACATAGTAATGATAAATTAATATATACTCTCTCCGTATTAAAATATAAGTACATTTTGATTTTTTGAATCAAAATTTGACATTAAATATTTTTATTTATATAATATAATATTTGATGCAAAATATATAAATAGATTGAGTTTAAAATATATTTTCGTTTGTATAATTTTTATCAAATATTATTTAATACAAATAAAAATATTTAAAGTCAAATAAAAAGTCAAAATAAATTTATATTTTAGGACGGAGGGAGTAGTGTGCGTGTGTGTTTCACACTATAATTTTACATGTGAATAGTCGAATATATTGATTTTCTTGATTTCTTGATAGTATGCTTATGGTAGTGATAATATTAAGTTAATTAGAGTAACATATAGATGAACTAAATTTACTTTTGGATTGTTAATAATTTTCAATAATGTTCATGGATATGAATGTTTGTATAGGTGAACAACGCAGCGGTGTGTTACAACCCTATAGGTGAGAACTCGATAGACCATGCGGAGATAGTGATCAACACAAACTATTACGGTTCCAAATTATTCACCGAGGCCATGTTGCCATTAGTTTGTCGTTCAGCTTCCATAAGCCGCATCCTCAACATAAGTTCTAGACTTGGGACATTAGATGTAAGTACTTACATATACGCGCATTACATGTGGCACTTCTAGCGACTACTTGTGTAGTCGCAAAAAGCGGTTTTTCTTGTAGTGATACATGCACATGGAAAATAAAACTCAAATGAAAGCAAGAGACTGATGTTCATAATGAATAAGTATTTAATTCTACAGGTTTATAAAAAAATGACGTAAACGGGGTAGTGTTATGAACTTGAAAAAGTTCGTACGATTTGAGATGCTCTGTCTAACCAGTTCTTTGGTTTATATCATGTAGAAGCTTAAGAATGCAAAAATGAAGGCTTTACTTGGTGACAAAGAAACACTAAGCGAAGAGCGAATAGACATGGTGGTTAATGTTTTTCTAGAAGACGTGAAAGAAGGAAGATGGAAAACGCAAGGGTGGCCCGAGATATGGACTGATTATTCAGTGTCCAAGCTTGCCTTGAACGCGTACTCTCAGGTTTTGGCTCGTAAGTATGAAGGTGTGGCAAGTGTGAACTGTTTTTGTCCGGGGTTCACTCAAACATCAATGACGGATGGCAAAGGGAATCATTCTGCTGATGATGCTGCGGAAATGGCTGCAACGGTTGCATTGCTTCCGCCGAAAGCTCTAACCACTGGAAAGTTTTACGCTGGGTCCACAACTCGTGGGATTACGAAACTATAACCTTGTATCTTTTTTCCTTGTTAGTTAACATGGTTCACTTGCATTATTACAATTGTTTCCATTAAGAGTAAGTGCACATTAAACCTATATTTTTTTAGCGTTTGACGACATTCAACATTGTTCAGAAGTGAGTAATGGAGCTAGCTACTCGTATGTTTTAAACAACACACGACTTGATTAATCAGGATATCAAAACAATGTTTTTGATAAGCAACATAGTGTGGGAAAGTTATCCAAAATAAAGTAATACGCGAACACCGCTCAAAAGTTCTCTCCCCATGTGTGGCGATTTCCGGCCGCCACTACCATGCCTTTTCCGATCATAATCAAACAGCCTAAATCGTATCTCTACCTTTTATGACGCGATCTAATCCATTCTACCTGGTATGCAATCGATTATGTTGTGATTATCTTTCTAGTGGTGGCGGCTGGGAGATTTTTAAGCCTTTTTATAAAGTCGTTACACGTTTATGTATCAAGAAAACCCTAACTGTCGATCCCTTAATACTCATTATGATCTTCTGATCGTTTTAGGGTTATGAGGGTTTCGAGTTTGGTTGTTTTCTATATAAATCCTTCACGGTTATAATTCCTAATCTATTAAGGGTTTCGTTTTATTGGTTTCACAACCCTAAACGATTTTGTTATCGTTTGTAGGGTTTATATTGTCTATATTCTGGTCGATCGTATGGGTTGTTTGGTGATGCTGCTATATCCTTTGAAGCTTTATCGACACCCTTTTAGGGTTTTGGTAATATTGATTTGCAGATTAATCGTCCCTTTTCTTAGGGTTGATTGGTGGATTGGAGTGTGTTTAACGCTTTATCTGCACGTTAACCCGTTTTGGTTTGGTTTTTGATTGTATTTGGAAGTGGGTTTAAGGGAGAGATGGAAGTTTTGCTGGAGGTTTTGGGACTGTTTTGGCTGCTGCCATACGCTACTGGTCATCATGCTTCATAAGTGATGGCTATATGTTGTCCGTTAGGAATGTGGTGAGGGATTGCACCCTCATTCTATGTACTTCAACGGTTCGTGCTGCTGGGTGGATGTGGGATGTTCGCATCTCATGTTTTGTCTTGTTGTTATACCTAGTTTGTTACTTTGTAATTAGCTAGGTTTGGTTTGTGTTTATGGCCTGTCATAAACACTTGTTTATCAAGCGCCTGTGCTTGAGGTTAATGTGGTACTTCAGCCACATTCCATTGTACTTAAACGTTTTTTTGGATAATACATTTACCGGGTCGTTGACCTTTTACCAAAAAAAACATAGTGTGGGAACTGTTTTTTGATATTTAATTTGTATGATTATTTTGTAAATCTACAGTGCGCCTGCTATGATACACAGGATATCAAAAAAAAAGTTGTAGTGTTCTATTTTCAGGGGTTGCAATACGAAAATGTCAAAATTTTTGTTAGAAATGAAATGGGTCAAATCGGCCAACAGTTGCTCAGAATTATATTACGATAGATTAAGCTAAAAATAAAATGGTTCATTTTCATAAAAATGTAAGCAAATGGGTCGCATTAGGCGTCCAAAAGCACATGTAGACGTTTTATGTTTTTGAAACTGTAGGCATGTTTTACTTCTAGGAATCTAGATGAAAACGGTCAAAATTTGTGGACGAAACAGGCTAACAGAAAAAAGTCACCCAAAATAGTCTATAAAACTTAAGCTACAATGAAACTAGTTTCCTTACAAGAGTTTGCTACTACTCTACTCACATACTACGTATCTCAAATACTATAAGGTCATAAATCTTGCAACCAAACTACTCAAATGATGCCCGTATCACCATCTTCTTCGGTCGATGGATGAACTTCCAGATTACGTGCATGTTTCTCCTTCATCAACTTCAAGAAGACTCCAAAGTTATATACAAGTTTTTTAACCAAAGATCCGACAATCAACACAAACCGAAGCAATTCAAACTTGTCTGGAAGAAACAAAGCTAACAGAATAGGTAGTGGCATATACTTAGTGGACAATAGAGATGATCATGAGCACAAAGTGATTATTCGAAGATGTAGAGTAGAGTCATGTGATACAAATGGAAGGAAACTACAACCGTTTCAAGAAGCCTGCAAGAAACAGAACGGCATAAACAAAACTTAACATATTATTAGCCAAAAACTATAAATCTAAACCACAAAAATTGATTTATAAAATGCTACCACGTACTTTTATCCAACCCTCACTAGGTACACATTTGAACGATAACGGGGATACCTTGTTTGCAGCGTGTGTGTGATGGAGGTGGCACGTGTTTTTGACGAGTCCGCTAATCTATTTGGTGGGCGTCATGAACGTGAATATGAGTATGATGGATATGACTACGATGACTATGCGCAGCAGGTTTATGATCTTCAAGGGAATTTGGATGCTTTTAATGCCATGTACTGTACTAAGCTTCAAGTTCGTAGGAAGTAATTTATTTTTTCATTGTTTTGTCATCATTTGAGTATTGGTTTCTTTGCCTTTTGGAGAATAGATAGTTTCTTGTTATGTAAGAGTTCGCCTATGTAACGGGCTGAGATATGGGATTCACCTATATCCTATGTACTTAAACGTTTTCTGAAGTAATATATTTACCGGGTCTTTTTACCTTTTACCCAAAAAGGTGGCATGTGTTTGAGCATTTTTTTCGACAGGAATCGCAGTTGAAGAATCGGACTCCATCAGCGTTTGTGTGTTTTACTGTGGTAATTGTGGCGTGGAATTTTATTTTAACCTAAAGACAGGGTAAATATATAATGACCATTTTCATATTTAACTTTTGGTATGTGTTGATTGTAAGAAGGTAATTAAGATATTTTGTGTAATAATAATACCAGATAATTAAGTAGGGTGTAAACGAGTTGAGATCGAGCATGACACGACTCTGCTTGTTCACACCCCAACATATAACTGAACTTTTTGAATGTTATCATTTAAGACTTTAAGCTATATGAAAAGAAAATTTGAAATATTTTTAACCCCCGAAAAAATAAAAATAAAAAATTGAAATAATGTTATTGTTCAGGAATACTCGAGCCAACTAGACCAAGGTCACCACCACCAACATTAGCGACAATAACACTAATAACGTGGATGTGAATGAGCCACCTCGTTTGCAAAAATGAGCTTGTGTGTGAAAATCGTTACTCTAACATGGTAACACATAAAATAATATGTTTAATGTTGAATTTACATTTTTATTTTTCTATAACATTTTGAATTGGATTTTTTTGGTTTGTTTGTAGACGGAACAGTTTCAAGTCAATGCAGTGGACATGTGGCCAAAAAATGTGGATGAGGAAGTGCACAAGCGAGAAGTGCTTGAAGCTAGACTGAAAGAGAAGAGAAAAATGTTTATACATATTTGTCACCTCTTTCGGTCTAACTTCAACACCTCTCATTTGAGCACATCCTCTTCTACATTTTTGTCACACGTCGACCACATTCACTTGAAATTGTTCTGTCTACATACACATGAAATAACCCGTTAAGAAGTCAAAGAAAATAAAAATCTGAACCGAACATCAAAAACTATATCATGTGTTACCAAACAAGAGTAAAGATTATCTCTTGAAACAAGCAGTTGCGAAAGAGTTGCTTCATTCACATTTGACTCATTAGGGCTATTGTCGCTAATGTTGGTGTTGGCTCGGGTATTTCTGAATAGTGGCATTGTATTTGTGAGATTGAGTTTAGAGTGGCTTTAGCAATAATATTAGAGGGGTTTATATACACTTCAACATTTAATTTTACTTACAGGATTATATGGTATCCTTGTTACACAAAATATTCGAATCATCTCCAATTAACACAATGTTTCTCCAACAAGGGTGATGATCCGATTTTACCATTTGAGACAACAAATTGATATCATTTATGAAGATTTGCATATTTATTTTTCTGGTGTAATTGGTAAACTCGAAATATCCTCAGGAACTGTTATATGGTAAATTTTTCAAAGTAATTACTATACATAATATTAACGTATTATGTATACCAAAAAAGTTCCAGATTTAAACTTATATTAGCATACTATGAATCAAAAAATTAATAGAGATTAATATAATGCTACAGTGAATGGTAATATTTTCAATCAGTTTAGCAAATATAAAAATTAACAATAAATTCAAATTTCCTTTGGCGATTAATTATTTTACTAACATAACTTTACAACATCATGATTTAAGGCTTCAAAATATACTGTATCTTGTTAATATAAATGTATTCTAGCAACATAGTTCACCGGAATGACAAAACTTGTCGATATTTAAATTCTGTTCTTCTTAAAAATTAACTTTATATATTGGAAACGATCCACTAAATAAGCTCATAACCTCCTAAAATAAACGGTTCAAATTTCATATTAAAAATGAAACGGGTCAAATTGGTCAAAATCGTCGCAAGAGTATTACATAGTTTAACTCTAAACAAAATGGGTTATTTGCATAAAAGTGTATTCAAATGGGTCATGTCGGGTTGTTCGAAAATAAAAGTCGCTTAATAGTGTCAAAGATATTGACATATTTGCATTGTAGCACATGATTTCAAAAGATTGCATTAAAGAATTTATTAAACAACACAGACATCCTAAGATTGCATTGTAACATGACCAATCGAGTAATAGTCATTGCGTCATTACAGAATCAATTATTTGATATTCTACTAACACTATAGATTCCTAAATTTACTGTCAAACGGCTAAGTCTGTACTCCCAATGTTTTATTTTCAAGGATTGTTAACTGAAAAGTCAATCTTATGTTATATAGATTAAACGGGTCAAATGCGACAAATAAAGCCCAAATTTTCATTCGCGCGGAAATGCAAAAAAAAAAAAAAAAAAAAAAAAAAGAAAAAAAAAGAAAAAAAAAAAAAAGAAAAAAGAAAAAAAAAAAAAAAGAGCTAAAGATGAAACGGGTGAGTTGGACCGAAAAACGTATTCATATGGGTCAAACAGGGTTGACCAGAAACATATGTTGCATTTAAACAATGATTGCATGAAACATTGTGACTTTTTACCCCGAAGCACTAAACAATGATTGCATGAAACAGAAAATTACTTCTAACAAGTAATATTGAGGTAATGTGCTTACGAGATTAGTTACTTTTTGTTGAGATCGTTGTTATTGATAGCTGTGAGGTACTTCCCTGATGATAATGTTATTTATATAGAAAACATTAGGGGGAAAGATTTTGAAGGCAGTAATCCTGAATATGAGATTAAATGGCCGAATTTCAGTTTGTGGGGTGATATCACAGCACATATCAAAGCAAAATGGGGGGGGGGGGGGGGGGGGGGGGGGGGGGGGGTGCATAACCTGTCTATCCTGATAATAAAATGTGCGAGTATGGAAGGGTTCATGACACAGGTGATCACCATCACCTGTATCCATGTGCACCTGGCTTTGATAACTTCACATTTTGTAATCTGATACATGTGTATTAAATTACGCATACACATTCACAACAATTCATACAATTAAAATTACAGAAGTTCCACTAATTACACAGCTCATAACATAAAATGCATCCAGAAACTGAACTTATAATAATGAGTAATTATTCCAACGACCCCGGATGATTTAGCTCTGCACATCACCTTTTGCCTGTGATTCTCTTTGCTTACTCACCTACACAAAAACGTAGTTGAAACAAATGCACGTTAAGCAACAAATACATTTCATGGTACAATGATATACAAGATGCCTGCCTAACTAACAACAATATCAAATCAAAATTCGTTAATCGAAGAGTGGTATTAAGCCATAAAAATCTCAAAAAATGAGTGCAGGTAGGCATATAAATATGACATGGAAATTCAGATGTTTCCTGCAAATTAAGGTGTTGGGCACAGCTCCACCGTCCGTGAATGAAAAAAGTTCACAAATATTTTGGCCAACAAAATTGACATGTGACAACAAAACTAGAATCATGGATTCTTAACAATATATTGAATGGTACCGTGACGCTATCCGCACAACTATGACCTGCCTATGGTATGTTTTTAGGCCGATGATTAATAGCTTCACATACTCAAAGTAGATTATCATATTATGAGAAATGGATCAATATCAACATTTTCAAACAACCAAAGCTATAGCATGCTTGCAGAAGCAACCTAATAATTTAATTAAAATAAAATACTTACATGAAATTCCAGTGCTTCCTCAATCCGATCCACAATCATTTCCATGGTAGGGCGTTCCTTTGAATTGAAACTAATGCACTGAAATGCAACTTTAGTATATGTATCAAAAGAACGGCTATCAATTTCATCTCTTATAAGGGGATCAATTAGCAACTCTGGTTTGTAGTCATAATAGCGTCGGACAATATTTATGAGAGGTTTATGTTTACCACCTTCTAACCTTCTTCGATTATAAGCTAACATTCCACTCAACAACTCAAACATTACCACTCCAAATGAATACACATCTGAGTCTTTTCGGAGGACGCCACTTTCATGGTAAACTGGATCCATGTAAAAGTTGGTACCCGCAGCGTTTGTGTAGACTTGAGTATGTGGCTGATTTATGGGGCCAGATTTTGACAATCCAAAATCACAAACTTTGGCTACCAGATTGTGATCCAATAATATATTTGCACTCTTAACGTCTCTGTGTATTACTCTGTTCTCCTCCCCAAGACCTGAGTGGAGGTAGTCGAGTCCTCTTGCTGCTCCCAAGCAAATCTTTAGACGATGTTCCCATGTCAGGAAACGTCTCTTTTCCTTGTCTTTGAGGTGACAATCTAGGCTACCATTACTAGCATACTCATAAACTATAATCTTCTCATTTCCTTCATCGCAGTAACCAATGAAAGGGATGATGTTTTCATGGTTGAAACTGAAAATCATATTAAGCTCGTTGCGGAACTCATACTCTCCTTGGTAACTTTCGGGACGTAGGCATTTGATGGCAACTGTACGGTTTTGCCAGTGTTCAGAGGGCTGACCTTTGTAAACATCACCGAATCCGCCATCTCCAATCCTAGTTTCTTGACCTTTATCTCCAATGGCCATTTTGATGTCTTTCAGTGGAATAAAAGAATCTTCTAATGTTCTAAATCTTCTTATATTGTTAGAAGCAGCTCCGTGGTTCTGCGAATAAAGTCCTTATTAATATCATAAATCATGTTAGTTCCTAACATGTAGTATCATTTACTAGTAATCTTTCCAAATCTATACCTTAGATTATTCCACTTGTTATCATCATGTAGTTGTAACAAAAATAACTAGGAAGACAAGTTAAGAAGAACTAGCATTTTTTTAAAACATACTTTAATAACCTTACAAGATTTTAGAAAATAGCATAGCATATACTCGAGTAAAATTTAGTTAAAAGAAAAGACTTACTTGAATATACAATGCTTCCTCCAATCGCTTGATGATCTTATTCCATGAAGGGCGATCTTTTACATTTAAACTAATGCATTTGTATGCAATTTCTTTAAATGTATATAAAGAACGAGCGTCAATTTCATCTCTTATCCGCGGATCAAGTAACTTGTCTCGATGGTCAGCATAGTAACGACGGACCAAAGAAACCAGGTTTACTGGCTCTTCATCTTCAATGCGCGTTGTTTCATAAGCCAACATCCCAGTTAATATTTCAAAGAGTACCACTCCATACGAGTACACATCCGACTCTTTGTTGAAGATTTGGCTTTGACGGTAAACAGGATCCATGTAATATTCGTTGCCCTCAGGACATGCAAGGTGATCAGTATCTCTTCCATATTCAGAGAATAAAAATGACTCGCCGAAGCCACAAATTTTAGTTTCTAGATTGTCGTATAATAATATCTTTCTGCTACCAAAGCCTCCGTGGATTACTCTCTTGTATTCCCCAAAACCCGAATGAAGGTACCTGAGTCCTTTTGCTGCCCCAATGCATATTTTTAGGCGCTGAGCCCATGCTATATTCTTATTGGGGTCTTTGAGTTGATTGTCAAGGCTTCCATTGACGGCATACTCAAAAACTATCGAATAGCTTCCTTCACAGTAACCGATGCAAGGGGCGATATTTTCATGGTGCAACATAGAAACTATCGCAAACTCAGCATGGAGTCTAGTCCAAGTGCTTGAAGTATAAGGATCATATTTTTTTATGGCAACTGTGCTTTTCTTGAAGCGATCGGCGAAATGTCCTCTGTAGACCACTTTTGTTTTACCTTCTCTGATGAGTGAGAAGTTTTTGGTCGCCTTCTTGATCTCCTCGTTTGGAATTCTAAAATTTTCTAGTGAGTCTGCAAGATTTCTTCGGTTGGCGATTGCAGACGCAACTTGTTGGTTCTGTGAACATAAATACAAACATCTTTGCTTACTGCCGCCTACCGATAAAATGCAGGATTAATATTCAATAAATTGTATCAGATAATTTGATAGTTTTTGAGATACATTGATGAGCTAATTTTAACTTTTAATCAAGAAATCTTTATTTTTACTCCTTATAAAGCATTTGAGACTTTTAAGATGGAAGTCTTAAAAGATTCAGCTTACACACTTTCTTTTATATGGAATTGCTTTACAACATGTTAATGCACTTCTTAAATTGACTTCATAGCAAAACCAACACAATTCAATAATAAGTAAGTGTATTTTCTTAATATTTTCAAACTTCCTTTTTTAAGAAAGTCCCAAATAATTTATAATGTAAAATAGATACATATATTATTAGAGTAAACTGCAAAAATATCCGTGTCAGAAACTATTGGTACCTTACATTCTTTGTTAGCTAAACGTTTACCATTATACAATCCTAAGAACGGACGGTGCAAATATTTCGTTGTCGTTTAACCTGAATCTAACATGAGGGCTGTTTTTGTCTTTTTGCTTGTAAGAAAGATGTATTTTGCAGTTTACTTTTATACTATTATTATTATTATTATTATTATTATTATTATTATATATTTTTTTTAAAACCAAATTTTATTATTGAAAATAATAAAATTACATAAAGTTGGATGTGAGTCTAGACACAAAATGTGCTCTCACCTTTTCTGAATACATAAGCTAACTCTATTAAAGATAAAAACACCACTTTAATATTATTATTATTATTATTATTATAGAGCAACAAATGGTGAACGTAGTGGTTTGTCCTTTCTAATAATAATAATAATAATAATAATAATAATAATAAAAGTAAAGTATAAAAGTAAACTACAAAGTACATCCCTTTACAAGTAGAAAGGCAAAAATAGCCCTCATATTAGAGTCACGTTAAAAGATAACGAAAAAATATTTGCAATGTTCGTCTTTAGGGATGTAAGATGGTAAACGTTTGACTAACGAATATGTAAGGTGCAAATAGTTTTTGACAGGGATGTAAGGTCTCAGAAAGTGTAAACCACACTGATGTATCTTCCAGTTTACTCTATTTATTATTAACTCATATAATTCATTCATATCTCCACCAGAATGAATGATGATTGTCATCCGACCCTATAAATGTGTTTAAAGAAAACTTATGTGCGAATCATTTTGATGGTGAGCCGGCGTGGTATTTTTTTTTAAATAAAGAAAAAAAAAAAGAAAAAACTCAGTTCTAAAAAAATGACAAATAACTCATATTTGAAATGGATGAGGATCCTCTCAAGTTGTTGGGACAACTTGAGTCAAGTTAGAAATAGAACATAAATAAGATCCTTCCCACACTCATTTTATTCAAACAAGTTAAATCAAAAGTATCTTACATGGTATATAATATAAAAAACACGTTAAGACTTACATGAACATCGAATGCTTCCTCAATCGTCTTGAGGATCTCCTCCATTGTAGGGCGATCCTTTATGTTGAGACTGATGCATTTATATGCAATCTCTATAAACATATGAAAAGAACGACGGTCAACATCATGGAAGCACAAGGGACAAAGACGTACAATTCTATGAAATATGAATATCATATTCATAAATTAAAAACGGTATAATTTTCTAAACCTATAAACGGTAATTCGAAATTTTATAAAATCGTACGTATGTCAAAAGCATATCAATATTGGGCTCGTTTTGTTCGTAATTCAGAGCTCTTCGTAACGATATTTTTTTCATTAACAAATTTGATATATATTTGCTAAATATTTGACAAATAAAGTTTGTTATATAAAAAAGTTGTAAATATCAAAAAGTTAAAGGGTGTTTTTTGTAAGTTTTTAATTTTTTTTTAAACCAAAACCTTACACATTTTGGGTCTCGTATGACTTTTGGGTAAGTTTTTTGTAAGTTTTTAATATCAAAAAGTCACATGTCGCGTATGACTTTTGGGTCTCGCGTACATGTGTACGCGACATGCACTATTTTTTTTTTTTTTTTTTTTTTGCCCGAGCTAGAATGTTGACATGTGTCCTCCCCTTATGTCGCGTATGCTTTTAAGGGGAATGATGGGGCATTTTTGAAAACGGCTGAGATTTGGGGCATTTTGTGACATACCCCTCCATGCAGGGGTATGTCAGTAATTTAAAAAATGGCCTATTTGCAGAAAAAGTATTCAAAATAGTCTTCTTGGGGTCCGCCAAACAATCTGATTTCATAAGTCTGAAAGCTAGCTGAATTCCTTATCTCTTGTAAAAAACGAACCCTTTCCTCAGATCTAAATAAAGAAATCAAGAACCAAAGCATTGACTATACCTGATCAGATTTAAGTAAGAACAAAAAACTTGAACTAGCAAGATGCTAGGGATTATAATTACATGAAGCTAAATGACAAATCCGCTTACACGACCTTCTAATTTCCACAACTACAATGGCCTTAAACGACTAGTAGCCATTATTCTGTGAAGTGCTTAGTGAAACCAAGAAAATTTGCTTGTCAAGAAGGGAGATCATAACTAGAGGCTTAGAAACAATAAGTTAGTTGCATATAATTCAGAAATAAAAGCAATAGATCTGATGGCCATAAGTGTGAAAGCTAAAGCTAGGTGAATGCCTTTTTTCCTTATATTATCTGACATTTATTTGATATATATATCCCAAGAAGGTTTTCTTATATAAAACAAACCCTTTCTCAGATTTAAATACAAGAACCAAAGCATTGACTATACCTCAAATTTAGATAAGAACAAGAAATTTCAACTACCCAATTATATGTGTCCAATAAACAAATTGTAATTATTTCGAATTATTAATAAAATAAGTGAATTCATTGTTTTTGAGATCCTTTTTTTAATATCTCACGACAGGTAACAAGTTACAACCCCCTTCACCAGCTAATGCCTGACTGCCTGCATTAAAATATGCCTTTCTATACAAACTAGCATATTTTATGATCACTAAGCTGTTTTAAAGTCAACTTCAATAAGTAGAATGCAAGAACAGATTTAAATGTCTATATCAGCAAACTTAATCAGATCTGTTTATAAACACATAAATATAACGATACATACATAGTGATCTCCGACATAAAAAACAATGTCTCATTTAGATGTGGACTCCCTAAGTATGCACGAGGCTGCCCACTTTGCTTCCTCGGGATATTTGAAAATTTCTGAAAATTCTCGTCATATCATTATAGGACAACTCTATAAACTCTGGAAAAACCGTGCAGCTGCTATCGCATCTGGCAACTATCTTGAAGAGGCTGATCAGATAATTCCACTGTTGTACCATGAAAACATCATCCCTTTTAACTCCGAAGATGTGTACAGCAATAACGCTATTATTGGAACGCTTAGTGACTATCTCGAAGAAGAGAAAAGGTATAGCTTTACATGGGCGCAGCGTCTGAAGACTTGCTTAGGCGTTGCAAAAGGGCTGAGTTACCTTCACTCAGGTATCGGGGATCACGGTAGAGTAATACATGGATATGTCGGAAGCAACTCTATATTGTTAAATGAAAATCTGGAAGCTAAAATCTGTGGTGTTTATGGCTCAGTATTACTCCGTGCGAATCAGCCACGTCCAGAAATTTATAGACCTACATCCACAGAAAAATGTTCCATAGATCCAGTTTACCTAGAAAGCGGCATCCTCAACATAGAGTCAGACATTTACTCCTACGGCATACTTATGTTTGAAATATTGACGGGAATGGAGTCAGATGGTCTACGAGGTAGGGCCATAGGAGATTATAAGGAACAAAAGATGATAAATCTGGTTCAACGCTTCCATGATGATGGGCCCGAGCAGTTAATTGATCCATATATCATAGATAATGTTGACCGTCGTTCGTTTCAAATGTTTATAGAGATTGCATATAAATGCATCAGTCTCAACATAAAGGATCGCCCTACAATGGATGAGATCGTCAAGACTATTGAGGAAGCACTTGATATTCAAGTAAGTCATTTTTTTTTTTCTAAAGAAACCGAATACCATTATTAAATCTGGTGATTCATACATAAATACCCATATATCATCAAAATGATTCGTACCTAAATTTTCTGGAATCGTATATATAAGATAGGATAACAATCATCATTCGATCTGGTGAGTATCCGCTTGATCTACTAGTGGTAGATATGAATGAATTATATGAGTTAATAATAGAAATGTGTATATATGTTTAGGTTAAGGCTGATCATGGTCCGAAAACTGGACTGGCCTGGACCGGACCAAAAACCGATCGGGTCCAAAAGTCCGGAGTGAGGAACGGACTGAAATGTTCGGTCCATGTCCGGCGGTCGGTCCAGTCCGGCCCAACAATGCAAAATAGTCTTTGTGCGTAAGACCGTACCAAAAACCAAAAATGAGTAAGAAGGTGGACCGAGGACCGGGGCGAAATCTGTTCGGTCCTGTACCTCCGGTCCGGTCTGTGGTCCGAACTTCAGCTAACCAGTTTAGGTGATATATATTGTGATAATATAATTTGTGTTTGATAAAAGTTTATTGTACTTTAATTTAATTCCCCGCTTAATTGCTTTTTAACGTTTTTCTATCTTAAGTTTTATTAAAATTTAAAATAAATTCATGGATGCATCAATAAGTTTCAAATTATATGATAATACTTCTACAATAGGAGGTGCATAAAAATGTTTAAAACCATGCAAAGCTTTATCTTTTATTTCATCCACACTTAAGTTTTCGTTCATGCTTATATAGTGTCATAGAGCAGATAGCTGCCATCGACCCTTTAGAGCATAATAGCTTCCATCAACCCTTTAAAGCGAGGGCCTTCCGAGACGAATGTAGAAGCAATAAGAACCTTTATGCCATAAGTCTTGAGTGAAATCATATTGATTAGGAAATTGACGCATTTCATCTCAAAGAGGATCTAACTCTTTCTTTTCGGCTTAGCCGAACTACTTGGCTCAAATCAATTTACTCTTTCTTTGTCGCAAGCAAATATATAGCCAAATATGTGTACAAGGTTTCAGTGTAGAGAGTAAAATTGTTACCTTAAGAATGACCTTCATCAGTTAAATAAAATGTTGGAGTATCGGTAGGCGGCACTAAGCAAAGTTGTTTGTGTTTATGTTCACAGAACCAACAAGCTGTTTCTGCAACTGCCAAAAGAAGGAACCCTGCAGACTCTCTAGAAAATTTTCAAATTTCGGTAGACAAGATCAGTGAGGCGACCAATGACTTCTGTGAAGAAACTCAGATCAGATATCAAAAAGATATTAAAGTGATCTGGAAAGGACATCTCTCTGATCGTTTTAAAAAACGCACAGCTGCCATTAAAATATATCTTCCTCGTGATGATAAATTTCATATGGTTAAATTCCATTCTGAGCTTGAGATGGTTTCCATTTTGCACCATGAAAACATCGCCCCTTTCATCGGTTACTGTGATGAAATATGTGCGATAGTTTCAGAGTATGCCGTCAATGGAAGCCTATATACTCAACTCGAAGACCCCAATAATAGTATAACTTGGACCCAGCGCGTAAAAATATGCATTGGGGTTGCAAAAGGACTCAGATATCTTCATTCGGGATTTGGGGAATACCAGAGAGTAATACATGGAGACTTTAGTAGCAAAAAGATATTATTATATGAAAATCTCGAACCCAAAATTTTTGGTTTCTGCAATTCTTTTTTATTCCCTGAAATGCAAAAAAATGGCCGACACATCCCTTTACATCGTCCTGTGGTCAACGATTACAAGGATCCCGTTTACCGTCAAAGCCAAATCCGCAACAAAGAATCGGATGTGTACTCATATGGAGTGGTCCTCTTTGAAATATTAATTGGGATGTTGCCTGGTCGAAGAAGGCGCATTGGAGATGAGGAGCCACTAAACCTTGTCTCGTTGGTCCGTCGTTACTATGACAAACTAGACAAGTTACTTGATCCACGGATAAGAGATGAAATTGATGCTAGTTCTTTATATACATTTAAAGAAATTGCATATAAATGCATTAGTTTCAACGTAAAGGATCGTCCTTCATGGAATAAGATCATCAAGAGGTTGGAGGAAGCGTTGTATATTCAAGTAAGTCTTTCACTTACTAATTTGAAGGATATCTAGCTGGTTCAATTGCCACAATGTGAACGATCATGCTAAGATAAATTTTACTCGAGTAAATGCTATTTTATTTTCCAAAAAATTTAAGGTTATTGAAGTTTTTTTATATGAAAAAAATGCTAGTTCTTCTTAACTTGTCTTTCTAGTTATTTTTGTAGCAACGACATGATGATAATGAGTAGAATAATCAAAGGTTTAGAATTGGAAATATTACTAGTAAAACACATTTACTCCATTTTTTATGGTTAAGAATACGGGTTAGGAAGTAACATGAATTTTGATATTAATAAGGATTTTATTCGCAGAACCATGGAGCTGCTTCCAACAACACAAGATTTAGAAAACCAGAAGATTCTTTTATTCCACTAAAAGACATCAACTTGGCCATTGGAGTTAAAAGTCCAGAAACTCGGATTGGAGATGGTGGATTCGGTGATGTATACAAAGGCCAGCCGTCTGAACGCTGGCAAAACCGTACAGTTGCCATCAAATGCCTACGTCCAGATAGTTACCAAGGAGAGAATGAGTTCCGGAACGAGCTTAATATGATTTTCAGTTTCAACCATGAAAACATTATCCCTTACATTGGCTACTGTGATGAAGGCAATGAGAAGATTATAGTTTATGAGTATGCTAGTAATGGTAGCCTAGACTGTCACCTCAAAGACAAGGACAAGAGGCGTTTCCTGACATGGGAACATCGTCTAAAGATTTGCTTGGGAGCAGCAAGAGGACTAGATTATCTTCACTCAGGTCTTGGGGAGGACAACAAAGTAATACACAGAGATGTCAAGAGCGCAAACATATTATTGGATCACAATCTAGTAGCCAAAGTTTGTGATTTTGGATTGTCAAAATCCGGCCTCGTAAATCAGGCACAAGCCCAAGTCTACACAAATGCTGCCGGTACCAACTTCTACATGGATCCAATTTACCATGAAAGTGGCATCCTCCGGAAGGAGTCAGATGTCTATTCATTTGGAGTGGTAATGTTTGAGTTGTTGAGTGGAATGTTAGCTTATAATCGAAGAAGGATAGCTGATGGTAAACCGAAACCTCTCATAAATATTGTCCGACGCTACTATGACTACAAACCAGAGTTGCTAACTGATCCCCTTATAAGAGATAAAATTGATAGCCGTTCTTTTGATACATATAGTAAAGTTGCATTTCAGTGCATTAGTTTCAATTCAAAGGAACGCCCTACCATGGAAATGATCGTGGATCGGATTGAGGAAGCACTTGAATTTCAAGTAAGTAGTTTATTTCAATCAAATTATTAAGTTGCTTCTGCAAGATTGTTATAACTATGGTTGTTTGAAAATGTTGATATTGATCCATTTCTCATAACAAGATAATCTACTTTGAGTATGTAAAGCTATTAATCATCGGCCTAAAAAACATACCATAGGCAGGTCATAGTTGTACGGATCGCATCACGGTACCATTCAATATATTGTTAAGAATCCATGACTTCTTCTTTGCCTTAATGTAAGCTTTTTGTTGCCAAATGTCATTTTTGTTGGCCAAAATAAGTTTTGTGAACTTTTTTCGTTCAGGGATGGTGGAGCAGTGTCCAACACCTTAATAATTTGCAGGGAACATCTGAATTTGCATGTCATGTTTATATGCTTATCTGCACTCATTTTTTGAGATTTTTTATGACTTGATAACACTTTTTGATTTATGAATTCTTGATACCATCTTGTATATTACTGTACTGTGTACTGTATTTGTTACTTAACATCCAATTGGTTCAACTACTTTTTGTGTAGGTGAGTAAGCAAAGAGAATCACAGGCAAAAGGTGATGCAGAGTTAAATCATCCGGGGTCGTTGGAGTAATTACTCATTATTATAAGTTCATTTTCTGGATGCATTTTATGTTATGAGATGTGTGATTAGTGGAACTTCTGTAATTTTTAGCTGTGTGAATTGCTGGGATTTTGTATCCACTGTTTAAGACACATATACAAAACGTTAAGTTATCAAGCCATCATTGATCACGAGCCGCAACCACCATTTTCTTCCCATAATATCTCCCGGGTAACAGACCAACCAAAGCCAGGTGCACTTGGATACAAACGATAACTGATAGTGATCACCTGTACGTGTCATGTGATGAATCCTTGCACGTTTTATTATCAGGATAGACAGGCTATGCACCCCCTCCCCCCGTCCCCCTTCCAAATGTTTATATATATATATATATATATCGGGGCTTTATTTTCAGAACCCTTTTAAGTGCGGGAACTGCGAGAACTCCAATTTTGCACTAGAAAACATGCAAGTTTATATAAAAAATGTATGTTTTCTTACACACACATGATTGCGTATTAAGGTGTGTGTAAGAAAAAATACATGTTTTATATGAAAATGCATGTTTTCTAATGCATAATTGGAGTTCTCGCAGTTCACGCATTTAACAGGGTTCTAAAAATAAAACCATTCTGCATTGATCTATTGCACTTAACAGGTTTTTATATAAACGTGTATTATGTGTATTAAAGTGTATGTAAGAAAACATATATTTTTATATGAACATGCATGTTTTCTAATGCAAAATTGGAGTTCCCGCAATTCCCGCACTTAACAATGTTCTGAAAATAAAGATACACTATATATATATATATATATATATATATATATATATATCATTTTCATTGGAAAAGTACGTCACAGTTATCAAATAACAACCATCTCAACGTAAACCAACTAATCTCGTAAGCAAACTACCTCGATATTGGGTATGATAGGGTTGTAACGGGTCAAAACACTATTGGTACCGGCTATTTATGTTTTCTGAAACTTCAAGTATGTTTTACTTTCCCTAAATTAAATGTGTTAAATCTTATGGATAATTACCTGAAAATGTATTTAACTTACTATTTTTTGTTATTACAGCTACATTTTTTTTTTTAATTGTGACACAAACTTTTTGAATTTCTGCTATTTGTGTGTATTTTGTGCACACAAGATGATCATTTTGCCCTCATATTTTGTAACCGTCAAAGGGTAAAAATATCATTTTACATGCACAAAATACACACAATAGCAGGAATTCAAAAGGTTTGCTTGTGTTTTACTTAATAGAAAAAAAAATGCTACACACCATAACAAAAAGTGACAAATATGATACATATCAACCAATTAACCCTAAATTTTATGGATGAAATCGGTCAAATGAATCCAGGTCACATGATAGTGTTAATTACACAAGACTAATAAGAGCATTAGGTGTAGTTAACAAGTCTCTTATCTTCATTCGGGCCTCACGTGTGCCACATCACCCAACACCTCTTCACAACTAACCCCCCACCAAATAACAAACCTCAACTTCTTCACTAGGGTCCTACCACTTACACCTTTATTTTTTATTCATTTTATTAAATAAATTAAATTCATTCCACAATTAATTAAAAATAACACAACATACTAATTTTATTTAATTAAATAAAAAAGTTACAATACGGAAAAAAATACGATACGAAAAAAAAACACATACAATACGGAAAAAAAACATACGATACGAAAAAAACCCATACAATACGAAAAAAACATACGATACTAATATGAAAATTAAACATTTTATGCGTCATCTTCGCGGTTGAGACTTTGGTATTTCTGAGTTATTCTTGCTTGTATCTTGCGAATGATTTCGGCTCTAACTGGGTCAGTAACCATGTTTGGATCGAGCATTAGCATCTGCATATCATGCCACTCCAACGCCATTGCTTCTTTCTCGAACGCCTTTTCCTCACTCTTCCTCCGCGCCTTGTAACAAGCCGTTTGAGCGTCTTTTGCTTGCGTATACTTTTCGGATAATTGTCCCGAAAAAGTACTCGTTTGACTCCCACCGGAGCTCGCCGACTCGATGTTTCCGTCGACTTCTTTCTCTTTCCAGCGCGTTTGTTGTTTCTTCCGGGACGAGGTCGTTTGTCCGGCCCGAATATATCCTCAAGACATGTAATGTCTAGAGGTTCTTCAGCATCCCATTTCGGGTATCATTTCAGGATCTCCCAAACGTGAACCAAAGTGAAACCCCTCAAACCAAAGCGTTCTTTGAAGCTCGTTTTGGCATTCTCGATATGATCATGCTCAGTTTCACCACCGAGACACTCTAAATGTTTATAAATAGCGTGAAATTTTTGGCAGTCGCCATTGAGCCTCGACCATTTACCAGATAGCATGTTTTTGGTTCGAGGGTCATCAGTAGTCCGCTCGTTGAAAATTGCATGAATTTCATTCCAAAAGAAGTCATTCTCTTTGTCATTTTGGTCTTGGAAAATTTCTATCCACGCTTCCACAAGAATCTTTTCTTTTTCTTTGGACCACAACTTTTGAGCACACATATGACCAGCTTCTTCCAAGTCATCGTCATCGTCCACGTCTAAATTTACGACGCTTTTTCCTCTTCGGCCTTTGGTTTTTTTTCCTCTACCTTTTGGCCGGTGATCGTGCCTTAGGTACTTTAAACATTTGTTAAGATGGTTGTGATGGAGGAAATGTTGGTGGTTGATCCGGGTTATAAAATTGTGGTGACGGATTGAATTGGGGTTGATTTGCGAATGCTTGTTGAAACGCATATTGTTGGTTACGGTAAATTTCATTTGGATTGAATGGTTGTGAACTTTATGGCGACGACGGGTTTGGATTTTGCAACGATGGAGTCGAAGAGTTTGAGGCTCCCCCGTATTGATGTTGGTTTGACGTTAAGAGGTTCGTGAAATAGCCTCCTTCATTCGGGTTTTGAGACATTTTTGTGTTTATTTGGGGAAGAGGTATAGAAATTTTTATTGTAGTTTGTTGAAATGTAGTGAAGAGAAGTGAAAATGAGTTTAGTATTTATAGTATTTATGTGCATAAAAAGAGAGAAGGGAAAAAAATAATACAAACACAACTGTTTGTATCAAACGGTAACATATCCGTTGTAATTTCTGCAAATCCAACGTCCTTATATTCACTTTTTGTCAGCAATTTTTCTCGTCGTGGCCATGAACAAAAAGCCAACGAACATGAACGGTGAGCCCTTCCTGGTGTAGCAGCGAGCTTCGGCTCGCCGTTGAGCCTCCACGTGGGAACGACGAGCATCAATGGTGAGACTACATCGTGTGCTCTAAGAAACGCTAATGTACCAGTTCTGTGCATTGAATTTTACATACCTAAAATCTTTTATTTCATCAAAATATAGGATTTACATATTGGTGGAAGGCAAACAGTATTAAACGCATTCGTGTTGTTATAGTCTTGATCAGTTTGTTTGTAGGATTACGCATGTTGTGGTGTCGCCTTTGAGAATTAATACTTAGGGTTGCTAATCGCTGGGATTTTACTCTAATCATTCCTTAATCGACTCTGCATCCGACTTAATTTTTCTTTAATCGGTTCTAAGAGGTTAGGGTTTATCCTTGGGTATTTATTTGGTGGTCGAATCGACTATGGTTGGTGGTTAAGGTGTGGTGCGATTGTGTTTAAACCCTAACTGTTATAGTTAGGGTTTGTTCCTGGTTGATCGATTCTGCTGGTTTGGCGTTTGAGGGTTTACGGGAGAGATGAATAAAGGGTTTCTTAGCAAAAAGAATGTGTCTACTGTACCAATTGTTACTTTGGGTACTCCTCAAGTTCGACAAGATGCTAGGGTTTTGGAGAATCCTAGTCTTGAATCTGGTTGTGACAACTGGCAAATTAGGGAGTTATTTTGAAAACCCGCATTACATTAAAGTTCGTTTATAAATTTATATTTGGAATTTTATTCGTAACGAACTTATAAAAACCAATGTCGTGGTTGATTATATTTAAAATTTTTATGGAATCAATTTGGATTATCGATGTGATGAGAAATTATTTCGAGATTTTATTGGCACTACGTTGACTCCGGCACTAGAATAACCTAACTAAAATTTTATGTCTTGAGTCTACGGATTCGACTATATATATATTTATTTATTGAACGTATTGTGATATTTTGGGAACGAGCTCGGTCCGAGTAAGAGTTGGAGTATTTTATAAAGTTACGGGTTTTTGTCCGTGTATTTTACACCTAGTCACCTTACCCTAAATATAATAACACTTTTGTTATTATTATTATTATTATTATTATTATTATTATTATTATTATTATTATTATTATTATTGTTTGAGAAAAAGAAAGAAAAGAAAACTTTTCTTTTAAAAGAGTAAGACTACAAATTGGTCCTTGTGGTCATAACCTGGAACAAACCAACACACCCAATTCTCTCTCTTATCTACATCTTCCTCACCCCATCTTAAAACCCTAGCCACCACTAGCAGCCGCCACCTTAAACCGTCGCCACAGCCACCACCGCAGCCCTCACGACCAAACCAACACCACCATTTTAATCATCTCATCGAGATCTATCATTTGGTATACACCACGCGCCCTAAAACCTATCTTAACACCACGAAATATTATAAATTCGATTGGAATATTGTTATTTTCACTAGATTCGTGAAGTTACAAGGTTCAAGAAGGTGAGCAAGTGACAAGACAAGTGTAAACTTGTCTTGGTTCCCATCGATCCGTGTTATACGGATATAGATATTGATGGGTTTTGAAATTTTCTTGGTTATTTCGAAATAAAATATGTTATACAAGTGGGTTTTGATGTAAAAATGAGTTTTGATATTGTTTGGTATCCGGGTTTTGGTGGATTTCATGTGGAGGATGATTGAACCGTGAGCCGTAGCTCATGGCCTGGTTTTGGTTCGAGCCTTATGGCTTATGTTTTGATGGTTTGACCTCGGGTTCACTTTAGCGAGGGTTTGGATTATTGGAGTTGTTTTAGTTTGGATTTGATTGACCCTTTTGATGCTTGTTGTTGTTCTTGTGTGTCGTGACCCAAGAGGGTCCGTTGGGCAGTTGTGATGTGCTCCACGTGAGCTGGTGCCGCGACCCAAGTGGTCATGGTGTCGAGTCTATTGACTCCTAGTTGTCGCCGAGACCCAAATGGGGAGTAAGGCACGGGTTGGCTTGGTAAACCAACCCGAAACTTGGACATATTTTTGTTGCCCATCTTGTTGTTAGTCCATTATTGCTGTTATTGCTGCTATTGTTGTTGTTTTTAATGTTGTTGTTGCTCTTGTTGTTGGCCGAGAGGAGAAGAGGCCGAGACCCTCGTGGTCTCGGAAATGGACTTATATTATTGTTGATGTTGTGTTGACGAATTTGATTGGGGACCGATTGTGAGACGGTCACTTAGATTGACGGAGATAGGTTAGTCGGGTGCCGTAGTCGGACCCTATTGTTGTAGCACGTGTTTTGGGAATTGTGGACGGAGATGGATTACTTGGTTGTGTTGTTTATTATTTCTATTTTGGACTTGGACAATGAGCCGAGAGTGATGACTCGGACATGTGACCATTTCGTATGACTCGATGAATATTTATAATTAAACGCAAATAATAAAACTCGTAATAATATTATTGGTAATATAAACGTTTATATAAATATATAGACGTGAATAACGTATATATAAATATATAAATGCGTATATTAATAATAAAACGATCACGAGTAATATTATAGCAATAACGTAACGATAAATATTATACTATGAAAGTGGTATAATAAATATCGGGAGCGTTATTATAATTAAACGACTATAAATAACGATGAAATCTTGACGTTAAATAAGTATTAAATAAAATAATTTCTTTTAAATAAATAAAGGAAACTATCGAGTTATACGGGGTCGTGGTCACTTGAGTCCAAGTGGATTATTATTTGTGACGTTCGTATTGTCACGGATATATGACGATTAATACATTCACTTTCGATAACTACGTAACTTATTTGATCGACGGGTTAAATAAGAGCTATTTAGTTATTTAAATTGAGTATATTAATGGGCATCGTATCCTACGACGCCCATAGGATGTGGTATGTGTACGAGAATAATGAATTACTAAGTATCTCGTGAGGTTGCCGAATTGACGAATTTGGTAAGCTTAACGGCATAATTAGAGAATTTATTAAACTTTGATATATACCATATAGTACTTTATGTACAATGTGTGACCTAGGATTCAGGTATAATCTTAGAATGGTATATTAAGTAAATAAATATGGGGGATTACCAAATCGACGGATTTGATAAACTTCGATGATTATTTAAATAATATATTGAACTAATATTGGACCTATAGATTGTTTTATTATACTTTTGTTATGACTTCTTGGTTTGAGTTGTGTCGACCCACCACCCGTATGGATACCAAACGCCAAACTCCATACTAATACAAGATTTATACGAGAAATGGATTTTCAGAAGTATAATGGAATACGTTCAGGTTTGGGAATATTCGATTTTGAGGAAATGATTTCTAAACGAGTTGATATTGTTAGGTCGTGCCGAGTCCGTAGTTGCCATCTTTTGAGTTACTATACATCTTACCTCTACCGATTTCTTATTGCTGATTTCTGGACTTGAGGTGAGTCATAGCCCCACTTTTTACTCTTGAACTATGTTTTCAATACTTGGGGTGAGAAACGTGCAAATTATTTATGTGGACTATTATCGCTTTTATATTTCTTTCTAAAACTTGCTATGCGTATAGACTAGGATGTTTTGTCAGCTTTAGTCACATATTTTATGTGTACTATTCAAGGTTGACTTATTTGGTTATTGTCAGCTTTAGTCACGCGGATCGTGTGTACTATTCAAGGTTGGCTTATTTAGATACTGTAGCGTGCACCTATAGGTTATTGATACTTTGGAGGTTATCCGAGTAATTATTTGGTATTGCGGGGGTTACCCGAATATCTATGTTGGAACGGAGGGTATCCGTGTGTTAGGATTGGAGCGGAGGGTATCCGCAGGCTTTTAGTGAATCCTTAGTCTAGCTAGCAAGCGTTTTGCGTATATGTCCACTATATTGTTAGATGAATTTAAACCTATGATCTCACCAGCGAAAGCTGACTTTTAGCACGTTTTCTCAGGAAATTTAGTGATGCTCTATGGATGCTTGGATTGGAGGCTCGGCTAAGGCACCTGGTTTATGGATCTATTTTTCTAAACTCTGATATTAAATTGTGGACCTACGTTTATTTCTTTTGGTCCTGACTCTGAATGATGTTGGGATAAATGTAAACTTTAAAACCCCGTTGTGGTTGTGTTTTTATTATGTTTACTTTATCTCGTTCTATTATGTCTTGTGTTGGATACCAATCCTCGTAACACCCCGAAAGCTTGTTGAGTCTTCTGCTGTACCAAATTTTGGGGGTGTTACACTGGTATACAACTTGGTTGGGAGCAAACAAGACCTGGTGGAGCCGGTTTCACTTGGTAATATTCAAAAGGCCACTACTAGCTTTGGTGAGTTGAGTACACCCTCAATGATGAACCCTAGTAGTGTTAGTTTGAATGTGGATGATACACCTGATTGTTCTATGAATGGTACTCAGAAAGTGGAGCCGATTCCACTTACCAAAGATACATCGCATGGTGACGACTTGGAGCGGATTACAAGTGCTGATACTGTGAAGCACTTGATTGATAATACGCATAAGAATTTTGATAATGCCATGAAGAAAATTCAAAGTGAGATTGGAGCTACTGAAGTTAATATTGCAAGTACTCCTCATTCGCTTGGTATAAATGTGAATATGAATAAGAGTGTAACTTCTGGTCCTAATGCTCACCAGGTTGATACTACTAATGGTACGGGAGTGAAGTTGGTTTCTTACGCGGGTGCTACTTCTAATGAACCTCTGAAACATGTTTCAAACTTTCGTAGGTTGGAATGTAGCAAGAAGAAGGCTGATGTTGACCTTTCAGTTCCAATGAAAGTAGTGGAAGAGGTGAACACGCGGTTTGAGAATACTCTCTACGGTTACTTTCTTGGCCAACGCCTTGCTTTTCCGGTTGTTGATTACTATGTCCGCAATGCATGGGCTAAGTTTGATGTGCAAAAGGTAATGATGAATGCTAAGGGGTTCTTCTTCTTTAAATTCAACTCGAAGAAAGGTGTTGATGATGTGCTTGAAAACGGTCCTTGGTTGATCAGAAATATTCCTATTATTCTTAAACCATGGACTTTGAACACAAACCTACTTAAAGAGGATTTGACTAACATCCCGGTGTGGGTTAAATTTCATGATGTTCCCCTTGCTATGTTTTCTGATGATGGCCTCAGTCTTCTTGCCACATTGATTGGCACGCCCAAAAGGTTAGATGCTTTTACAAGCCAAATGTGCAAGGAATCGTGGGGCTGTAGTAGTTTTGCTAGATGCATGATAGAAGTGAGATCGGATGAGGTGCTTCGGGACAGCCTCACTCTTGAGATACCATTACTTGATGGTTCGGGTTCGACTATTGAGAAGATACGGGTTGAATACAAGTGGCAACCACCTCGTTGTGACAAGTGTAAGATATTTGGTCATACTCTGACTGATTGTCTTACAGTTGTTATACCACCTGTTCAGCCTACTAAGCCTGTTAATGATAGTTTCAAGACTGTCAATCACAGGAAGAAAGGAAAGCAAGGTGGACCTACTATTCCAGGTCAAGGGGGTTTACTAAACCTGTTGTGGGTAAGTAGTTTCAGTATCAACCCAAAAAGACTCCTCCTGAACCTAAGAAAGCTGGTGGCACTAAGAAGAAGACTTCTGATGTGGCTAGTTCTAGTGGTACTAAGATTTCTACATCTAACCAATTTGATGCTCTTAATATGGATGATATGGTTGCGTTTGGTATTCCTACTTATGACACCAACAAGGATGTGGATGCTGGCCGTACAATGGAAGTTAATGAGGATGAGTCGGTTAAGACTGGTACTACATCACAAGAACCGCTTGTGAGTGATTCAATGGGAACTAAGGAAGTTGGTTCTACTCCTATAGTTGAGAAAATCAGTAAGCTTGAAAAGCTACTTATCGATGGGAAAGCTACTCTTATAGATGATGAAGGTCATCCTATTCCGTCTGCCTCTGTCACTAAGAGGGCTAACCCATTTTCCAAGGTGGGTGAGGTTGTGGTTTCTGATAGTGATGAAGAGGAGGTTCTTAACACGTTCGACAAATCAACAAATCTTTTTGGTGGAGGTCATGAGCGTGAAGATGAGCTTGATGACTATGATGATTACTCGAAGCAAATTTATGATCTTCCCGGGAATTTGGATGCTCTTAATGCCATTTATGGCTTTAATATCTAAGGTCATAGGAAGTAGTTTATATTTTTGTCCGAGTCTTTCAATATTATGTAGTAGTGGTTTTGTTTTCTTGTCTTGAAAATAGGAAGTATCTTGTTATGTAAGCTTTTCGCCTATTTAACGGGCTGAGATATGGGATTCACTCATATCCGTTGTACTTAAATGTTTTTTGGAGTAATATATTTACCGGGTCGTTGACCTTTTACCCAAAAACAGTATTAAACGCGAAACTTTATTCTTTTTTATTATTTATTTATTTATTTTGGGGTTAAATAATGTGTTACAACTAAAAGTTTCAAATTGTTGAGTAGTCGTATACAAGTTTGCTTTCCCAAAAAGTGTATTAGATTGCATTATTAAAAGATTGCATAAACTCAAATAGTGCATTGTTATATAATTTTAAAAATGTAGTGTATTCTATTTTTAGTTATTATTATATGAAACGGGCAACATTAAGTTGAAAGTGAAACGGGTCAAATTGATCAAAAGTCCTGCCAAAATGTATTCAAATTTGTTGGGTCAAGTTGTCCCAAGACACATAGTGTTCTTGCATTCCATCCAACAAATTGCATTGCATTCCCAAAGTGCCGTCTTCTTATGTTGTTTTTTAGATTGAAAATATGTTTTAGTTTCATGGATCGCTAATGGAATGGGTCAGAATGAACGAAACCAACTAAATGTAACGAAAGTCGCCAATGCGACATTCACATAATAGTGTAATATTACAAGTAAGCTAAAAGTAAAAATAGTCAACTCGAGAAAAAATGTATTGGGTTCACCGAAAACACACATTGCATTGCAACAACTTAGACCAAAAAGTTGTATGACTTTCATATTTTTTTAGTTGCTCCTGAAGGGCTGGTTCTGAGTTCTAACAGACTGCATTAAACCCAAAAGTGTAGTGTGTATAATGTTTATTAACTTTCTTTTATGTTCTGCAAAGTTTTGTGTTCAGGGATCTTCAGATGAAATGGGTCAAATTTTACGTTAAAACTGTAACATATCAATTGGATAAGTCACCCAGAAGTGCTAATTGCACAAAAGTGTGTTAGAATGATTAAGCTGAAAATTGAACAGTTCAGTTGCAAAAAAAATGTGTATTTGTCTGTTCGGGTTGATCCGAAACACATACTGCAATTCAAACCCAAGAGTGTCCAGAAACACAGATAACATTGAAAGTTGAAAATAAAAGTTGAAGTGTAGTGTGCTTTACTTTCAGGTTGTCAAAATGAAACGGGTCAAATTACACACTTGATGTGAAAAGGGTCAAATTGTTCGAAATTCGCTATAGTTAGGCTAATAATAAATCGGGTCATTTGCATAAAAATGTATTCAAATTGGTCGTGTTGGGTGTGCCAAAACACATGGCATTTTTGCACTCCAACAGATTATATTGCGTCCCAAAAATGTACTCTTTTAGAGTTTTAGAGTATTTCTGAAAAAGCAAATGTGTTATAGCATCAAGGATCGCTAACTGAATGGGTCAATACTTATAGATGAAACAAATCAACCGTAATAAAATTCACCCAAAGTGTCGATCACATAATAATATATGATAATTATTAAGCTAAAATTGAAAAGGGTCAACTGGATAAAACTTCATTCAAATGGGTCCATTGGGTTCACCAATACAGACATCACAATATTGCATTGCAACTAGTTTCACCAAACAAAGATCGCGTTAAACAACATAGTATTTCCAACACCAATTCCATTAACAAAATCCAATACAGATTGCCTTAACAGAATCAACAAATTAACATTAAAGGTTTTTTTTTTCTAACGGCAATTTGATTAAAACAAAGCTAGCAAGGCGCTAGGAAAAGTTACAAGATAAGGAAATAGCGTTACAAGGATAAATAAGCCATTCTAACCAATTTAGACATGCTTTTCTATATCTAGAAGAAATCCAAGTGAAAGACATAAGTTTAATGTCGTTGAGGAGAAGGTTTTTGATTGGGCATTTTTTGGAGAAGACTATGTTGTTTCTAAACTTCCAGATTGTCCAAATAGTTGTTTGAACAACCACATCAAGAAACTTGACCAGCTTTCGAGCGATGATAGAGTTGTCAGCCATATGGATCACATCCTGAAGATCAAAAGATGAATCATAGGGAAGTTTCCACCATTTAGCAACTTCCTTCCAAGTGTCTACTGCAATCTTGCAAGAGACAAACAGATGATCTTCCATTTCAACATCTTCGTCACACATAGGGCATCTCACAAAATCAAGATCTACACCCCTATGATCAAGATTGATACGAGTAAGCATTCGCTTGTTCAATACCCGGCAGCTATTAATGTTAATCTTGGCTGGAGCAATTTTGTTCGATCTCGTTGGTGATGAGGGGACAAGGGTGTGAAGTGAGGTGATAAGGTTTCTCATTCCTCTTACTGAAAATTTTCGAGAACAATCTAAAGAACAAACCCAAGTGTCCTCACTAGCATTAAGATGGAGGTTGGTTAAAATGCTTACCAGATTATTATGTTCTTCTACCTCATTGATGGATCGAATGCTTCTACACCATGACCAATGGAAATTAAGCCCAGGAGGATTATCAAGATCCAATGGCCCAGGATCCGCAACAAGTGGTGAAATATCAGAACCTCCTGCAGCAGTAGGACATCTATTGTTGGTTTTAGGATCGAACTCGAGATCACGGGATTGCACACAATACGTATGAAGAGTAAAAGAATAATTATTTATAAATGTTATATATAATTATTAATAAACACAAAACTAGTAACGACCGTTAGTATTTAAGGGAGAATGACTAACAACCGTTAGACAAAGATTAGGAAAGTAATACTTATGAATAATTGGAAACAAGAGAAGGTTCCGGAATCCCCTTGAGGGATCCATGACCGATCGGCCATAAGGAGGTTCCACCTCCTTTGTGCCTTGAGCTCCAAGTATTCATTAGTATAAATACAAACCCAAGATTCATTATTTATCATAACTTGTACACACAAATCTTGGTGTTTTTCTCTCCCCTTCTTGTCCCTAAATCGATCCATCAACAATCCCATCTTAGGGATTCGATTTTCTTAAACTAAAAGTTTTTTGTTTTATTTACTTGCATAAAGTTTTACTTGAATTAGTACGTGTGTACAAGAAGGTGAATCAAACACACTATTGTTTGATTCTTGGATTGAATTACAAAAGAGGTAAGGGGTAATTCTTATAATCAACATAAACCCTAATTAGGGTTCTTAATTTGAAGATTGCATTTGATTCTTGTTCGGGCTAGAATCACAAAGGTATGTTTACTTTTAAGTTTGAATTAATTAATTACATATTATATGATCTTGTAATTGCTTCCGCTATGCTCACTTGATGTGTTTAGTTTATTTTATATGATTGTCATGATATCATAATTCCAACAGTGGCATCTAGAGCCGTTATAATGTGTAACTAATTATCGAAACGAATAAAAATTGAATCTTGATTCGTTTAGTTACATGTTTTTAGGGTTTTTTTTATTCCTAACCCTAATTTTTTAATTGGGTCGATTAGACCTTTTAGGGTTTTAGGGTTTTGGTTTTAATTTTTAATATGATTAGAATCCCTAGGATGTCATGTAATTGGTTAGGCGTTTTAGTAAACGATCTTGGTGCAATATGTTAATTTTTAAGCATAACCCATGAAAAGTGCATGTTTGCATGGATTTAATTGTGTGATTATTTAAATTGTTTAAATTGCGAACATGTAAATTTATTAATAGATGTCGAATTGGGGAAGACTCCAATATTAAGTAATCAATTATGTGCTATGTGGTATTTGTTTAGCTTTGGCTTACGCAATCGATTTATCGATGTATGTGGCTCTTTTTCCTTTGAAGAAGAAAGCCTTAATTGAATAAATGCATTATACGCCTAGACTTGATTATTAATAGGACTATTGAATAAGATTTGCATGTGGCTACATGTTTTATACATATTTAATTGTTATGTTATGTATATGTTTATTTGGTTGTTTTATTTTTTATTATATATTACTTGTTTTTGTTTATTATTATGTTCGACATGTTTATAAACGAAAAGGGTAATTTTTCAATAGAAAAATAATATGGACTAAATAAATGGCAAAATTGTTTCGGTTTTTAAGAGTTTAAATTTCAAAGGATTGGTTGATTGATGTTTTTGTACGTAATGGTTAACTAGGCCCGACCGAAGTTTACACACTATAAGATGGTATAAGGTTGGCATCGCATTAAATTGTGGCCTTAGATAGACAACATTGTGTCTTAACGCTCGTTTGTGTGTAAATTAGACTTACCGAACAACCATTACATGTACACTGTCATCTTAAGGGTGAATTAACCACAATTCCATAATGATTATCCGAAACACTAAGCCTTAGGGCTTATGCAAAAGTACGATATAGTGGACGATAATTATTAGTAATTCTTTAATTGGTGAACCCGATACCTCAATCAAAACTTTGCTATTTTACTCTTAGTGAATTGGTAATAAAAATGTTTTATAAAACCAATGTTATGAAGTTGTATGCATGCTTCTTCTTGTGAGAACTTGGCGAGATTGCAATGGAGAGGTAAATTTCATAAATTCATTGCTAGCAGATCAACTGATGTGATGGATTTATGAGTTTGCAGTTTTTAAGTTAGACGACTTAAATTGAGTAGGAAGTGAGATCATGGACTCAAGGCATTAAGATAGGGATTAAACATGCTTACAATACAAATGTTTTGTGATTGCAAATCCCATAAATCTAGGAATTGGACAAATGTTATGCCAATTATTGTACGACAAGTTACCTCATATTATACTTTCATTACTAGCAGATCAACTGATGTGATGAAATTATGTTTATGGAGGATCCTAGTTTTCAAGATAATTCTATGGATATGATTTCCTTAGGTATTTTATTTTCTTGAAAAATTGTATTATAAAAAATACTAATGTTTTGAACTTTCTTTATCTGTAGAAATGGATCAAACTGATAACACCAACTTACGTTCTACGTTCAAGGCTTACTTTGAACGAGAAAAATTGACAGGCTCAGAGAATTTCAATGATTGGTATCGTTGTAGCCTCTCGTAATTTTCCCCAACGGTTAGTAAATACTTACAAGTTATTACATTATTTAAATACCCACTTTTACGTATGACAAATTTTTTTTATAAGACTTGATATATAATTCACAACAGTAAATTATGACTTATCTTTTGCTTAGAAACGTTGCTTGTACACAAACCTAGATAGTCTAAATTATCGCGAATATATATATTAAAAACGTTTATATTTTTTTTTATATAATATACGTTTCATATATTTAAGGTACAATATTTATATATTCCCCGAACCTACGAAACTTTCCGAGAACACTCACTAATATTTTTGAACTCCGACACGATAATCGAGACACCCCAGGTGGGCCCCCAACACCCAATGGGCCACGAATCCAATTACATAACCAAACGGACTTTTTTTCTTTCTTTTTCTTTTGCTTGGGCCGACACCACCAGCAGCCCACAGGCCAAGCCCAAACGCACCCTTTTTGATATTTAGTTTTGTTTCTGCCAGTCGCGACACTCCCAAACGCACCCTAGTATCTCACGATTTCTACACACAACTTACCTATATTTTTGTTTACCTCGTCTCCCCTAGTTCCATAGAAACAGAATTGATACTAAATACTCACTCTCTCGTTCATTTACTACCTTGAATAAGCCCAAAGTAAAACTACAAACTCACTTTGAAGTGATAAGCCAAAACGTGGCAAGATATCTCCTAGCACCTCCCATACTTCCCAATCACATCCAAACGAACTCTAAACATCATGACATGGTCAGGAATGAACAGAAACAAAATCATACATGATACAACCTTGTACAAAACCGATTGGACATCAATTGTGGCAACACTATTCGCTCACACATGCATGCTCTAACGCTTGTGATATCAACTCGTTTCTACCCTCCAAAGTTCAGCCTATATAAACCTTACATGCAAACAACATCACTACATACCCTCATACGTACCACTACCACCAAAAATACTAACGAAAAGGAGCTAGAGAGGTACAAAAGGATTCTCAAGTGTACCACGTTTCAAGACGAACCTAGGAAGCAAGCTTGGAGCCTATTGAACCTTTGGAAGTACGAGAAGTGAACCACGAAGCATTGAACCATATACACGAACCATACACTACGTTTTACTCCACCTTTTCTAGGTAAGGTGAGGCCACAAACTTTTCTTTCTATCTTATATATACATATGATTATAGTATACACGATCACTTAGAGCCTATAAATCGTAAATCTTAAAAACAACATATATATTTTATGTGTGATACTATTTCTTAGCTATGACATTAACGAGTATCAAAAATAATATTGAACTTATATTAACGAATGCATACTAAAAATCACACGTTTCTAAGTTGGATTGAACCTATATACAAAGACTTAGTTTATTTTCAACTTATATAGTTTTTTACGTATGGAGTTATGGCTTACACTTTGGCCTCATCATTTTAAAAATCGACACATGACCACCTATTATTTTCGTACGAGCTAATTGCCTACTTGAAATAGAAACAAGAATGATAAATAATACGACCTAATAACTTCATTTAAACACCTAACGAGACTCAAAGTAAATCGCTATGGAAACTGTTTTTCAAATCTTTAAAACCTTACGTGGGCTTAAAAGCCCAAAAAGCTCTTTTCAGCTTATTACGATAAGCTATGAGAATAAGCTGTTTTGAAATGATGTTATAACTTAAAATGATGGATTTCAACTAACCTAGTGTTCCCCCAAACCCTTTGGATCATTAAACCTTAACGGGCCCTTAATGTTGGATCGTTAAGCCCAAGAAACGAAATAAGCTAAGAATAAGCTAATAAGCTATCAAACTAAACTTTTCTAAATGTTTTGAGCTTATTGAACTAATAAAAATGTTAAGTTTTGAATTTGGTAAAGATTGGACCATTTTTGCAAATGTACGAGCGTTAGGGACTAAAAGTGTCAAAATGAGTAAACTTGAGTGAAAAGCATAAAAACTGTTTTCTAAGGGGTATAAACTGTAAATATTGAAACTTAAGGATAATAAATGTATATATTTGATATTTGGACTAAAAATGTAAATATATATAACTTTTGGACTAACGGCGTAAATATTTTTTTTCGTTAAGGGTAAAAAGTGTAAAATTGAGAAGACATTAAGGATCGAAATGAAACATTTACTTGTTCTATATTTATTATAAATATATATATTATATATTAAAACGATAAATAATAAAACATAACTTGTTATATATATATATATATATATATATACATAATACGAATAAAACTTATATAACGATAAACAAATTTAAACGATATAACAATACGTTATTTATTTCTTGGAAAACGATACGTTTATTTCCGTTATAAAAACTAACTTTATATCAATCATCGATCATTTTACTTACAAGTTATATGTACGTATAACTTTGTTTTTGAACTTTAAACACTTAAACAAACACGAGATTCGTTCGTAACTAAATATCAAGTATTCGCGATAAAACCAGATTTAGACTATTAACTGGAACTTGCATTATCTTTTAGGTTGTGTTGTGTGAAGCCGTTTCCTTGCCTTGTTGAAACTACGATACCACTGTACTACTAAGGTGATTTCATAGCCCACTCTTTAACTATTTTTCCCGTGGGGGAGATACATGCTTAAAACTCAATCACAAGTCTTTTTTTTTTTTTACCGGGTATTGAAATACCGTCAGGCCAATGTTATTTGCTTAAGTTACTATTGTCAGAAGTCCCTCGATCATGAACCTTAATCACTTGAAGGGTGAACGTAAATAATTGTGGATAGTAATATTAGTGATTGACAATCCTCGTTTGGTTGTTGGAGAAAACACCAGGCGCACTTTATTGTTCTTATAAATAGGTTATTGACAAATACCTATCTTTGGGGGCCTATTATTTACCATCATAATTCATATTTATGATTGGCTGTTAATCGTTGAGTATCATGAGCTTAAGGCAATAACAGGAACATTTTTTTTTATATTGATTGTATGTGATTACAATACATTCTTAACTTGTGATTCAAACTCTTAAACTCAAACCTATGAATATCACTCAACTTTATGTTGACTTTAGCATGTTTATCTCAGGAAATTAAACAAGACGGATCTGGATGGCACGGAGTGGGCAAAAGCATGACAAGAACCATAATAAATTACTTATTTTCCTTCAGAATAAAACAAGTTCTTGAATTAATAATGTCTTGTATATTTGGTATTTTGAAATAAATTAAACTTTAATACTTCACTTTGTGTTGTCTACTATAATTGTGACAAAGATCCTTGAAGTAATACCCCGAAAGTCTTCCGCTGACATGTTAAGTCTTCCGCTGTTATTAACGACTTTTAGGGGTGTTACAGATTGGTATTCAGAGCCACGGTTATAGAGAACCAGATGTTTTTAAACATTGGACTATAACTACACTTTAACTGGACCATTTTTACAAAATACCATTATTTAAATACCCACTTTTACGTATGACAAATTTTTTTTATAAGACTTGATATATAATTCACAACAGTAAATTATGACTTATCTTTTGCTTAGAAACGTTGCTTGCACACAAACCTAGATAGTCTAAATTATCGCGAATATATATATTAAAAACGTTTATATTTTTTTTTATATAATATACGTTTCATATATTTAAGGTACAATATTTATATATTCCCCGAACCTACGAAACTTCCCGAGAACACTCACTAATATTTTTGAACTCCGACACGATAATCGAGACACCCCAGGTGGGCCCCCAACACCCAATGGGCCACGAATCCAATTACATAACCAAACGGACTCTTTTTCTTTCTTTTTCTTTTGCTTGGGCCGACACCACCAGCAGCCCACAGGCCAAGCCCAAACGCACCCTTTTTGATATTTAGTTTTGTTTCTGCCAGTCGCGACACTCCCAAACGCACCCTAGTATCTCACGATTTCTACACACAACTTACCTATATTTTTGTTTACCTCGTCTCCCCTAGTTCCATAGAAACAGAATTGATACTAAATACTCACTCTCTCGTTCATTTACTACCTTGAATAAGCCCAAAGTAAAACTACAAACTCACTTTGAAGTGATAAGCCAAAACGTGGCAAGATATCTCCTAGCACCTCCCATACTTCCCAATCACATCCAAACGAACTCTAAACATCATGACATGGTCAGGAATGAACAGAAACAAAATCATACATGATACAACCTTGTACAAAACCGATTGGACATCAATTGTGGCAACACTATTCGCTCACACATGCATGCTCTAACGCTTGTGATATCAACTCGTTTCTACCCTCCAAAGTTCAGCCTATATAAACCTTACATGCAAACAACATCACTACATACCCTCATACGTACCACTACCACCAAAAATACTAACGAAAAGGAGCTAGAGAGGTACGAAAGGATTCTCAAGTGTACCACGTTTCAAGACGAACCTAGGAAGCAAGCTTGGAGCCTATTGAACCTTTGGAAGTACGAGAAGTGAACCACGAAGCATTGAACCATATACATGAACCATACACTACGTTTTACTCCACCTTTTCTAGGTGAGGTGAGACCACAAACTTTTCTTTCTATCTTATATATACATATGATTATAGTATACACGATCACTTAGAGCCTATAAATCGTAAATCTTAAAAACAACATATATATTTTATGTGTGATACTATTTCTTAGCTATGACATTAACGAGTATCAAAAATAATATTGAACTTATATTAACGAATGCATACTAAAAATCACACGTTTCTAAGTTGGATTGAACCTATATACAAAGACTTAGTTTATTTTCAACTTATATAGTTTTTTACGTATGGAGTTATGGCTTACACTTTGGCCTCGTCATTTTAAAAATCGACACATGACCACCTATTATTTTCGTACGAGCTAATTGCCTACTTGAAATAGAAACAAGAATGATAAATAATACGACCTAATAACTTCATTTAAACACCTAACGAGACTCAAAGTAAATCGCTATGGAAACTGTTTTTCAAATCTTTAAAACCTTACGTGGGCTTAAAAGCCCAAAAAGCTCTTTTCAGCTTATTACGATAAGCTATGAGAATAAGCTGTTTTGAAATGATGTTATAACTTAAAATGATGGATTTCGACTAACCTAGTGTTCCCCCAAACCCTTTGGATCATTAAACCTTAACGGGCCCTTAATGTTGGATCGTTAAGCCCAAGAAACGAAATAAGCTAAGAATAAGCTATCAAACTAAACTTTTCTAAATGTTTTGAGCTTATTGAACTAATAAAAATGTTAAGTTTTGAATTTGGTAAAGATTGGACCATTTTTGCAAATGTACGAACGTTAGGGACTAAAAGTGTCAAAATGAGTAAACTTGAGTGAAAAGCATAAAAACTGTTTTCTAAGGGGTATAAACTGTAAATATTGAAACTTAAGGATAATAAATGTATATATTTGATATTTGGACTAAAAATGTAAATATATATAACTTTTGGACTAACGGCGTAAATATTTTTTTTTCGTTAAGGGTAAAAAGTGTAAAATTGAGAAGACATTAAGGATCGAAATGAAACATTTACTTGTTCTATATTTATTATAAATATATATATTATATATTAAAACGATAAATAATAAAACATAACTTATTATATATATATATATATATATATATATATATATATACATAATACGAATAAAACTTATATAACGATAAACAAATTTAAACGATATAACAATACGTTATTTATTTCTTGGAAAACGATACGTTTATTTCCGTTATAAAAACTAACTTTATATCAATCATCGATCATTTTACTTACAAGTTATATGTACGTATAACTTTGTTTTTGAACTTTAAACACTTAAACAAACACGAGATTCGTTCGTAACTAAATATCAAGTATTCGCGATAAAACCAGATTTAGACTATTAACTGGAACTTGCATTATCTTTTAGGTTGTGTTGTGTGAAGCCGTTTCCTTGCCTTGTTGAAACTACGATACCACTGTACTACTAAGGTGATTTCATAGCCCACTCTTTAACTATTTTTCCCGTGGGGGAGATACATGCTTAAAACTCAATCACAAGTCTTTTTTTTTTACCGGGTATTGAAATACCGTCAGGCCAATGTTATTTGCTTAAGTTACTATTGTCAGAAGTCCCTCGATCATGAACCTTAATCACTTGAAGGGTGAACGTAAATAATTGTGGATAGTAATATTAGTGATTGACAATCCTCGTTTGGTTGTTGGAGAAAACACCAGGCGCACTTTATTGTTCTTATAAATAGGTTATTGACAAATACCTATCTTTGGGGGCCTATTATTTACCATCATAATTCATATTTATGATTGGCTGTTAATCGTTGAGTATCATGAGCTTAAGGCAATAACAGGAACATTTATTTTTTTTTATATTGATTGTATGTGATTACAATACATTCTTAACTTGTGATTCAAACTCTTAAACTCAAACCTATGAATATCACTCAACTTTATGTTGACTTTAGCATGTTTATCTCAGGAAATTAAACAAGACGGATCTGGATGGCACGGAGTGGGCAAAAGCATGACAAGAACCATAATAAATTACTTATTTTCCTTCAGAATAAAACAAGTTCTTGAATTAATAATGTCTTGTATATTTGGTATTTTGACATAAATTAAACTTTAATACTTCACTTTGTGTTGTCTACTATAATTGTGACAAAGATCCTTGAAGTAATACCCCGAAAGTCTTCCGCTGACATGTTAAGTCTTCCGCTGTTATTAACGACTTTTGGGGGTGTTACAATCGTTCACTGATGCGTGGGAATCGCAACAGGCTTTACCTCTCGAGGGATCTCGAGAAGCTTACAACCCCCACTAGGCAGTGTACCTGATCGTTGTAGTATAGTATAGTGACAAGTACTGGGGGATTGATCGTTCAGCTTAGGAATAGTGTCGCTAGGATTAGAAAGCCTAAATACTAGTTCTAAAGGTGAGGGATAATTATTTTTGTGTTTTTATATTTTTATGAAAGCAAGTAAAATCTCGGGTTTTGAAGGATTTGGGCGGAATTAGTTGCTATTCAACTAACCCAATACTAAGATGCAATCAAAATAAAATACTAAAAATGAAAATACACTAATTATACTAAGGTTGTGAGCAGTAATTGGAGAAAATGTGTTTACTTAGATTTCACTACTCCCTAGATATCTTTTACACGTTAATTACTTGTTATAATTGCATGGATGACGGATTGTATTCCTTAATACCATTGATGGGGTGGCATACATAACTCCCCAATTCTATGAGCTCTTATCTCCTCCTACACCATGCCCAGCACAACTATAGGGATTGTAAACAGCGGCTCATGCATTAAATACAACCAATAAAGACCTAGTACGCCTCGGTTCATGTTTCTTAAGACGTTCAAGCATGTTACCATTTGGAGATCTGCCAGTTTTCTTAAGCCTAACATATAAATCATTCATCCAAGACAAGAATAAGCAAGTAATCAACACATAATCAATATCTAGGTTTCATTAGATCTAAGCAAACACAAAAGAGATCTAGCCTAGCATGATAGAATTAAGACAAGAACAAGATATAGACAACCAACACATAGACATATTGATTGAATTAGAAGAACACTTATCTTAATTAATCATGCAAGGTATCAAGGGGTTGGAACCCTTGAAAAACCTGTAAAGTTACACCAAAATCGTCTTTAGGGTTTCTCCCAAAACTTCTCTCTTAAATGTGAAAAACTAGAAAACTATATATAGGAAAATAAGGGTGACGGCGTCAAGAACAAAGGTGTGACGCCGTCATCTCGCCGCCAAATACTTCCTCGGACGGCCTTGATCTACTTCTGACGCCGTCAAGGCCTAGGCCGTCACACAAATTACTCTTGACGCCCTGTGTGTGACGCCGTCATCAACTACGGATTTTAATTCTTGGGGTTTTGACGCCGTCAAGAAGAACTCTTGACGCCTTCATGTACTGTTCCCAGCATGGAAAATTGAGACTTTGCCGTTTTCCACTTTTATGCTCCAAAAACGTCCAAAATGGCTTCTTTTCCAGAATTCACTCTCCAAGTGCCTAAAATCACAAAAGGAACGATTTAGGGCAATAGTTGATCAAATAAATTCGGATTCGGGCTTAAATGACCCCCTAAAAACGGACCATTTTTCGCCTCATCATATACCCTTACACTTGAGATTTGCTTGTCCTCAAGCAAATGCGCTTTTATTCTACTCAAAAGACAAGTTAGGGGTCATTTAACACTAATATAAAAGTAATTACAACAAATAATCGTTCCACTAAAGACCAATAGACAAGCTCGGAGGTCATACACTAGCACCTCACAAATAGTGTTTAGATATACTCACATCTCTCGGGTGTAATAAAGTAATATAACATTATGGAAATGGAAGATATCTCTCACTACCTGTCATAGCAAAATAGATTACCATAGGCTTGGGAAAGGATCAAACCTCCACCACATGGCGTAAGCACCTAGGATAAACTATCAAAGAGGTCTTTTAAAGGGTTGTAACGTTAGGTATAGGGATATGAATTACACGGTTTTGTTGGATAAAGGAAGTTATTACTGGTGGCGAGTTAACAATCTTGGTTAATTACATGTACAATATGGCGTTGCTAAGCCAAGACTAGACTCGACTTAAGCTAATAAATGAAAAATAACAAAAACATAAAATGAACATAGAATGAAAAGGGATGGTAGTCCGTATGTTTTTTCTCTTTTTCTTTTTTTTTCTTTTCTTTTTCTATTTTTTTTTTTTTTTTTTTTTTTTTTGCATACACTCTTACCCTACCATCCAAAATAATACATCATAGGGAATGAAAATTCCCCTTACACTTAAATCTTTACATACTTTACAATTAAACTATTCTAATGACTCGAATTAAGAAAATCAAAACACTTGGGGCACTTTTAAGATTAACGTACATATGGGGGTAATAATATTATGTTCTTCCCCATTACTCCATAAAATAAGTACTTACCCATGAGTCCCAATCGTCCCAAAACAATATGTACAAGGATATGACTCGACTTAGCAACCATGTAATCAATTAGAAAGTTAACTTAGGGTTTAACAAATAACAATAATGCACTAAAAATGAGCGCATACACGGAAGGCTAAGGCGATTTGGGTGTACATTTAAGTGGGGTGTAACAAATTCTTCCTTTAAGTAAGATGCTTAAAGTTAGAAATGAAAAGATAGGCTCGGAGGGGTGTACTAGGGGTTTCGTGTACTAAAAATGAGTACAACGCTAAGGGTGTGGGAAAAATTAGTTGACTTAACTAGTCAAGTAGTATGACTTAAATGGTCAAGTAATTATGATACGGGTTTAACACAAGGGTGATCCTAATGCCTCTTATCATGTAGTAAATCCTACTACGCGAATGTAGTCTCACTAGCGGTCTCGGAATGCATCGCTAACGCAAGTTCTAGAATCTAAATGCTACCGGTACACTCATAAGCACTAATAGTAAATGTTTTTCCTATCAAATCTAAAGGCGAACCTCACATATTTGGGTGGAAAATTTTTCTGAATATACGGTTATGTGCTAGTCATACAATCTCCTATCCATGAGACGCTTGCTATGGCTAAAGTTTCACTCCTAAATGTTGTAAAAAATTTTAAATTTGGCGCTAAATATTGCACTAACAAGTATTTCTCATAGTTTTATTACACATCTACTATCAAACAAAACAAACACAAGCGAAAGTACATATGTAAGGTATCATCTTTTTACCCTCCCCTTACACTTAAGATGAACATTGTCCCCAATGTTCAAGTAAAGAATGTAAAAGTGAAAAAGTAAAGAGAATGAAATCAAATACTCCCCTGATTCGCTCGGTATGGATAATAGGATGGCCAGGTTAAATCTTCCTCCAAGAAAATGAACAATCAAAGTTTCCCTTCCAGAATATAAATCATCTTCTTGTCATACATAACTTGTAAAACCTGACAAAATAGACAAGACAACCTCGCGTAAAATCGGCGGCATCCTATATAAGTTTCTAAATCATAGAAAACAAAGTAAGATATAATGCTCGTGGAATGAAGTTTGCAGATTTCCTGGAGATTATAAAACTTAATAATTCACAAAAACCATAAGACTCCGTTAGAAAAACAAAACCGGTAAAATTTCCAGATTTTTACTCCTGACGCCGTCAAGAGCAATTGCCTGACGCCGTCAGAATGGACCTGCAGAAATCTTTATGTTAAGTTTCCGGAAAATTTCTGAAAAAACCTTGTCCTACTTCCTGGAAAATCCTGCAAAACTTCATTATGACTCAATACAAGTATTTGACTCTAACAAATACGAATATACATGTTCATTTAATATTGTGGAGAATCATGATCGGTTTGTTTCTTAAAAACATATTTTGGGGTTTCCCCTTACACTTATCTTTTGCAAAAATACTTTTAGGTTGGAGTTAAGACTAGGCCAAACAACATAGTAAAGTATTTCCACATTTTAATTTAGAGACATGATCAACCAACAATAAAAATAAAGCATGCATACGGAAGCAAATAACAAACAAATAAAATGAAAATCACACAAAGCATGGGTTGCCTCCCAAGAAGCGCTTTTCTTTATTTACGAGTCTTGTAGCTAGACTCAAGATCATGGGTTACTACGTGACTTAATCATTGGTTCCACTCTCCGATTGTAGATATTCTTTGTAGAAACCAATCACCTTTTTCTCAACCGCCCCCATAATCATTTGGGCAAATTCTTCATCGACTTTATACCTTGGTTCAAGGGCCAAGCAATCTTTGTAGTAAAGACTCCTTTTTTCCCATACATAGTCCATGCCCTTTTTCTTATCCTTCTCATCAATATCCTCAAAAGCACCAACGTTGTCCTTATCAAAACGAGATATAAAGCGAAATTCTTTCATCCTATTAGGCATCCTATAAGTGATACTATCGGTGTTACTTGCAAATCAGATCGTGCCTTCTACCTCATCATATTCTAACTTAGACTCCTCAACAAATGGTTTGCCAAACACAACATTGGATAATCGACAGTCAATAACATTAGCAAGATCCTCCACAATCATAAAGTTGGTGACAAAAGTGAAATTACCAACAAAGACACGTAAACCTTTAACTCTCCCGACAAAGTTACAAACTCCACCGGGGTACTTGGGATCCCTTCTAGGTTCAAGTCTTGTTTTCACTATATCATTATAAACCATTGACGACATAATGTTGATTGGAGATTTAAAGTCAATGTAAGCATTGCTAATGTGCCTATATCCAATCATACATGGTATCTTAGCATTCTTAGGATTGCCTCTCCTGATCTTAGGTTCAATTATGGTGAAAGGAGATCGCGGGTTTTCAATAAGATTATTATAATATGCAATCTCCTCCTTAGTGGGGTATAGATTAAAGTAGTCGTTAAGCTTCAGATTTATTTCCTCCTCTTCTAGCCCCTCAACAACATTCACAAAGTCATTAGGCCCTAGGTCCTTATTTGAATACAAGGCGGTTGCTAGGTCACTAAATGTGTGTTCGAGTTCAATCTTAATCAACCTATTAAGCTCTCTAAGCTCCCTAATCCCACTCTCAATTTGTTCACGTAACACATCCACTTCTCTAGGGGAAAGGGGTGGATTCACGTTTTCTATAATGGTCAGCGGAATAGTCAATGAGTTTAATTTACTAACAGAGGCACAAAGAAATGAGATAGACTAAAGAGAAAACCTAAAAATAAAAATAAAATCTTACTAGAAAGGAATCTAGCAAGTACACCTAATAAAAATAAATCCTAACCTAGACAATAACTATTCCCCGGGCTGCGGCGCCAAAAACTTGATGCGTGGGAATCGCAACAGGCTTTACCTCTCGAGGGATCTCGAGAAGCTTACAACCCCCACCAGGCAGTGTACATGATCGTTGTAGTATAGTATAGTGACAAGTACCGGGGGATTGATCGTTCAGCTTAGGAATAATGTCGCTAGGATTAGAAAGCCTAAATACTAGTTCTAAAGGTGAGGGATGATTATTTTTGTGTTTTTATATTTTTATGAAAGCAAGTAAAATCTCGGGTTTTGAAGGATTTGGGCGGAATTAGTTGCTCGACTAAACCAATCATGGATATGATCTATTTTGATCAACCTCGACTTCCCGAATCACATAAAAATAATTACTTTTGATCCTACAATTGGCATTAGAGCTATGGTGTTACTTTTTGATGATTTTTTTTGTGGTTCGAATCATGTTTGAAGCTGTTTGGTTATACATTTTTTTCAGATTTGGAATTTTTTTCCTTACCTTTATGGTTATTAATAGTTTCTAAACATCTTTGTGTATCCTTTTGTCAAAAAGTCACTGCTTTACGTCTATCTATGTGTCAATCTTTGACCACTGTTTCATACAAACATTATTTTTTAAGACTGTTTTGTCCCTTCCGTGAAGTCCGTGGTCAAAAATTAAAAAAGGTGGTCAGAAATGGCGTTATAAAGGGTGGTCTCAATATTGAAATAAAAACTTTGCCGGAATCTGGTCGGAAAAGGACGCCGGAAATGGTCAAAGGGTCAAAAACTCGATTTACGCGCAAGTTTATGCAAAAAACCCTCGTTTTACGCAAAACAGTGGTTCTTACGCACATCATCAGAATTGTTACGATTTACTTGGAAAGTATTGCGTAAGGCCTACCTTAGGCGTAAAACCCCAACTTTACGTGTAATACTTACGTCAAAGACAAGGTCGACGTAAAAGTTGTTGTTTACGCTAAAGCATCTTTACGCATAAAGCCTCTTTACGCAAAAGTCATCCAACTGGTTTACGCAAAATGTTATGCGTAAATTGGCCAAAATGAATAATTAGAAGATTAAGATGAAGGAGAAAAGTTCAATACGAAACAACATTTATCTAAAGAACAAGTAACAAGATCTCAACCATCCATCTTTATTTCATCCAACGGTTTAGATTTAAATGAACAAATATACTAATGGGCATTTTAGTCATTCCATACTTTCTACCTAATCCCCTGAACACACACTGTACACACATACACTCACACTCATCTCTCTCATCTCCCCAATCCTCTCAAATCCCTAAGCCACCCTGAAACCCTAATTGTGAAAAACCATTCAATTAAAATCAGGCGGTTGTTACAGTCCGGTTGTCGATGATGAAGAGAGTTTTAGATTGATGACATCAGCAGTGGCATCGAAGATGAAAAGAGCATGGCGGTGAACACGCCTTCGATAAGTTATAGCTTTTTCCGACGAAGATGTTTCTCATTCCGGCGCCGTCGGTGGAGAGGACGCAGCTTGTACCTTGGTTTCCGGCCAACAATAAAAAAAATATGCAAATCAATTACTAGTGGTCTATTGATTTTTTTTGCAGGTACAGTTTCACATCTCTTTTGTTGTGGCAAAAGATCAGATGTCGACAAAAAGAAATGTGCTATGTTAAGAAGAAAATAATCAGTAGGCAACAAAGTTTATATCAGATGTAAACTTTGGCAATTGGTGTGTAATTGTTGTAAGCAAAAAATGAACATATTGGGATCGCCTATGATTTGGGTTTTTGTGTATGAACTGTCTTAATTTAAAAAGTTGGATATGTTGTGGGTTTGATATATTTAAGCATTTTGTGATAATATTTCTATTGAGTTTAATTCTTATATGTATGAAAACAGCTATATATGTATCATAAGAGGAAAAAAAGAAGATAGAATCTTTGGTATGGGTAGTAAGAAAGGAGTATTAAATACGTGGTATAAAATATTTCTTTTTGTGTGGAGTAGTATCTTCTTGTCACAAGATAGACTGATAGAGTAGAAACTTTGGAATATGAGAAAACCAAATTTTATTGTTTGCTTTTCTTTGTTTATTTTTTACTGTATTACTAGTATTTTAAGTTTAGATTTTATTTAGTTGCTTTCTTTTTGTGTGGAGTAGCATCTTCTTGTGATTTCATACAGAATCTCATGAGATTCACATGAATACCATGGAATTCACAAAAAATCTTTTGTGATTTCATACAGAATCCCATAGGATTCACAATGAATCTCATGGGATGCACCAAAAAATCCCATGGGATTCATACTGAATCCTTTTCTATTTCTCGTCTTTTTACAAATCCCGTGGGATTTCTTTACGAATCTCGTAGGATTTTTTTTACGGAAATTTTGAAAAAAAATTCGTCTTTTTTTAAATCCCATGAGATTTTTACGAATCTCATGCGATTTTTATGAACGGAAATTTTGAAAAAAAAAATCATCTTTTTACGAATCTATTCGTCTTTTTACGAATTCCATGGGATTTTTATGAACCCTGTGGGATTTTTCAGGACGAAAATTTTGACAAAAAAATCGTCTTTTTACGAATCCTATGGGATTTTTTACGAATCCCGTGAAATTTTTCTGGACGAAATTTTGAAAAAAAAGTTCGTCAAAAGTATATAAAAATGCATATCTATAAAAAGATAATTTTTTTCTCGTCGCTGTGTATTTTTCATAGCTTGAAGATTTACCATTTGCAAGATATGTTGTTTTTTAAAAAAAAGATGGAAAGTGAGTTTTTATATTAAATGAGCTAAAAGTAGATGAATGGTTGAGATTGACTTATTTGTTTAAAGTGATACTTGTTTTGCATAGATTTCACCTCTAAGATGAAGAAAAGCAAAAGAGACCTTGACCACTAACCAAATACCAACATCAGTGACATCTGTTACTAACCATCATCAGTCCAACTTCAAGTACCAAAGAAAAGATAGAGGAAAAGATCTGATCTATTTTAATAACCAACAACCCAACTACATCAACAAATCCAACATCACATTCCTAATCCCATCTTATCACAAATCCTTCTCAAACAATAACTCGACTGGAACTTACACTGGAGAACAACTAACGATCTCAGAATCGTTCCACGTTGCATCTTTTAAAGAATTTTTGTGTGGAACGTGTATCATCATTGACCAGTTTCGAAGCTTTTGCATCATTTAATATCCGAACTTTCTGAGAAAGAACAACAAGAATCCGTATCATACTTTCTCTCGTTCGTTTACAGAAAACACAAGGACGAAAACAAAAATCAAAGAACCTACCCCGCGACCTTGTAGTATGATCTTGAAACTGTAACACGTACTGGAAAATGAGGTTATTAGAGAATGCTTGCTGCTCGGTCTCTATCTGTTTCATTCAAAAGGGTTTGTTTGTATTTGAGGTCGGTTAGGAGTATAAAAGAAGAAAGGTTGGGTTACTTTGTTCGAGTTAATTGATGTAATAAGGAAGGGATTCTCCTTGAGCTGGTCCTCTTTTGAATAGATCTGTAAATGAATGAGATGGGAGGAGTAGGTGAATGAGGATGGGGGCGCTTATCATAATATGAGAGATATTAGGGTTGTGGTGTATTAAGTTAGGGTCCGTTTGGTTTGTAAGTGGGTTTAGGATTAAGATTTGGATTTGGATTTGGATTTGAGGTACGAGAAAAAATATATATTATAAAATAATTTAAACTATTAATATAATTAAAAAACAAATTTATTAAAAATCATCAAAAAGAAGTGGCCAATAATGGTCCACATAGACAATGTCAGAAATGCATGCATAATCCCAAGCTTATATCCGGAATTTGAAGATGCCTAAATTTGTAGGTTTTAGTGGGCCTGAACATAGGCTACTTTTAAACCAAACATTTTTATTTGAACCCCTAGTCCTAAGGGTGAGCCCCTCATACAAAACGGACTCTTAGGGTGCGTTTGGTTCGCAAGTGAGATTGAAATTGGATTTGGATTTGAGAAAGTTTTGAAAGATTTGGGAAAGGTTTTGGAAAAAGTATGAGAGAGAAAATTAAGAAAAAGAAAATATATTTTATTTGATATAATAATTAAATGACATTTAAATATAACATTTTAATAAAAAAAAATGTTGTGACAGATTTATAGTAGGTCTCACGAGTTTTGTATAAAACCAACCTTATTAGTGTGGAATGAAAAAGTGGTGGGTTCCACGGGTTTGAAAGGATTACTTGATTAACCAAACATCATTTATTGTGTGTCATACCCAAATCCAAATCCGACACCCCCAACTAAACGGCCCCTTATTCTTTTATAGTGCTATCTATTAGGGTTATAACTGATTATGAAGTTGAGATCGGACAGGTTACAAAGTTGAAGTTGTTGGGCTGAATATTGAGTTTACTTATCGAGCTGCAAGGTTAATCACAACTAATGGTTTATGGGCTGAAATGAGATAATATTGTAGACTAATGGTTCACTCAAGTTGATGGGTCTATAAATTAAAATTGTTGTCCGAAAATTTTTGTACAGAAATATTGGATACAATTTTTAATTTTTGGATTAAGTTTGGTATATTGGTATTGTAATATTCACGGGGATATATTGTTCACGGCTAGAATTGCTTTGTTTAACAGAATGACTACGGGGTTTTTGTACGATATTATTGATTTGATTTTGAAGTGGCATTTCAAAAAGTGTACTTATTTATCTCAAAGTCTAGGGGTTGTTGGATGCACGACTTCTGAAGATAACTTGTCTGCGCAAATAAAAAAGTTCAGTCTTGACAATCTAGTTATTACTAATGTAAGGAGTTACGTTGTAGTGCTCACAGTATAACTATCACTTAAAGGAGTTACGTTCTAGTACTCAGTGTCACATGAAGTAGTGGATTGTTCAAGTGGCGAATATTTCGCGCAACCTCATACTTAAAGGAGTTACATTGTAGTGCTCAGTATAGGTATTAAGTCACATCTATCGTACAAGCATTAAGTCACAAGATGAGATGATTACTTCTTTTTCAAGCTGGTCATATCGGGCTGTCTCCATATGTGGTCATTACCGGTAGCCGGTGAATCAAAAGGAGGTTCTATTATAGGTTGATTTGAGAGAAAAGTATTGAGAGTATTTTCGTGACATACACTCACAAAATATGCTTCAACGAGCTGTCATGGCTTATATATTGCATTTGAAGGGATAAAGTAAAGGTAATTTATGGCATGTACACTACACTATGATGATTTCGACACCTCGCAACCATCAGGCGGGAGAAGAACATGCCAAAAGAAGTAGTGTTTCGCCTTCGGTGATTGGATTGACTGAGATAACTGGGCTTAACAAAGTGAATGGAGAAGTAGTGTGTGTGTGTGCATCTGGGCTTATTACCAACTTCGATGCAATACTATGTGAGTTACGTTGTTATGATGCTCCCTGAACGAAAACCATTGTGCTACAGTTTAGAGTCTACTTTATCCGCTGCGTGATAGAAGAAGGGTTGTTTGTTTAGAAGGGAGCAGAAGAAAGAAAAAGGCTCACTAGTTAGGAGGGAGTAATAACCTAACTAGACCATTACAGTTGAAGTTCATAACTATAAAGACCTTTGCCGTCAGTGTCAAAGATCAAACGCCGAGATCGTCGGAAGAGAGAACTTCAAGTCTGCCTCAGTATCTAGACTACAGAGACTATGCGCTTCAACAACGTCAACATAGTTTACTATTGTTGTAATTTACATTGTTTATGTATATATAGGTCTCATTGTAACCATTCACGTGTGACGATATCTTGGAGGAAGATTGTTAGCCTCGCTCTTTTATAAAGATAACGTCACATACGTGAATTGGACTAGATACGTAGTTAGTTGTGCCTTTAGGGACTACTATTGTACAAAAGGCAAACATGTAATAGGATGAGCCTATAAATACTCTTGACTCTCCAAGAGAGGTGTGAGAAATTGTGTAATTGTTCTTTCATTGATAATAAACTTCCTTTTTCTTCACCCTCTCTCTACTCTTTCTCTCTCTAAACCAATCATGGATATCATCTATTTTGATTAACCTCGACCTCCTGAATCACATAAAAATCATTACTTTCGATCCTACATAACGGCTATCACTAAACCATAAACACAATTACATTAAACCATAAATACAATTACATAAAATAAAAATAGAAAATAACATACAAAAATCGATGCAATTAAATTTTATCTAAAAGCATACATGGGCATCACTTAATTGATCGAGCATAGCAACGAGATTTTATAACGGCATATATTTATAGTTGATATATTGTAATTAAGTGTTTCGTATAACGTTTAACAGTTGACGTTGACAAGTCTTCATCATCATTCGTGAGGACAACAACATCATACCAATTCATTTTTAATAAATTAGGATTGAAATATGTATCATGATTGAGAATGGAATTGTGATGAATCCGTAAAATAAAAGAAAAAAATGGTTAAAATTGAGTAATTTAGAAACTATATTAATTTTAGAAGGAAAAAACAAGTTTTTAAGGTAACTATTTTAAAAAAGTTTTTATGTGAGAAAGTAAACAAAAGATTGGAATTTAAGTTTTAAATGAGTATTATGCGCATTAAACATTAGTCATTTTTAATTTGAGAAAAAACATTTGTATTATATATAATATAGATAAGCTCATAAATTTTTAATTGAAAAAAAAAAAATAAATAAAAAAAAAAAAAAAAAAAAACTCTCTAAACTGGAGATGGTGACTAGTGAGCATGTGTGTTAACGATTTGAGCTTTTAACGAGCTACTAGAGCTCGAGCTCATTTAACTAAAGCTCGAGCTTAATACCTACGAGCTCGAGTCGATCTCGAACAAAAAATAGTGCTCGATTAGTTTGACGAGCTGAGCTTTGAAAACTAATATTTGGCTCGGCTCGTTCGAAACTCGTAAACTCGTTTAATATGATAAGACTTGCACCGAATTTGATGGATAGCCGTAAATAGCTTCGCTGGAAAACCAAATACATGACGGTGGCGGTGGGTGTTTTTGGGAGGAATATGTAATGCGTGAATAATTTGTGTCGTGTTTTGATAGTGATTTGGAGGACGTGTGTTCTAATTAGAGGGCGACATCAACTCCAAGAACTCTTTATCTTCATGTGGATGGTTACATCAATGTTGTAACTCTAGGAACTCTTCATCGGTGGATGGTTAATTTGAGTCGTTGCATTTATTTAGTCCCATCATTAAGAATGCCCATTAAATAAGGGGACTGAGTCTTATAGTATGTCTGATAAATACACATGTTTTCTTATCTAATATAAAGCATTTCAATGTGTGTTTTTATTTGTAGAAGTGTTAAGTTATTTATGTTTACACTTTTGCTTTATGGAGTTATAACACCTCAATTTCAAACTTAAGTAAAATACATTATAGGACATTAAAAGCATAAGTTTGCAATGGAAGTCAAAGTACAAAGGTCTTTTAACATCCTTAAATATATAACTTAAAGCTTAAAAAATAAAATATTCGGGGCATAAGGATGACGAGTCTAATTGGTCCCCTTTATTTAGTCGATTCGTCTCCTCGAGTTCGTACCTATCATTTCAAACATGAAGAAGTACAACAAATGCCTAAGCCTAAAAGCATAGTAAGGTCGTGTGTTATATATACATAAAATATCATACATATGATTCAAACGCATGATAAATGCAACCCTCGACTTTAGAAGGCAACAACTCTTTCAATATGTAAACAAATGTAGTGAAATTTCTTTTAGAATTTAGATCTATGCGCTAGCTTTCAAACCAAGGAGGTCTCATCTAAAAAGTCAGTTTTGGACCTCCAAATTGTTGCCAAAAGTCACTTGTGCAAGCAACTAAACTTGTTGTGATAGTTGGTTGTATAAATTTTTTTAAGGACTTAACCATTGTTGGGTCACTGAATTCCCCAAGCTTCCTCTTTCTAGGATTTGAACATAAAATAACCTAAGTGTTTAATACTCGTAAATACCTTCAAGTCACTAAGTGAACAGTTGCTCAGTGAGTCATCTTAAGGATGCTTAGATCGAGCCTAAGAAGAAAGGTTCTCCAATCAGTGAGGCGGAACTTAGTGAGTGGCATCTAAGCCAAGAAGAGGATGATGGGTTCAGTGAGGATGACAATAACTCACTAAACCCCCAAGACTCCTCAACAACTACTGAAGACCTGAAGACTGTATAATGGGCGGGACGAAGCGGGAATAGTTTGAATGTCTGAACAGGTGTCCCTATCGACCTGAAGTCAAACTTTCCCTGAAAGGCATCAAGTCAGGATGGTGTCATCACTGTGCACTAGAAAGGCACATTGTCCTTTACCCAATATAGTCTATTGTAACATAGACAAAATACGCAAGCATTTTGTCTCTACTAGTTAGGTCATCAATTTGTCTTTATCAGTAAAGTTGTAATTCACTTGTGTATAAATAGATAGTATAAGTGAGGAGTAAAAGTTGACAAGTTTGTGCAATTAATGCTTAGACATTCACAAAAAGCTTTTACTCCTCCAAAGAACAACGCAGTCCTTGAGATTGCTCAGTGAGACCTTTTGTTGTCACTCAAACTTAGTTTAGGTTTAGAGAGGAGTCCATACCACACTTGTCGTTTTCAGTCCCAAGTGTTATTCCGCAAACACTTGGGTATAATTCTTTTTGATTAACTTCTAATAAAGAATTAAACGTTGAAAAATGTTGTCTCTTATCTTTACGTTTCTTTATTGTTAATCATCTTAATATCTGTGTTTAAAATTCATGGAACTTGGTTAGATTAACTCTTTCGTTACTATTAATCAAGTAAACGGGACCAATAACCATATCTAAAAATTGTAAAATAGGTTTTCACAAATTTGTCCATCTTCTGCATGTGTTTTTGATCTAGTTCGATCATTATACAATTTAAACATTTATAATTTGCACTCACCACTTTATGCGATTACTTTTACAATCATATGGATCAAACAATTGATTTGTAGCATCTATAGTTAAACCATCATCACAATTATGATTCACATTCTTTCAACGTTAAAAGAAATCTATCACAATTAAATATTTTCTTTGTTTTCAATTAGCTAGTAAAGTTGTTTGCTTAGATTTAATGTGAATTTAAAATTGTTTAGATTTAGTATAAATTTGAACGAATCACAATGTTACCCTTACTACCCAAACATTATTTTTATATAAAATAATCTAAGACATCTACTACTAAGAATATCAAATAAATAAATAGATGGAAGATTTAAAAGTATTAATATTATTTGTACGTAGAATTTTTAAATTATTTCTATATTATGAGTTTTTTTTTCAAATAATTAACAATTAATTTATGTTAATTCTATTAATTATATAATCTTGTATTCTACTTTGCAGTATTTATAATAAATTAATATTTAAAATTTGTTAGCATAAGTTAATAATTAAAAGTATATATATCATATCTCTAGTTAAGAATCATAAATTTAATATTATATAAAATTTATATGCTGAGTAGTAGTTATATATTGTCTAATCAAAAAACTAAAAAAACGTATCTCACATTCAAAAAGATAAGAAAGATGGAGAGGAGGATGAGCTCACCAATACCTATTTTTCTTATCCATACGAGAATTATATCTCACTTATAAGTATGAGTATAACACACTTTTCCATTTTTTTAGTGCAAATTTGTGTTAATCATAAGCTTCATAACCATTTGTTTGAGCTTTAGAACAAAATTTGTAATTGTAAACAAGCTTTCGAGCTCGAGCATGGGTTAATAAATGAGCCGATCAAGCTTGACCATTTTTACGAGCATTTTAAGCTTGAAAACAAGTTTACTACAGAATTAAAAAAAAAAAAAAAAAAAACCTTCGAGCTCGAACATGAAAACGTTATTCGAGTTCGAGCTCAAGCTACTTTATAAAAATTTATTCGAGCTTGAGCCAAGCTCAAGCAACTCGTTTACACTGAAACTCGACTCAGATCTTTAACGACCCTGCTGGTAAGACCCATTATTTAACACTTATACAACCACTCCATGGAAACGAAGCATTGTATGGCAATTATTTCAGCCATGACCCATGTGAAGATGTGATTGTTTGTAGGCCCCTTCCATTATCACCACTAATGGTTGATTTTTCACAATCACTCATTTAGCAATCTTTATCGACTTTTATTTTATTTTATTTTAATTTTTAACTTTTTTTTTTCTCGACAGCCGGTAAGATATTTGAAATTTGTATTGGTAAACATTTGGATTACATTTTGTAAGTTTGAGTTATTATAAATTTGATATGTATTAATATAAAAGTAAAACCTAGCGAATTAATTATTTTTTTATTCTTTGCTGAGATTGAAAAATATAATGTAAAGAACAAGACAATGATAATGTTTAATCATTAAATAAGACTAGTTATAATACCTGCGCACGCGAGGGTTTTTAATTTTTTTTTAATTAATATATTTTATTTATTGATAAATAAATATTTTAATCTTGTTTTGTTTTGTTTGATTTATTTTATTAATTATAGTTTTTTATTATTAAATACAGTCATTTAAAAAGTTTAATCCTATTGTTAGTTTTTTCTTATCTATATTTTTTGTATTTATCCTTTACTTGTGTAATATATCAACAAAACGAATTTATAAATTTATAAATTAAAAAATAATAATTCAATGCTTACGTAATAAGCAAACACTTTTTTTCCGAAATACGAAAGTCACCACTTGAGTTTTTGTTCTATTTTATAAAAGATTACCGGTAGTTCCTCTTACGTTTCTAACATAGATCCTAAAATCTTTGTATACATCACTTTCTTCTTTTTTAAAAGCAACCAATTTTGTTATCATATTCGTTGGCCACAACTCACAAAGCCTCTTGTATATATCGCTTCTAGAAAAACTTGAAATCTAAAGTGGTTCCCGGACACCACTTACTATAGCCTTAGTCCGCCCCTGGATTTAACCATACATACATAGTCACCAAATTTGATGTGATATTTAGTATAAAACACTTAAGAATACAACCTTACATCAAATTTGATTAAACATTGGATCCTCACACTAGTCACTATTGTTGTGTTTGGGAGAGGTCTTATAAGAGCTTATGAGGGCTTAAACTTCTAACATAAGTCGACTTATAAAATAAGTTTTGTTTATCGCATGGGCTTATGGGGGCTTATAATTTGTCAAATTATTTAAATACCCTTTAAAGTATAATGATTATCAAGTAAAAGCTCAAAATATATTTGAATATGAAGTACTTTTATACAATTTTACATATATTGGTCAATCTTAATTAGATTAATAAGCCCCAACTACAACTCCGACCCTAGCTCCAAACATGCCTTATAAACAAATCCAGTGTAACAAGTCACAATGAATGATTGAGCATTTCAGCCAATACAAACAACCCAAGTGACTCTCACAAGGAACACAATCACGAAATACAAATTAACAACAAAACCTCCTTTTTATGCAAAAAGACTATATCTTTGTATGCATCACTTTCTTCTTTTTCAAAAGCCACGTTATAAAAATTTATTCGAGCTTGAGCCAAGCTCGAGCCGCTAGTTTAGACTGAAACTCGACTAGACTCGACTTGGATCGTTAACACCCCTACTAGTAAGACCCATTATTTAACACTTATACAACCACTCCATGGAAACGAAGCATTGTATGGCAATTATTTCAGCCATATCCCATGTGAAGATGTGATTGTAGGCCCCTTCCATTATCACCACTACTGGTCGCTTTTTAACAATCATACAGCAATCTTTATCGACTTTTATTTTATTTTATTTTATTTTTTTATTTTTTTAATCTTGATCTTTCTCGACATCTGGTAAGATATTTGAACTTTGTGTTGGTAAACATTTGGATTACATTTTATAAGTTTGAGTTATTATAAATTTGATATGTATTAATATAAAAGTTAAACCTAGCGAAATAAATATTCTTTTATTCTTTACTGAGATTGAAAAAGATAATGTAAAGAACAAGACAATGATAATGTTAAATTATTAACTAAGACTAGTTATAATACATTTTTAAAATTTTTGTTTAATAATATATTTTTATTTATTAAAAAACAAATAATTTAATCTTTGTTTTGTTTTGTTTTGTTTGATTTATGATTTTTAATTATAATTTTTTATTATTAAAGATAATCATTTAAAAAGTTTAATCCTATTGTTAGTTGCTTCTTATTTTTTGTATTTATACTTTACTTGTGTACTTGTGTAGTATATTAACAAAACGAATTTATAAATTTATAAATTTATAAATTAAAAAATAATAATTCAATTATTACCTAATAAGGAAATATATATATTTTTTGAGAAAGTCCATACTTAAGATTTTGTTTTATTATAAGATTTTGTTTTATTATATAAAAGATTACTCGTAGTTCCTCTTACGTTTCTAACATAGATCCTAAAATCTTTGTATACATCACTTTCTTCTTTTTCAAAAGCAACCTATTATCTTATCATATTTGTTGGCCACAACTCACAAGGCCTCTGGTATAGCCTTAGGTCCGCCCTTAACCATACATACATAGTCACCAAATTTGATGTGATATTTAGTATAAAACACTTAACAATACAACCTTACATCAAATTTGATTAAACATTGGATCCTGACACTAGTCACTATGCTTGTGTTGGGAGAGGTCTTATAAGAGCTTATGATGGCTTAAACATTTAATATAAGTCGACTTATCAAACAAGTTTTGTTTATCGCATGGGGTTATGGAGGTTTTATAAGCCATAAGCCTCCATAAACCAAAGCCTGTTGAAAGAGGCTTATGAGAGCTTATAATTTGTCAAATAAGTTAAATACCCTTTAAAATATAATGGATTATTAAGTAAAAGCTGAAAATATATCTGAATTTGATGTATTTTTATACAATTTTACATTAATAAGCCCAACTCCAACTCCATCTCCAACTCCGGCCCTATCCCGTTTCTCCAAACATGCCTTATAAACAAATCCAGTGCCACAAGTCACAATGCATGATTGAGCATTTCAGCCAATACAAACAACCCACGTGACTCTCATAAGGAACACAGTCACGAAATACAGTACAAATTAACAATAGAACCTCCTTTTTATGCAAAAAGACTATATCTTTGTATGCATCACTTTCTTCTTTTTCAAAAGCCACTAATTATCTCATCTACCCTGGCACCCATGTTTGACCCTTTCTACATCACATATTTGGGTTTTCTCATTCATTTTGATCCAAGGTAGTTCCTCTTATGTTTCTAACATAGATCCTAAAATCTTTGTATACCCCACTTTCTTCTTTTTCAAAAACAACGTACTATCTCACCATATTCGTTGGCCTCAACGCCTTTGGTATACATCGGTTCTAAACAAACTTGAAATCTAACGTGGTTCCCGGACACCACCTACTGTAGCCTTAGGTCCGGCCCCTGGATTTAACCATACATACATAGTCACCAACATTAAAAACAATGTCTTCTTCTGGTGTAAACCTTGAAAATGTTCGAATTACACTGGAGGATATCAACGTCGATTCCTCAGTAAATCTGGAAATTTCTGAAAAGTCTCGTCATGTTGAAATAGGAAAACTATACGAACTCTGGCAAAACCGCACAGCTGCTATTGCAGCTGGAAACGATCCTGAAGAGGCTGTTCAGATATTTTCCAAGTTGCACCATGAAAACATCGTCGTTTCTGGCAGAGATAAATGTACTATTATTGGAAGTTTATGTACCTATTTCGGTGAAGAAAAGAGTAGGCCTAACTATACATGGGCGCAACGTCTCAGAACTTGCATAGGCATTGCAAAAGGGCTCTGTTACCTTCACTTAGGTGTCGCTGATCACGGTAGAGTAATACATGGATATATTAATGGCCAGTCTGTATTGTTAAATGAAAATCTAGAAGCTAAAATTTTGCTTTATGGTAACTCGGTATTAGTCCGTGGAAATCAGCCACATCCAGAAATTTATAGACGACCAAGAAAGCAAGAATTCTTCGATCCATGTCCCATTGATCCGGTTTACCTAGAAAGCAGCATCCTCAACATAGAATCAGACATTTACTCATACGGCATACTTATGTTTCAAATATTGAGCGGGGTAATGCACGATGATTCTGTTATAGTCATGGGAAATGATTATGAACAGAAGCTGATAAATCGGGTTCGACGTTTCTATGGTGATGGACCCGAGCAGTTAATTGATCCATATATCACAGATAATGTTGACCGTCGTTCGTTTCATATGTTTTTAGATATTGCATATAAATGCATCAGTCTCAACATAAAGGATCGCCCTACAATGGATGAGGTCGTCAAGACTATTGAGGAAGCACTTGATATTCATGTAAGTCTTCTTGTTTACTATTATTTTCTGAGTTAATTACAAATTTGGTCTCTATGTTTGTACACAATCATATCTTTCATCGTTAAACGTCTCATGTGCAGTTACGTGAGAGTATTTATGTCATTTCACTCACTTTCATCTTCGACCCTAATTGATTCAGCAATTTTCATTTCCTGTTTGATTAAAACTTAAAACACAAACAAATCTTTGATCTTATAGTTAAACACAATCTTCGATCTTACAGTGAAACCCTAAATCAAATTCCGAACCTAAACGTTAAAATCAAACCCAAAAAAAACCATATCATAATTGGTAAATAATTATTCACCCCAAAAGAATCAAATCTTGCAATCATCTTCTACCCAATATGTTATAGGTCTAGTTTGGTCGGACCTTTGTACTGTTCGGTCCACGGTCCATAATGTTGAGCCCTATCATACGGAGCTTTGGAGTGCAATTGTCATCCATGCATGAAAAAGGGATGAATTTTGAAAGTGCGAGCATAGTATGTGTGAGGTAGAGATCTTTTGAAGAAATGGTGATTGTTTCAAAGTTGTATGCTATATGGGTTAGTTTTTGTTTTCCTTGTAAATATGGGTCATATTGGAATTTGTGGACCCATTTAATTTCTTTGTACCATTTGAAGTTTTCACTTACGCTCTGTTCTCAAGTCTAAATTTTACAACTTTTAACTTAGGCAAAAGTTTATAAGTATTTCATTTTTTTCTTTTTGAAATCTTTATTTAAACCACTATTATCATAACATACTCTGTACATTTATAAAAAAAAAAAAAAAAAAAAAAAAAAAAAAACCGCACCGGCACACCAATTTTTTTACACGAGTTAGAAACATCAACTTATTGGATCTTTTCTTTCATTATTAATATTAGTATTAATTAATATCAATTAATATTAATATTAATAGAGAATACATCCATTAACTTAAAATTAATATTTAGAATGCCTCCATATATCAGTTATGCGGAGTATTAGTTATATATTACAGTAAATAAAACAAATGAAGGCTATTCAATAATATATAATTATTACATTCATAGACGGACTCATGATTTTCAAGAAGGTGCGGGGCCGGCCGGCTAATGGAGTGTGAAACCTGTGCATAGGCACAGGGCCCATAATAAGGCCTGTCGGCCATAGTCCTGTAGTGTACTAGGGGTATTTAGGAATAGTAGACTTCACTATTACATCTACTTCTACTTTACCTGTATATAAATAGAGGCCTAGCCTCATGAAATAAAGTTTGCGTTTTTAAGTGATAAACCATTGTGATTAGATTGAGATTTTAGTCTCTCTTATCTGTTGAAGCTTTGCTTCTGAATAGCAATGCACAAGTTGAAGCTTGTCTTCTGAATAGTTGATCACTATCCTCTTCATCATTCAATATCAATTGAATACTTTCCATATTAAATTATCGTTCATCCATTATCATCTTCAACGAATCATTCAACAATGTTAATTCATTCAATCGACATATAATACAAAATATATGGACCTATGATCAATCATCCATTCAATATTATCATCAATTTGCAGGTATTATATGTATATAAATATATGCCTAGCCTCATGAAATAAAGCATGCATTTTTAAGTGTTAAACCATCATGTTTAGATTAAGATTTTATTTTCTCTTATCTCTTGAAGCTTTGCTTCTGAATAGCAGACTCACCAGTTGAAGCTTCACTTCTGAATAGTTGATCACTATCCTCATCATCATTCAATATCAATTGAATACTTTCAATATTAAATTATCGTTCATCCATTATCACCTTCAACGAATCATTCGACAATTATAATTCATTCAATCGACGCATAATACAAAACATATGGACCTACTTACAATTATCGTTCAATCATCAATTGTTATTCAGTTCATCTATCAGTTTTTAAAGTATTATTGATCACCCGTGAATTCCGCTACAATTTCGAAATTGTAGTGGAATTCACGGGTGAATAATACCAGCAAATTGATGATAATATTGAATGGATGATTGATCGTAGGTCCATATGTTTTGTATTATGTGTCGATTGAATGAATTATAATTTTTGAATGATTCGTTGAAGGTGATAATGGATGAACGATAATTTAATATTGAAAGTATTCAATTGATATTGAATGATGATGAGGATAGTGATCAGATTCAGAAGACTAGCTTCAACTGATGCGTCTACTATTCAGAAGCAAAGCTATAACAGATAAGAGAGAATAAAATCTCAATCTAAACACGATGGTTTATCACTTAAAAACGCATACTTTATTTCATGAGGTTAGGCCTCTATTTATATACAAATAAAGTAAATGTAATAGTGACAACTACTATTCCTAGATACCCTTAGGACACTACAGGACAATGGCAGACCGGCCTTACATTATTTCTTTTTATATTATTACTAAAAACAAAATACATACATCACACCACACATAAAAAATATTGCCTAGACAGTTGGCACATTATTATATCATTACTTTTGAGACAAGTGTCTTAAAAGATTCTTGGTTATCAACCAAGAATCTTTTAAGACTCCGAACAGTATTCACAATTATAGCTTGATAATTTGGAAAAATGTCAGCATAGTTACATCTTGAAATCTTCTGGGAGAGCTGTGAGCAGTTCCGTAAAGTTCTCAAATGGTTCTTCGAATATAGCTATTACTTCTTGTTGTTGCTCACTAATCATTTCTGAAAATTTAGAATAGATTAATAAGTTATCAGTAATTAATTTTTATTCTTTATGATTGTCCTCGTTCTGTTCCAAGCTTTAGTGATTCGAAGTAAACTCCGGCTAGAGCTGTTACTAGACGATCCCTTGAAGGTGTAGTTTCTGGTAACTCATCTCTTGTTGGAGGCTCTCCGTTGCTAATACCCAATTTTGCTATCGTTATTGATGGCACAAAAAGCTCTTGATCTTCACTAAAAATCAGATAGCTTGAATGCATCTTGAGAAACAATGGTTGCTTTTTTGCAAAGACCTCACAGTAACTTTTGATGATTTTTTGAGCATTTGACGGGAATTCTTGTAATTCTTTGAGGTTTACGTTATGAGCTCTTGATGCAGACTCTTGTGATTCATTGGGATCTTCTCCACTGATCTATATTGTGTCCAGTAAACCATGAACAAGATAATTGTAAATGTCCATAGGTACTGCTTCTGGTAGGAAGATGGCCCTTGGACCTATTCGTCTTTTTACTGGATAGAAAGACATGGTTGTATGTGTTTCATTGTAATTGATGAGGTTATCCCAAGATTTTTGGAATTTCACAGTTGTTGGTTTCTTCATTTCTTCTTTCTCCCTCGTGGTTGGGATGTTTTTTATTCTCTCTGCTGCGTTTATTTTTGCTATTTGTTTTGATAGATTCCGGTTTAGAGAAGTAAATCTTTGAGATTTTTAAACTTCTTCTGTTTCTACTGTTTTGTATGACTCCTTATGGGTTATTTCTGCTGCTTCTTTAGTTGGGTAGCTTTTGTGGGTAACATTTTGTCCCACTATATGAGAACTTGCAATCACCCAATCGCGAGAAATACCTCTGAATGGTCCGTTGAAAATAGCGTACCATTTTTGATTGCCAATACTTGATTGTTGTAATATCTCTTCGACATCTTCTCCAATTTTAGTGAATTCACTTTTTTCGGGAAGGGGTGAATATGATGCTTGTGTTTTTGAGGTTAATGGTGTTACTTTTTTGGTTGAGCTTGACATAGATTTTTTTGATGGTGTTGGTATCCCAACTGATTCTGATGCCGACTCTGAACTTGATACTCGGGTTAGGAATTGCAATGAATTGAATTATTCATTTTCTTGTTTTTTGATAATGGCCATTTTTTTTCTAGAAATATACCTTGCTCTCCTTTTTGTTGTAGTTGATGCTTGATTTGCTTTGTTATGCTTTCCATTCTCAGGTGAGAGTGTCTGTAATTGTGTTATTGTCACCCTTTATATACTTGATGAAAGGATGAAATTGGTGTAGCTGTTGTTGCCAGCGAATCAGTCGACCTCTACAGTAATCCTCGTGTAACTTGTACCTCCAAAAGCCTGTTACATACTTTGAATCTGTTCGTAATTCAAATCTTGTTTGTAATAACTCAATTTTCCATTTTTTATAGTTCTCAAACACGCAAGTGTTTCTTTTTCGTGAGAAATATATTTCTGTTCAACTTGTGAAAAAGTTACAGAAATATATTTGCATAATTTGGATTTGTATTTTTCTGTTTTTAAAACAGATGTATGTGTTTCTGAATTGACAGATTTTTGCTTATTATTGCTCAAAAGAGCTAATTCTGATGTTTGTATTTCTGGATTAGTTTGAGGAATTGGATTTTTATCAATGTCTAATCCTAGTAGCTGCTTTCCATTCTGAATAGCCTTCAAGCATCCAGCCCAAGTGTCCTCTGATGCATCTGTTTCAACTATCAAAAAATCTCTTGTTTCCAGGTTATATAATTCCGGTAAACAATGTACAGTTGTTTTAATATGTTGTACAAGTTGAGTATCGGATGGTGTCCATTCCCAACGAATTTTTTCTGAAATCTTTTTTTTGTAAAATTTTACTTTCTTTGGCTAAATTATTTAAAAATCCTTATTCAGCTATATAATTCAAACACTCTAAAAATCTTTGAATTCGTTTTCGATTTTCTAATTTGTCTAGAAAAAGATTTAATTTTTCCTGTGTATTACTCGTTAAAAAAATTGTGCCATCTTTAGTTATTTTTAATCCTAAGTATTCTACTTCGTTCTGAAGCAGTTTAGATTTGTTTTGTGACAAAACTAATCATTTTTCTTTTATTATTTGTAAAACGATTGATACCGCTTGAGAAGAAAATAATGGCCTCAAGTATCAAATCGTTGCATGACTTTATTCAAATGAAAGAGTGCTAAAAAAAAACCCTAAAATTTTCTCTCTGGCGAAAAAGCGACTCCCTACGATTCCCTAACAATCGATCTTAAACCCTCTTAATTTCTTAATCTTTCTACACTATTGTGGGTTGGTTGATTAATTAGTTGGTTACTTTTTAATCGTGGGTCGGTGACAATTCTTCCCATATTCGCTGTTGGTGGTTCTTTTGTTGCTTTTGGATTTAGTACTCTTGCATGGTTCTAATTATTTATTGATTGTAACTTTTACCTGCTATGATCATAATGATGGGGGGTTAGCCCTTGGTGCTTCATGCATAAAAACCCTAACTTTTTGTTAGGGTTTTCTTTCTTTGTTTTGGTTGAAGCTGCATGCTGTTTACGTTTTTTGTGACTGGTTTTGGTATTGTACGTGGGTTTGAGAGATGGAGAAAGGGTTTTTGAATTATAACAATAATGTGCCTATAGCTACTAAAAGTGGTGGTAATGGTAGTGATAATACGAGTAAGGGTCCTTCATCTAGTGTGGCCGATCAGACTAGAGAGTTGGAAAAAGGGTTTCCTAGTAACACTGTGTTGAGTTCCTCTAATGATGTGCCTAAGCAAGTGGAGCCGGTTTCACTTGCTTCTCCTTCAATGGTTAATGATGGCAATGATTGTAATCTTCCTGATGGTGATGGAGTTAATGTTGCTAATATGGATGTATCTAAACAGCCTAATGTGGAGCAATTAATTGTTAATGCGCATAACAAGTTTGATGAAGCAATAAATAAAATTAACATTGATATTGCTAATATGGCTTCATCTTCTGAGTTGAACAATTCGAGTGGTCTTGGGCTTCACATGAATCAGAGTGTTACTTCTAATCCTAATGCACCCAAGATTGATACTACTAGTGGTAATCGAGTTAAGTCGATTTCTTACGTGGGTGTTGCTTCTAATGAATCCCAGAAATACGTGTCTAATTTTCGGAGGTTAGAATGCAGAAAAAAGAAGGATAATGTTGACATTTCAGTCCCGTTGAAAGTGGTGGAAGAGGTAAACATGAGGTTTGAGAATACTCTCTACGGATACTTTCTTGGTCAACGTCTTGCTTTCCCTGCTGTTGATTATTTTGTTCGCAATGCGTGGTCTAAGTATGGGTTACAAAAGGTTATGATGAATGCTAAGGGGTTCTTTTTCTTCAAGTTTAACTCGAAGAAAGGTGTCGGTGATGTTCTTGATAATGGTCCTTGGTTGATTCGTAATGTTCCTATTATTCTTAAACCATGGACATTGAACACAAACTTGCTTAAAGAGGATTTAACTAACATCCCGGTGTGGGTTAAATTCCATGATGTTCCTTTAGCTATGTTTTCGGATGACGGGATTAGTCTTCTTGCTACTTTGATTGGGACGCCCAAAAGGTTAGATGCTTTTACCACCCAAATGTGCAAGGAATCGTGGGGCCGTAGTAGCTTTGCTAGATGCATGATTGAACTAAAGTCGGATGAGGTGCTTAGGGATAGCATTACTGTTGAGATACCTTTGCTTGATGGTACGGGTTCGACTATTGAGAAGATTCGGGCTGAATACGAGTGGAAACCACCGCGATGTGATAAGTGTAAGGTTTTTGGTCATACTCTTATTGATTGTCCAAAACCTGTTGTTCCTCCAGTTCAACCTACTAAGCCGGTTTATGATGGTTTCACGGCTGTCAATAACAAAAAGAAAGGTAAACAAGGTGGTACTACAAATCAGGGTAAAGGAGGTTTTACTAAACTTGTTGTGGGTAAGCAATTTCAATACCAACCCAAAAAGAACCCTCCTGAACCAAAGAAGGTGGATGGAACTAAGAATAAGGCTTCTGATGTGGCTAGTACGAGTGGAACCAAGATCACTACTTCTAATCAGTTTGATGCTCTTAATATGGATGATACAGATGGTTTTTGTATTCCTAAGGTTGTTACTAACATGGATGTGGATGCTGGCAGTACTATGGAAGTTAATAAGGATGAGTTGGTTAAGACTGGTACTACATCACAAGTCCCTCTTGTGAGTGATATGCAACAACCGTTTGTGAGTGATTCTATGGGAACAATGGAAGTTGGTTCTACTCCTATTCTTGAGAAAATTAGTAAGCTTGAAAAGCTACTGATCGATGGGAAAGCTACTCTTGTGGATGATGCTGGTCATCCTATTCCGTCTACCTCTATCACTAAGAGGGCTAACCCATTTTCTAAGGTGGGTGAGGTTGTGGTTTCTGATAGTGAGGAGGATGAGGTTCTTAACACGTTCGACGAATCAGCAAATCTTTTTGGTGGTGGTCATGAGCGTGAAGATGAGTATGACTATGATGATTATTCGAAGCAAATTTATGATCTTCCAGAGGAATTGGATGCTCTTAATGCCATTTATGGTGTTAATTTCCAAGGTCGTAGGAAGTAGTTTATCTTTTATTATAGTCTCTACTATCATGTGAGTAATGGTTTGTTTTCTTGTTTTGAAAATAGGAAGTATCTTGTTATGTAAGCTTTTCGCCTATGTAACGGGCTGAGATATAGGATTGACCCATATCCATTGTACTTAAACGTTTTTTGGAGTAATATATTTACCGGGTCGTTGACCTTTTACCCAAAAAAAAAAAAAAAAAAACGATTGATACCGCTTTTATATGTTCTTATTCGTCTTCTTTTGTAAAAACAATAATATCGTCAATGTATGCTAAACATATGTTTTCTAAACCTTGTAAATTATTATCCATAAATCGCTGATAGATTGATGGTGCTTGTTTTAAATCAAAAGGTAATACATTCCACTCATAATGTTTTTGTGAAGGACATGAAAATGTTGTTAATAGTTTAGTTGATTCATCTATTCTTGGTTGCCAATATCCTGATTTAGCATCAAAAGTGCTAAAATATGTATTTCCTTTTATTTTTTCTAGAATGTAATATTTTCTTGGTAATTTATAAGAAACTCTTATGGTTGCTTCAATAATTTTTTTATAATTTATAACCGTTCGTCTTTTTCCTCTTTTTATTTTATTTTTATTTTCAACATAAAATGTTGGTGCTGAGTGAGGGCTTGAACTTTCTCTTATTATTCATTTTTATTTTATTGTTTGAATTCTTTAACGTCTTTAATACTATAAGGTATTCTATTGAGTATATTGATTTCTGCTAATGGGTCTTTTAATTTTTTCGAGATTAATTGATTGTTAGTATTTATGTTATCTAGTGGATTTTCACTGCATACTTCTTTTAATGCTTCTTCAATGTGTTCTTTCTTCGTTACTAGTACAACTTCTATTTAAAACTTTATATTTTGTGCTAACATTCGTATATACTCTGTTTGTGTGACTATAGGTGTTGATATGAATTTTCCCGTTTTAATATGTTTTATAGTAACTGTTTTGTCAGTTTGTGTAAATGGTTTGTATAATTTTAAAAAATTGTTTTCAATTATTAAATCTATACGTGAATCATGCATGTAAATGGTTGGTGCAACAAATTTGACATTGTCGACATATATTAAAACCATTCTAATTAAATACCATATTTCGTGTACTGATTTGTCGTCAACAATTATTCTTTGTGGTCTCTCTAACTTTTCCCATATTTTTTTTCATATTTTCCTCTTACCAAAGCACATCGTGGCTCCAGTATCAATATATGCAAAAGTTTTTTAATTTTCTATTGTAACCATGATGAATGTAGCATTAGGGTTTACCTTTAAATTTTTTCGTTTCCATTCATTTTTAATTTTTTGTCTTGTAAATATACTTTTTCTAGAGTAAGTTTAAGACTTTTTTCGCAAATATCTTTTGTACTGTGGTGTACACGTAGTCTTCGCGTAAGACGTATCTTTTTGAAAATGTTTGTTTCAATTTGAAATTCCATTTCGGTTTCTCTGATGGGACCTTCCATTGTGCATAAGCTTTTGTTTCAACGACTTTTCTTCATCTTTCTCACTATTTCTTTGGACTTGATTGTATCTGAATCTTAATATATCTTTTGTACCTTTAAAGTATAAACTGTTTACAAACACAACCAAATACAATGCATAAACATACAAATAAAGCGACTAAAATATGTGTTAAAACGGTTTTTTGGTTAATATATTTTACCAGGGTGGAAGTTCCCTTTTACCAAAAAAAAAAAAAAAAAGAATGAAAGAAAAATTGTTGATAAAATCACCAATCACACACAACCACATCATTTTTTTTTAAATCTTATGTGGCCATGTGGGTCTAGCAAACCCATATATGCATGCAACTTTGAAAACAACACCATTTTATCAAAATAAAACTCGTGTTAGGTAATATGCCAATGTGAGGGACGTTAGTTGCACACCCAAGTTCCCCACCAAGATTACGCCTGCATTTTTGAAGTTGCAGGAGAGCTTATTATTTTTAAAATTTTTTCTTTCCTCGACAAAATGTATACCTGTGATATTGATTACGTATGATGCATGCGTTCGTTTCAATTTAAGATGCACTTTTATTTATTAAGTAATAAAAGTGCATCTCGGTCAACAGACTTTAGTGCATCACAGTTAAAAAAAATTGGTGATAAATCTTCTCCAACTTTTTTTTTGTTTGGTTAATGCATTTAAATCATTAAAACCATAGAGAATATAATTGTTTATTAAGCTAACAAGAGTATCGGTAGGCGGCACTAATCAAAGTTGTTTGTGTTAATGTTCACAGAACCAACAAGCCGTGTGTGCAATTACCAAAAGAAGAAACCCAGCAGACTCACTAGAAAATTTTCGAATTCCACAAGAGGAGATCAGCAAGGCGACCAAAAACTTCAGTGAAGAAACTCAGGTCAAAGAACGAGGTTATGTGGTCTACAGAGGACATCTCTCTGATCGCTTTCAAAACCGCACAGCTGACATAAAAATATATAAGGATCATGAAAATCCGTCCGACGATTTTAGATTCCGTTATGTGCTTGAGATAGTTTCCATGTTGCAACATGAAAACATCGCCCCTTTCATCGGTTATTGTGATAAAAGCTATGCAATTGTTTCCGAGTATGCCATCAATGGAAGCCTTGAAGATCAGCTCAAAGACCCCAATAAGAGTATAACTTGGACTCAGCGCCTACAAATTTGCATTGGGGCGGCAAAAGGACTCAGGTATCTTCATTCGGGATTTGGGGAAGACCAGGGAGTAATACATAGAGACTTCAGTAGTAGAAAGATACTATTATACGATGATCAAGAAGCTAAAATTTGTGGTTTCGATGAGTCATTTTTATTCCCAGGATATAAAAGATATAATCCCGTTACAGGATTTGTGGGTAATGAATATTACAGGGATCCCATTTACCGTGAAAGCTACATCTTCAACAAAGAATCAGATGTGTACTCGTACGGAGTGGTACTCTTTGAAATATTAACTGGGATGTTGGCTAATGAATTAAAGCGCATTGGAGATGAGGAGCCACTAAATCTGGTTGCTTTGGTCCGTCGCTACCATGCTGACCAACTAGACAAGTTACTTGATCCACGGATAAGAGAGGAAATTGATGCTCGTTCTTTATATACATTTAAAGAAGTTGCATATAAATGCATCAGTTTCAACGTAAAAGATCGCCCTTCATGGAAAAAGATCATCAAGAGGTTAGAGGAAGCGTTGTATATTCAAGTAAGTCTTTTCATTTGAAGGTTATCTAGCTGGTTCGTTTGCCACAATGAGAACTATCATGATGAAGTAAATTATACTCGAGTATATTCTATGTTATATTCCAAAATCTTGAAAGTTATTGAAGTGTTTATAAAAAAAAATGCTAGTTCTTCTTAGCTTTTCTTCCTAGTTGTTTTCCTAACAACATGATGATAACCAGTGGAATAATCAAAGTCTTAGAATTGGAAAGATTACTAGTAAACGGCACATGTTATTTTTGTTATGGTTAGGATTAAGAGTTAGGAACTAACATTAATTATGATATTAATTAGGACTTTATTCGCAGAACCATGGAGCTGTTTCTAACAATACAGGGAGGTTTAAAAGATTAGAAGATTCCCTGATTCCACTAGAGGACATCAACTTGGCCATTGGAGTTAAAGGTCAAGAAACTCGGATTGGAGATGGCGGATTTGGTATAGTTTACAAAGGCCAGCCCTCTGAACGCTGGCAAAACCGTACAGTTGCCATCAAATGCCTACGCCGTGAAAGTTACCAAGGAGAGTATGAGTTCCGCAACGAGCTTAATATGATTTTCAGTTTCAACCATGAAAACATCATCCCTTTCATTGGTTACTGTGATGAAGGAAATGAGAAGATTATAGTTTATGAGTATGCTAGTAATGGTAGCCTAGATGGTCATATTAATGACAAGAATAGGAGACGTTGCTTGACGTGGAAACATCGCCTTAAGATTTGCTTAGGGGCAGCAAGAGGACTTGATTACCTCCACACAGGTCTTGGGGAGGACAATAAAGTAATACACAGAGACATCAAGAGCGCAAACATATTATTGGATCACAATCTGGTAGCAAAAGTTTGTGATTTTGGATTGTCAAAATCTGGTCTCGTAAATAAGCCACAAACCCATGTCTACACAAATGCTGCGGGTACCAACTTTTACATGGATCCAATTTACCATGAAAGTGGCATCCTCCGGAAAGAGTCGGATGTGTACTCATTTGGAGTGGTAATGTTTGAGTTGTTGAGTGGAATGTTAGCTTATAATCGAAGAAGGTTGGGAGATGGTAAACCAAAACCTCTCTTAAATATTGTCCGACGCTACTATGACTACAAACCAGAGTTGCTAATTGATCCTTTTATAAGAGATGAAATTGATAGCCGTTCTTTTGATACATATAGTAAAGTTGCATTTCAGTGCATTAGTTTCAATTCAAAGGAACGCCCTACCATGGAAATGATTGTGGACAGGATTGAGGAAGCACTGGAATTTCATGTAAGTATTTTATTTCAATCAAATGATTAGGTTGCTTCTGAAGCATGTTATAACTATGGTTGTTTGAAAATGTTGATATTAATCCATTTCTCATAACATGATAATCTACTTTGAGTATGTAAAGCTACTAATCATCGGCCTAATAACATACCATAGGAAGGTCATAGTTGTAACTTGTACGGATATCGTCGCGGTACCATTCAATATATTATTAAGAATTCGTGACATCTTGTTTGCTTTAATGTAAGACTTTTTATGTCAAATGTCAATTTTGGTTGCCAAAATAAGTTTTGTGAACTTTTTTCGTTCACTGATGATGGAGCATGCAGTGTATATCTGCACTCATTTGCAGGGAACATCTGAATTTTCCTGTCATGTTTGTATGCCTATCTGCACTCATTTTTCAAAGTTATTTTATAACTCAACATCATTTTTCTATTAACTAATTCTGATTTGATCAAACAGTTGGTTAGGCAGGCATCTGGTATATTACTGTACCATGTACTGTATAAGTTACTTAACGTGCATTTAGTTCAACTATATTTTTGTGTAGGTAAGTAATCAAAGGGAATCACAGGCAAAGGATGAAGCGGAGCTAAATCATCCGGGGTCGTTGGAGTAATTACTCATTATTACAAGTTCAGTGTCTAGATGCATTTTATGTTATGAGCTGATTTGTGGAACTTCTGTAATTTTAATTGTGTGAAGTTTTGGGATTTTGTATGCGTAATATAAGACATGTGTATACAAATTACAATACATGATGTTATTGTTGATACAAAAGTTGGGCGTTCCTAGTTTGGGCTCTTGCTCTCGTACCAATTAGCTCTTAATGCTTAAAACCTGCGCACCAAGAAAATAAACAAACACCGTTAGGCTCGTGGTGTTTATCATTTGGGCTCGTGGCCCAAATATAGACTATACGTCATCAGTTATCAAAGCCAGGTGCACATGGATACAGGTGATTGTGATCAGCTGTGTCATGAACCCTTGCATACTCGCACATTTTATTATCAGGATAGACAGGTTATGCACCCCCCCCCCCCCCCCCCCCCCTTGTTGGAGAATTTAGTGCACTTGAGGGATCAATTCAAACCTAGTAATTGGTCAGGAGGTACGGAGTGTACACCCATCAGGTCCTGAACACCCTGACTCATATAGTGGTTGAGTGTTATTCAGTGTCAGATGAAATTCAGTGATTTCACTCTTTAAGGGAGTGATACTCTGGACTGAATGGTATTCATCAGGATGATGAGTTCAGCTCAGGGTGAAGGATCTTGTTGGATCGTGAACACCTTGAACTTGTGTTAATAATGATACTTTGAGTGATACCACTAAGTATGCGGAATCTACTTAATGATACTTAGAAGATTGATTGTAAATGAAACAGTTGTATGTATGTAAGAACAATGTATGTAACAAAACAAATAGCTCCAATATTATTAATGATAATAATACGAGTGATCTATGATATCACTAGGGTTACACCTTGAAGCTCTAAGAAAACGTATTAGAAAGATATATTCTAACTATGAACTAGGATCTCCTTTTATACAACAAGGAGTCCTCTTCTACAAGATAAGTATAATACTAATAGAATAAGATATACACAAAATCTTTTCTATGTTTATCTAAGCGCGTTTCTCTAACAATTAACAAGTGAGCAGTGGTAATATTTGTTCTTGCAGTGGTAATAAGTTTCCACTGCAAGTACAATCTTCTGTAGTTGTAATATCTTCACTAGCCGTGGTAACTGATAGAATAATTCCCAACAATCCTCCCCTAAACTTATGATTTAGTTGTAAATCAACAAGTTTCTTCAAGTATACAATAAACCTGAGGATATGGGAATTCTTCCAAACACTTATCTTGTTTTTCTCAACACTTTATCAGCTCTTGCATATTGATCTTGAATCTTCTGAATCAAAGCTCTAACCTTTTCATTATCTGCATAAACTCTTAACTTTGACTTCAACATTGCAGACAGAGTTGTAGCTCTAAGTGGATATTCCTTCTCAGCAAACATAAACACATCCACTTTATTTGTTGTAGAAACATGATGAACCTCACATTTATCAAAACATGTCCATGTAGTATTCAAGTTTGATGAATTAAACTTCCAATACTTATCATTAAGATCTGGTTCATATAATCTTCTTAAGTCAACCCAGAGCTGCATTTCTTTCATATCCTTGAGAGTATCAGCCTTGAATCTTTCATTAACAAGCTTCCAAAGAGTATCAAGATCATCTCTGTCACATGCTTTAAGAAGATCTTCAAACTGAATGAATGATGAAGATTCTCCTCCCAGTCTTATAATTTTCCAAGTGGGAGCAAAATTCTTTGCTGTGTACACTTCCCAATCAATAATTTGATGTTTTGATTGTAAAGGATCTGGATAGAAATCTTCTTCTTCAACAATGATAATTGCACTCTGTAGATCTTCTGCACATTTCTCAGATTGAGATTCTTTCTCTTGAGGAACTTTCATTCTTTTGGTGACATGATCTTCAACTGTTGAAGCTTTCCTTTTACTTTGTTTGAATCTTTCAACTTCTTCAAAATCAATAGGTCTGAAGGTATTATCTTGCCTTTTAATTCTGTAGTAGATACCTTCAATTCTTTCATGAGACATACCTTTGAAATCAGCCATCTTCCAAGTTCCAACATGACAGCAATATACTTTCATCTCATGAATGATCTGTGCCTTTGTAGGTTGTCTTTGTTTCTTTTGACCTTTTCTGAAGTTTCCAATAATTTCATCCAGTGCTTGTTGATTCTTCATTTGAATGAAATCAACCAATTGAGCTGTTCTTTGTTCTTCAGTTAAAGTCTTGTTTGCAACAAGCTCAATAGCTTTCTTCTTTACAACTGGATCATGCTTAATCATATGCTCAATCTCTTCATCTGATGGCACATATGAGAACATAGGGGGTTTCTCATGTAAGATGGTTGGTGGAATCACTGAGAGTGGTTGTGCCATTACTGCTTCAAGTTTACCTAACCTCTGTGCTTCTATAAAACTAGCAACATCCATCTCCTTTTGCTTTTTCATATTTTCTCTTTCTGCAGCTTCAAATTGTTCTGCTAATCTTGCATCAAAATCAATTTGAGCTTGATCTTTCTTAGAAATCTTTCTTGTATGTACTTGTTCTGCACCAAACACCATTGCTTTACCTTTAAGTGATCTTTTTCTGGCAGCTTCTTCCTCTGCAGTGGTAAGTGATGGAACATCAGTGGTAACTTTTTCACTTGCAGTGGAAATTATGTGATCAGTGGTAACATGTTCTGCTTCAGTGGAAATTTGTTGAGCAGTTTCAATAACCATATCTTTATCCAATTTCCTCCCCTCAATCTCAGCTACATCATCATATGCTTGAGCATCCATATCTTCAAGATTAGTACTCCTCCCCTTAATTTCTGCATCTGTTTTCCTCCCCTGTTTGGAAGAAGTTCCCAAAGCATAACCAGAACCTGCAGAAAGACCATCATGTGATGATGATGGGGAAGAAACCATAACTTGAACATGTCTTTTCTTCTTGAGATTCACAACTTCATCCTGCAACTTTTGAATCTCAGTCTTCAATAGATTCAACTCTGTGGCATGTTGTACTTTGGTCTGTGCCAGATCTATCTCCAGAGTTTGAACCTGTTTGGCTAATTTGGTACATAATTCCATCAATTCAGTTAGTGTCACACTGCCTTCAACACTTCCAACTGTATTACCTGTTGGGAGAGGTGAATCATAAGGCATTGATTCAGGCTCTTCTCTAGTTGGACTAGATTGAAGCCTTGAACCACCACTGCTTGTTCCTAAACCATAAGGGTCAGCAACATGCAATGTTGTCATGGAAGGAGTTCACTGTTTTTGCCTCCTTTCATATGTGTGAGTTACAGCAGGAATATGTTGAAGTTGTGGAACAGAAATAGTGGGTGTGTGATGGGATACAACTGGGATTGTTGCATCTTCACCCTGTACTTGTGAAATCTTTGCAAGCGTGTTTGGTAAAAGAGGATGAATCACTCCATTCCAAAAATCTGAAGCCTTACACATGTTTTGAAATACTTTTGGCTTAAGACATGGAGTGTCATAAATCCTATTATGATTTTGCAGTTGAAATTCATTTAACACTGCTTGCACAAACCTTGGATACATCAAAAATTTGTATGAACTTGTTACATTGCCTTTCATGTTATTAAATATAAACCTTGAAAAATTGAAAGTCCTATCAGAAACCAAGCAAACTAAAGGGTAAGCCATGGTCGATCCAAATTGTTCATAAGAAGTTTTCTTAGGACTTAGGCAATGCAACAGAGTGTGTATAAAAAATCTCCAATGGGGACAAAAACATCCTTTCTTAAAAGTTACTTTTTGGTCAGATGTATCATACCCCATCAAAGCAATGTAGTGGAATATGTCTGAATTAGGTAATGTGATGATACCATTGAGATCATCTAATTGGAGAATTCTCCTTAAAGATGACTCAGTAACATCAATAGTTACCCCATCCACTGTGGCTCTAAGAGCTTCCACATATTCATGTATGTCTCCCTGTTCAAGTGTGATGGACTCCACAGAGTTCCAAAACTGTTTGATTTGAGAAACAAAGATTGTGGGATTCATAGTTAAGGCATACTGATGCGTGGGAATCGCACCTTGCTTTACCTCTCGAGGGATCTCGCGAGGCTTACAAACCCCACCAGGCAGTGTACCTGATCGTTGTAGTATAGTATAGTGACAAGTACCGGGGGATTGATCGTTCAGCTTAGGAATAGTGTCGCTAGGATTAGAAAGCCTAATTAATAGTTCTAGAGATGAAAGATGATTATTTTTGTGTTTTTATATTTTAATGAAAGCAAGTAAAATCTCGGGTTTTGAAGGAGTGGGCGGAATTAGTTGCTATTCAACTAACCCAAAACTATATTATAACTAAATTAAACTAATGAAAATGAAATTAAGCTAATATTAAACTAAGGTTGTGAGCAGTAATTGGAGAAATTGTGTTTACTTAGACTTCATTACTCCCTAGATATCTTTTACATGTCAATTACTTGTTACACTTGTATGGATGACGGATTGTATTCCTTAATACCATTCGTGGGGTGGCATACATAACTCCCCAACTGTATGAGCTCTTATCTCCTCCTACACCATGACCCAGCACAATTATAGGGATTGTAAACAGTGGCTCATGCATTAAATACAACCAATAAAGACCTAGTACGCCTCGGTTCATGTTTCTTAAGACGTTCAAGCATGTTACCATTTGGAGATCTGCCAGTTTTCTTAAGCCTAACATATAATATCATTCATCCAAGAACAAGAATAGACAAGTAATTAACACATAATCAATATCTAGGTTTCATTAGATCTAAGCAAACACAAAGGAAATCTAGCCTAGCATAGTAGAATTAAGATAAGAACAAAAGATAAACAACCAACACATAGACATATTGATTGAATTAAGAGTATACTTATCTCAATTACAATGCAAGGTCTCAAGGGTTTGGAACCCTTGAAAAACCTGTAAAAGAGGCACCAAAATCGTCTTTAGGGTTTCACCAAAACTTCTCTCTCTTTTAATGAAAAAACTAGAAAACTATATATAGGAAAATCGTCCTGACGGCGTCAAGAGTAAGGTCTGACGCCGTCACCTCGCCGCCATAAACTTCCTCGGACGCCCTAGATCCACTTGTGACGGCCTATGTGACGCCGTCACCACCTACGGTAAATTAATCTTGGCCACTTTGACGCCGTCACCTGCCCATCTGACGCCGTCACCAGCTACGGTAAAATATTCATCATGTCTGACGCCGTCAAGAGTTAGATCTTGACGCCGTCACCTTGTATTTCCAGCTTGGATTTTTGGTACTTTGCCGTTTTCTTCACTTTATGCTCCAAAAACGTCCAAAATAGCCTCTTTTCCAGAATTCACTCTCCAAACACCTAAAATCACAAAAGGAACGATTTAGGGCAATATTTGATCAAATAAAGTCGGATTCGGGCTTAAATGACCCCCTAAAAACGGATCATTTTTCGCCTCATCATATACCCTTACACTTGAGATTTGCTTGTCCTCAAGCAAATGAGCTTTTATTCTACTCAAAAGACAAGTTAGGGGTCATTTAACACTAATATAAAAGTAATTACAACAAATAATCGTTCTACTAAAGACCAATAGACAAGCACGGAGGTCATACACAAGCACCTCACTAATAGTGTTTAGATACTCACATCTCTCGGGTGTAATAAAGTAATATAACATTATGGAAATGGAAGATATCTCTCACTACCTGTCATAACAAAATAGATTACCATAGGCTTGGGAAAGGATCAAACCTCCACCACATGGCGTAAGCACCTAGGATAAACTATCAAAGAGGTCTTTTAATGGGTTATAACGTTAGGTGTAGGGATATGAATTACACGGTTTTGTTGGATAAAGGGAATTTTACTGGTGGCGAGTTAACAATCTTGGTTAATTACATGTACAAGATGGCGTTGCTAAGCCAAGACTAGACTCGACTTAAGCTAATAAATGAAAAATAACAAAAACATAAAATGAACATAGAATAAAAAATGGGATGGTAGTCCGTATGTTTTTTCTCTTTTTCTTTTTATATTTTTTTTTTCTTTTTCTTAATTTTTTCGATTTTTTTTTTTTTTTTTTTTTTTTTTTTTTTTTTTTTTTTTTTTTTTGCATACACTCTTACCCTACCATCCAAAATAATACATCATAGGGGTATGAGCAATCCCCTTACACTTGAATCTTTACATACTTTACATTTAACTAATCTAATGACTCGAATTAAGAAAATCAAAACACTTGGAGCACTTTTAAGATTAATTTACATATGGGGGTAATAATATTATGTTCTTCCCCATTACTCCATAAAATAAGTACTTACCCATGAGTCCCAATCGTCCCAAAACAATATGTACAAGGATATGACTCGACTTAGCAACCATGTAATCAATTAGAAAGTTAACTTAGGGTTTAACAAATAACAATAATGCACTAAAAATGAGCGCATACACGGAAGGCTAAGGCGATTTGGTTGTACATTTAAGTGGGGTGTAACAAATTCTTCTTTTAAGTAAAATGCTTAAAGTTAGAAACGAAAAGATAGGCTCGGAGGGGTGTACTAGGGGTATCGTGTACTAAAAATGAGTACAACGCAAAGGGTGTGGGAAAAATTAGTTGACTTAACTAGCCAAGTAATATGACTTAAATGGTCAAGTAATTATGATACGGGTTTAACACAAGGGTGATCCTAATGCCTCTTATCATGTAGTAAATCCTACCACACGAATGTAGTCTCACTAGCGGTCTCGGGATGCATCACTAACGCAAGTTCTAGAATCTAAATGCTACCGGTACACTCATAAGCACCAATAATAAATGCTTTTCCTATCAAAACTAAAGGCGAACCTCACATCTTTGGGTGGAAAATTTTTCTGAATATACGGTTATGTGCTAGTCATACAACCTCCTATCCATGAGACGCTTGCTATGGCTAAAGTTTCACTCCTAAATGTTGTAAAAAATTTTAAATTTGGCGCTAAAATTACACTAACAAGTATTTCTCATAGTTTTATTACTCATCTACTATCAAACAAAACAAACTCAAGCGAAAGTGCATATGTAAGGTATCATCTTTTTACCCTCCCCTTACACTTAGGATGAACATTGTCCCCAATGTTCAAGTAAAGAATGTAAAAGTGAAAAAGTAAAGAGAATGAAATCAAATACTCCCCTGATTCGCTCGGTATGGATTATAGGTTGGCCAGGTTAGATCTTCCTCCAAGAAAATGAACAATCAAAGCTTCCCTTCCAGAATATAAATCATCTTCTTGTCTTAAATAACCTGTAGATCCTGACAAAAGTAGACAAGGCAACCTCGCGTAAAATCGGCGGCATCCTATATAAGTTATTAAATCCTAGAAAACAAGGTAAGATATAATGCTTGTGGAATGAAGTTTGCAGATTTCCTGGAGATTATAAAACTTAATAATTCACAAAAACCATAAGACTCCCTTAGAAAAACAAAACCGGTAAAATTTCCAGATTTTTGACTCCTGACGCCGTCAAGAGCAATTGCCTGACGCCGTCAGAATGGACCTGCAGAAATCTTTATGTTAAGTTTCCGGAAAATTTCTGAAAAAACCTTGTCCTACTTCCTGGAAAATCCTGCAAAACTTCATTATGACTCAATACAAGCATTTGACTCTAACAAATACGAATACACATGTTCATTAAATATTGTGGAGAATCATGATCGGGTTGTTTCTTAAAAACATATTTGGGGTTTCCCCTTACACTTATCTTTTGCAAAAATACCTTTAGGTTGAAGTTAAGACTAGGCCAAACAACATAATAAAGTATTTCCACATTTTAATTTAGAAACATGATCAACCAACAATAAAAATAAAACATGCATACGGAAGCAAATAACAATCAAACAATTAAAATCACACAAAACATGGGTTACCTCCCAAGAAGCGCTTTTCTTTATTTACGAGTCTTGTAGCTAGACTCAAAGTCGTGGGTTACTACGTGATTTCATCATTGGTTCCACTCTCTAGGTCATCTTCTAAACCAGTTTTGTATTTCGGACCTAGTTGCAAGCATTCTTTGTAGAAACCAAGCATCCTATTTCTAACATACTCTACTCCTCTACGTCTATCCTCCTCATTCCTATAATAAGCCGCTTGCTTGTGTTCTTTTTCGAAATTAGAGAGAAGGCGGTATTGTTCGATCTTGTAGGGCATTTGATAAGCGACCTCATCATTGTCTTTCTTGAATCTAACTATCCCTAAAGTCGGATCATAACTCATCCTAGTGGCCTCAACAAAGGGTTTCCCGAATATTATTTGGCTTAGGTCAGCATCAATCACCGGACGAGTGTCTTCCACTACCATAAAATCAATCTCATAGGTGAGATTTCCTATAATCACATGCAATCCTTTCACTCTTCCTGCAAAATTACTTATCAGATTCCTACCGGGCATCATCCTAAAATTGAGTTGCTTCTTCATCACCCAATTGTAATAAGTCCTAGTCATGATGTTCACGGGTGATCTAAGGTCGATGTAAGCTTTCCATATATGCATGTGCCCTATATTACATGGGATGTTAATGTTGGAGGGATCTCCCATTTTGATCAGGGGGTCGCCAAAGATATATGTTTTCTCGGGACTATCGAATAAATCCTTATGGTATTCCCGTTCTTCCTCGGTTGGCAACTTATCAAAGTATTCCTCTATAGGTTCTATCTCCTCCAATTTCTCAACCTTTTTAACCTCAACTTCCCTACTCTCATCCTCACTATTGGCTTCTACCTTAGCTTCATCCTTGTCACTCTCCTCTATCTCTCTATCTATTGGCTTAATGGTGACAACATTGACAAAGTAGACATGTTTGGATGATGAGGGGTCCTTAATTTGAATTCCACTATTGGTGTCCCTAGTGTCCTTCCTAGGTGTGGCTAATGTTTGGTTGTTGAGGGCTTTCAACAAGTTGTCGATTTTGTTGGTCATCTCCGTTTGTTGTTGGTTGAATTCATTTTCGAACCTAACTATACGGGCTTCTTGAGATGCCATGAATTTCGACATCAATCCTTCAAGATTGTTGGTACTACCATAGTTGTTAGAAGGATTGTTGTTGAAGGTACGGTTGGATGGTGGACCGTTTGATTGGTAACGATTAGGCGGATTGGAAGAATTGGGTTGATTTTGTTTCCACCTAAGGTTTGGGTGATTTTTCCATGAGGGGTTGTATGAATCACCGTATGTGTTTGGCTCGGGCTTGAAAGTGTACCACTTATCTCCCGCTTCGTCGGTACGCGTGGATGCGTAGTCCGCGAAAGCTGTTCCGGGGAGTTCCATACAATCACGAGTGTCGTGGACTCGTGGGGACCACTACATAATTCGCATGAAGAAGTGATTTTGTTCACTTGGCTTGAATGCTTCGGAGCTTCGTAAGATTTCATGAGAAACTTGACTTGGTCCTCAAGTTCCATGATCCTACGGTCGGGAGTGCTTGAATTGTTCGAAGGCAAAGATATTGCCTTGACCGTTTTGTTCAAATCACGGGGATCATTCCAACTTTCGTTGTCATAGAGAGCAAGATCTTCTATGAGTTCCCATGATTGTTCCGCACTAAGATCACGTAGCTTACCACCGGCCGATTGGTCAATGGTTCGCCTTATGGGGATATCGATATGGTCATAGAAAATTTGGACTTGGAGCCAAAGATCTATGCCATGATGAGGGACTTTTTGGAGTAAGTCCTTGAAACGAGTCCATGCTTCATAAAGAGATTCATTTTGACGTTGTTGGAACATCAAGATGTCATTCCTAAGCTTAGTAGTTCTCCCCGGTGGGAAAAATTGAGCAAGGAAACGAGTGGTGAGATCATCCCATGTGGTGATGGATCCCGCGGGTAAACGCTCAAGCCATTGACTAGCTTGATCCCGTAGAGAGAATTGGAATAGGCGTAAACGGGTAGTCTCTCTAGTTTCAACACCTAGGTCTATGGAATCTACGATTTTGAGGAAGTCCTTAAGGTGTTGGTTTGGATCTTCGGAACGAAGTCCATGGAATGCACATCCGCTTTGCACCAACCGGATGGTGTCGGATCGCAAGGGGGTCACATTGGCTCCGGTGAGCTCAATGGTGTTTCGGTAGCCTTGGTGGCTAGGTCGGGAATACTCTCCTAAGGTTCGGGGCCTAAGGGGTTCTAATGGTGGGTTTTGTTGTGGTGGGATGATGGGTTCAAAGATGTTACCACCTTCCATGATGTCGGATGGTAAAGTGTTACGAACAGAGGCACGAAGAAATAAGATAGACTAAAGAAGACCTAAAAATAAAAATAAAAATCTTACTAGAAAGGAATCTAGCAAGTAGACCTAATAAAAATAAATCCTAACCTAGACAATAACTATTCCCCGGCAACGGCGCCAAAAACTTGATGCGTGGGAATCGCACCTTGCTTTACCTCTCGAGGGATCTCGCGAGGCTTACAACCCCCACCAGGCAGTGTACCTGATCGTTGTAGTATAGTATAGTGACAAGTACCGGGGGATTGATCGTTCAGCTTAGGAATAGTGTCGCTAGGATTAGAAAGCCTAATTAATAGTTCTAGAGATGAAAGATGATTATTTTTGTGTTTTTATATTTTAATGAAAGCAAGTAAAATCTCGGGTTTTGAAGGAGTGGGCGGAATTAGTTGCTATTCAACTAACCCAAAACTATATTATAACTAAATTAAACTAATGAAAATGAAATTAAGCTAATATTAAACTAAGGTTGTGAGCAGTAATTGGAGAAATTGTGTTTACTTAGACTTCATTACTCCCTAGATATCTTTTACATGTCAATTACTTGTTACACTTGTATGGATGACGGATTGTATTCCTTAATACCATTCGTGGGATGGCATACATAACTCCCCAACTCTATGAGCTCTTATCTCCTCCTACACCATGACCCAGCACAACTATAGGGATTGTAAACAGTGGCTCATGCATTAAATACAACCAATAAAGACCTAGTACGCCTCGGTTCATGTTTCTTAAGACGTTCAAGCATGTTACCATTTGGAGATCTGCCAGTTTTCTTAAGCCTAACATATAATATCATTCATCCAAGAACAAGAATATACAAGTAATTAACACATAATCAATATCTAGGTTTCATTAGATCTAAGCAAACACAAAGGAAATCTAGCCTAGCATAGTAGAATTAAGATAAGAACAAAAGATAAACAACCAACACATAGACATATTGATTGAATTAAGAGTATACTTATCTCAATTACAATGCAAGGTCTCAAGGGTTTGGAACCCTTGAAAAACCTGTAAAAGAGGCACCAAAATCGTCTTTAGGGTTTCACCAAAACTTCTCTCTCTTTTAATGAAAAAACTAGAAAACTATATATAGGAAAATCGTCCTGACGGCGTCAAGAGTAAGGTCTGACGCCGTCACCTTGCCGCCATAAACTTCCTCGGACGCCCTAGATCCACTTGTGACGGCCTATGTGATGCCGTCACCACCTACGGTAAATTAATCTTGGCCACTTTGACGCCGTCACCTGCCCATCTGACGCCGTCACCAGCTACGGTAAAATATTCATCATGTCTGACGCTGTCAAGAGTTAGATCTTGACGCCGTCACCTTGTATTTCCAGCTTGGATTTTTGGTACTTTGCCGTTTTCTTCACTTTATGCTCCAAAAACGTCCAAAATAGCCTCTTTTCCAGAATTCACTCTCCAAACACCTAAAATCACAAAAGGAACGATTTAGGGCAATATTTGATCAAATAAAGTCGGATTCGGGCTTAAATGACCCCCTAAAAACGGATCATTTTTCGCCTCATCACATACCTTATATGAGTTGTGTTTAGGAAGTCCACAATCTGATGAAAAATAGGTCCACTCTTGTCGTTTGACTTTTGTAGGTAAGCCACTTGATTGTGTTCATCTGCAAACTTGAGAGTCACCATGATTTTGTGATTTGAGAGATAAAGGTGTTAGTAATCGTGAATAAGAAGCAAGCCGTATAAAATCAATTTATACTAATAGGGTTTTGAGAAAAACGCGTATGGTGAATTATCTATAGAAAGATGTATCTTTTAGAAAAGAATAAATACAATTTGGTAAGTAGATAATTCCCAAAAATTTTACCCTATTAATAAGGAAAGACAGTTATATTTGTAACGGCTAGTAAAAATAAGATTACTGACACACAGTTGTAACGACTAGTTCACCAGTGGTAAAATTTACACTTTCAGTGGAAACGGTGAACTTGCAGTGGTAAAAATCAACAAAATTTCAAAGAGCAGTGGTAAGTAAAACATGTAAAATTTGCTGCTCTTATCATAGTTTTTAGCAAACTATCATCTATCAACGGATTTGATAAGTATTTACCAGAAGCCGTTTGCTTATGGACTAGCTGATTCTTATGTGGGTTAGACATGGTGAATCAATAACCATTTGTTGTGTGTCTAAGATACACACCTTATTACTCCAATGATATAGGTTGTATTCTACAATACAAAATAAGTCTAATCTTAACCCACAAAGATTAACCCAAGTAACTTTTTAACCAAGTTACCATACACAAAAATATCTTCTCAAAAGTCAAACCACAGTTACTTCTCAAACCAACCAAAACAGATGGAAGTAAATAACATTCATTAATTAGTATAACACCTAACCTTGGCTTATTTAACCTCCTCCAAACACCACATCTTAGTCACCAATAATCTTTCAAACCCTAATACCCCAATCAACCCAATTCTCTTCCAAAACAATGTCATCAAACCCTGAGTCCTCTGATCAACACTCTTCTGTTCCAACATCAGAAGAAGATGTACCACCATATCCATGGGGACTTGAAGGTTCTGACTATGAGAGAGAGATAGAGAAACAATGGGATGTGGAAGACAAAAAATGGAATGCATACATAGAGGGTGAATCAAGCCATGATCCAAATCCTGCTGAGCTTGTCTCTCCCTTCATCTGGACATCTGATGAAGAATCTTCAGAGGAAGAGAATGAAGATCCAACCTTTCTTCCTCCTTCCACACCAGAGAGATCCCAACCAAGATCAAGTAAGAGAGATCCATCTCTCCCAACATCATCAAACTTGATGTTGGATCTTCCTGCTCCAGAACCTTGTCATCTGCATCAAGAACATATTGGACAGAGCAATAAAGCTCAAATCACACATAAGGGAAAGGAGAAGCAGAAGTAAATGATTGATGAATGTTGCCAAGGACCAAAGTTTGTGAGTATTTTCTTGACTTTGGTACTTGAGCATCTTCACAGTCTTCCTTCTCTTCTTTTTCCATTTTCATCTTCAGCTTCTTCATTGTACTTGTCATAGCCTCAAGTATTATGTAATAATTGATAGAAGCTAGTAGTACACAATTAGCCAAATGTATTAGGAATGATCTTTGTAATTCAGTTGGAACTTTGAATGTAAGCTGTAACTTGTGTCTTAGAATAAATGAAAAGATCTTCTTAATTTAATCAATATTGTAAGACCTTCAGCATTATTATCTTTGCAGTAGAAACTAAGTTCAGCTTATTTGACCACATTCCTTGGCTACACCTCTTGGTGACTTTAACACACTTCTTGCAATCTCATTAACATTTGCAGAACAGACATATACCAAACAACTTGAAAACATATTAGTTAAACTCAGAAAATATTATCAAGTCATTCATAATCATTTGTAGTCTTTGACTGTCCCTGCACACAACATAAAGGAATTAGTACCTTTTGGGGACCCAAGCCACAAATGACTTGGATCTGCCTCGTGTATCAATATAATTGTATCTATCAAAGGTCATTGATACACCATTGGGATTGTTTGAGGTTGTTGTTCCTTTTGGTTTCCATTCCCAACGAGCTGAGGCCTTAACAGCTTTTCCCAAGTTTACCCTTTTCTTATTCACATAGACATCAGTGGAAACATTTGGTCTTGCAGTGGTAACTGCATGCCTAGCAGTGGAAACTGCTGGATTAGAAAAATTGGGTCTCCACATGTGATTCTTGTGATCATTCTTTTCAAAATAAGTCTTTTTCCCTGTTTGATAAGATTTAACAAAAGAAGTGACAGGGGACTTAGGATAAAATCTGTTTTTACTACTGGCAGTGGTAACTGCTGGTCTAGCAGTGGAAATTGGTTTGATGCCAGTGGTAAGCATAACAGACCTGGGAACCATCTTGCTTAGGGGGTTTGGGTGAGTCATTTTATTAGAATTATGTCCATTCACCCTTTTATTCACAAATACTTCCCTTCTTCCCATGTGGTAGGTACAATCTTTAGCTAAATGGTCAAAGCTACCACATATATGACAAGCCTTATTATTGAACACAAAATCACTACCAAACTGCCTAGTTTTAACATGATTCCAACTTCTCATGTTCCCTCTAGGAGATTTAGACCTATCCCTGTACATTTCTGCATACCTAGTAGTAGGCCTAGTGTAATTTGACTGTGTCCTAGGCTTCTCTTTGACTTCTTCAGGAATACTTTTTCTTTCCTCAACTTTAACATCTTCAGTAACACTAGTTTTAGACTCAACATTCAAACATTCATCTTTAAGAGATGAGTCACTAGCACTATCAAAAGTCTCAGCCTCAACCTGAACCTTTTCAGTTTCAACTGGTTTAACAAATTTTGGTCCATAGGTCATGGGTGGATCCTAAAACTCTTCTAAGCCTGTGTGAGCTAGGTCAATGCCAGGAGGTGCTGGAACACCTCTAGAGGTGGTGGAACAGATTTGTATCCAAGACCTGATTTAGCTTTGCTCACAACTTGGGCTTCCCAAATTTTGTCAATGCTCTTGGATTGATGGTCTAGTGTTTACTTAGTTATCTGAATATTCTCACTAGCCTTTTTAACTTTTTCAATCTCTTCCCTAAGAGCTTTATTTACTTCAACATAAAAATCTAAGTCTCTTTTTAAAACAGCAATGTCATCACTGAACTTAGATTCATTAGCCCTATAATGCTCTATCTGTTTTTCTAAAACACCTAGACCTCTTTTATGATTTGCTAAATTATAATTAGTATGATGTAAATCTAGCATCAGTGCATCATAATGTGTTTTAGAAACCTCTAACTCTTTTACAGCCTTACAGTTTTTAGAACAAGCATTATCAGTATATACCTCAGAGTCAGAGAAAGCCATGAGTGCATGCTCAGTGGCTAGCATTGCAGATTCTGAATCATCTTCTCCATTCTGAGTCATAAAGCTCCAATCAAAGCTCACTCCATCAATAGCCAATAGCACCTTTGGCTCTTCTGTTGTAGGTTCTTTGTTCTTTTCCTTCTTGTACCAAGTTGACTTATTGTCAGATTTCCTTGGTTTTTTGTATTCTCTTGCAAAGTGCCCCTTCTTGTGACAATTATAGCACTCCACCTTCTTTTTGTCAAAACCTACAGTCTCATCACCACTTATATGTATCTTTCTCCCTGTCTTCTTCCAGAACTTCTTTGATCTTAAGCTTAGTAATGCCACCTGCCATTTAATGTCCATCTCCTCCATATCATCTTCATCAATTTGATCCAAATCCTCATGATTGAGAATTGAACCACCCACATGGCTTGATATAAAGGCATAGAAAGTAGCATCACTTAGTCCTGCAACCTGTTTCTTTGAGCTCCTAGTGGAAACATTTCCATTACCAGTGGAAACAATCATGTTACCACTGTCATCATCACTATCACTTTCATCATCTGAACTATCATTACCTGATGATGATATGAGTGCTACACTTGCAGAACTTGTTCTTAACTTGCCAGCTTTCTTTAATCTTTGTTCAATAACTTTGAAGTTATTGTACACATCATTAAGCTTCATGGTCTCAAGATCTGACTTATCTTCCCAAACAGCAACATTGGTATCAAACTCAGAAGGTAAGCTTCTTAGAAACTTAAGATTGAGGTCTTCCTTTTCCACCTCAATTCCAAAAGCAGTGAGCTGAGTAACAATCTTTTGTAGCCTTGTGAATATGCTATCAAGAGATTCATTACTTGTTGAACCAAAGTTTTCATAAGTCTGCTTCAGTAAAGTCTTTTGAGTCTTCTTGGTAGAGTCATTACCACCAAACACTTCACAGATCTCATCAAAAAGAGTCTTTGCAGACTTGTATTTGCTAAAATCCAGAACTTGTTCTCTGGGTAGAGCCATCAATAACAAACCTCTAGCCTTCAAATCATTCTTTAGTTGGCTTCTTTCTTCATTAGTAACAGGACCAGTGTTAACTTTTGTTACTGTCTTGTCACCAACCTGCTCTACAGTTGTACCAGGTTTGAATGAATTTCCACACATTATGATCTCCCATAATGTGTAGTCTTGAACCATAAAGAATTGTTCTATCATAAGCCTCCACATCTCAAAGTCATTAATCTTAAGCTTAGGAAGCTTTGCAGCAATGTTTGATTGGCTTGTTTCTGTCTCCATTGTTTCTTTTGAGTCTGCCATAGGATCTTCTAAATCAAAATATCAAAGCCTTGCTCTGATACCACTTGTTGGATCGTGAACACCTTGAACTTGTGTTAATAATGATACTTTGAGTGATACCACTAAGTATGCGGAATCTACTTAATGATACTTAGAAGATTGATTGTAAATGAAACAGTTGTATGTATGTAAGAACAATGTATGTAACAAAACAAATAGCTCCAATATTATTAATGATAATAATACGAGTGATCTATGATATCACTAGGGTTACACCTTGAAGCTCTAAGAAAACGTATTAGAAAGATATATTCTAACTATGAACTAGGATCTCCTTTTATACAACAAGGAGTCCTCTTCTACAAGATAAGTATAATACTAATAGAATAAGATATACACAAAATCTTTTCTATGTTTATCTAAGCGCGTTTCTCTAACAGTTAACAAGTGAGCAGTGGTAATATTTGTTCTTGCAGTGGTAATAAGTTTCCACTGCAAGTACAATCTTCTGTAGTTGTAATATCTTCACTAGCCGTGGTAACTGATAGAATAATTCCCAACAGATCTCATCAGGGAGTTGATGTCCTCAGGGAGTAGCTCATCAGTGAGTTACTCACTGGACTGAATTCCAACTTGGTTTGTAACTGCTTTGACCTATTCAATTGGCAGTTATAACTGTATTAATGACCATGTTTAATTAGTCGTGTAACCACTAATAGCTATTATTATGGAGGCAAATTAAGTAGGATTAATGGGTCGTTAATCACTCTTAATTGCATTGACTAGGGTTGAGTAATCTTGCCTATAAATAGGAAGATCAAATCATGCATAAAAGATATACAGAAAACACATAACACTTGAACGCAAAGGGTTATTGATTTGTGCCTAATTCAATAACAAACATTTGGTCTTATCCCAAGTAGATATTCATGATACCCAGGCATTAGGGTCGAATAGTTTACTAATTTGGAAAGTGATAACATGATTCCAAGTGATATCCGGTAACCATAATTGGTAGGTAGTTAGGCTATTGATTATCTTCACCCTGGTCTGGGCTAATAACCACCAACAATCAAAGTAAACTATTCTGTGATAATCAATGGCTGCTGCTATGAGGCATATGGTTGCTAACTTTTTCAAATTGGAAAAGTTTGAAGGTGTTTATTTCAGAAGATGGCAAAAGAAGATGCACTTCTTGCTGTCAAGCATGAATGTGGTGTATGTTCTAAGCACTGCTATTCCTAAAGATCATGGGGATGATGCTACTGTGGAACAGATAAGGAATCGAAGTAAATGAGATAATGATGATTATGTCTGCAGAGGTTTAATCCTCAATGGTATGTCTGATTCTCTCTTTGACATTTATCAGAATGTTGAATCTTCCAAAGAACTGTGGGATTCCTTGGATGCCAAATATATGGCTGAGGATGCATCAAGTAAGAAGTTTCTTGTAAATAATTTTGCAAATTACAAAATGACTGATTCAAGACCAGTCATGGAACAATACAATGAACTTCTTGGAATACTTGAAAGGTTTACACAACACAAAATGAACATGGATGAGGCTATTTCAGTCTCTTGTATCATTGATAAACTCCCTCCTTCTTGGAAAGATTTCAAGCATACCTTGAAACATAAGAAGGAAGAACTGACACTTGTTCAATTGGGTAGTCATCTGCGTATTGAGGAATCCCTCAGGGCGCAGGATAATGACAAGCTAAAGAGTAGCAATGCTACTGGTACATCTATTGTCAATCTAGTGGAACATAACAATTCCACCATGTACAATGACAACAAGGCAAAGGTAAACATCATGATAACACAAGGGCTGGTCCTAACAAGAAGGCAACACCTACTTGTTGGAAATGTGGCAAATCTGGTCACATTAAAAGGGATTGCAAAGGTGTTAAGATTGGAGGTAAATCCAATGGTTCATGCACTAGTGGTTCAGGGAGTGGAGGTCCTTCCAACTCACTGAAAGGTCAGAATATGTTTAATGAATCTCTTCAGGTTTATTATGTTACATATGTATCTGAATCTAACTATGTGCAGGATGATGATGTTGCGTGGTGGGTTGACTCTGGTGCAACTATTCATGTGTGCAAAGATAGAAGATGGTTCAAGACTTACGAGTCACTGAATGATGGTTCTATTCTTCACATGGGAAATGAGTCAACAGCCTTGGTGCATGGTAGTGGTTGTGTAGATCTTAGTTTTAGTTCTGGAAAGATTGTAACTTTGTTTAATGTTATTCATGTTCCTGGTATAAGGAAAAACTCGGTTTCAAGTAGTGTTTTGAATAATCATGGATATAAATAAGTTATTGAATCTGATAAATTTATTTTGTCTAAACATGGTGTGTTTATTGGTTTTGGCTATTTGTGTAATCAAATGTTCAGGCTTAATATTGTCACTGATATTGTTAATTCAGTCTTTATTTCAACCTCTAAACTGAACGAATCTACCCTGTGGCATGCTAGACTTGGCCATGTACACTATAAAAGGATGCAAGATATGTCTAAGGATGGGTTAATCCCAGCATTTGACATGGACACTGAAAAGTGTAAGACTTGTATGTTGACCAAAATTACTAAGAAACCTTTTCAGGCTGTAAAATGTGAGACTGAGCTCTTGAAGCTTATACACAGTGACCTATGTGATTTACATGCCACTCCCTCTTTGGGGAACAAGAAGTACTTTGTGACATTTATTGATGATGCTTCTAGGTTTTGTTATGTCTATCTGTTACATACCAAGGATGAAGCATTAGATAAATTCAAAGTGTTTAAAACGGAAGTTGAATTACAACTTGGGTCACTGATCAAAAGATTCAGGACTGATAGGGGAGGTGAGTACATGGATACTCAGTATTTTCAGTCTGTTGGTATAATCCATGAAACGACTGCTTCTTATACTCCTCAACAAAATGGTATCTCTGAAAGGAAAAACAGGGTACTGAAGGAGATGGTTAATTCCATGTTGTCCTATTCAGGATTGAGTCAAGGGTTCTGGGGTGAAGCTATGTTAACAGCTTGCTATTTATTAAATAGGGTTCCCAACAAAAGGAACAAAGTTAACCCTTATGAACTCTGGACTAAAAAGAAACCCAACCTGAATTACCTCAGGGTTTGGGGTTGTAGGGTAGTTGTAAGACTCCCTGATCGAAAGTTAAAAACTCTTAGTGAAAGAGGCATTGAATGCATCTTTGTTGGATATGTTGAGCATTCCAAGGCATACAGGTTCAATGTTATTGAACCTAATGAATATGTTTTAATTAATTCAATAATTGAATCAAGGGATGCACTCTTTGATGAGAATAGATTCTCATCAGTCCCTAGACCAAGTTAAAGGATTCCAAATGGAACTGATGACATTGGTGTATCAGAGGTCCCTGATGAGGTTGTAGTTCAACAACTTGTACCTGAGCTTAGAAAAAGCAAAAGGGTCAGGACTGCAAAGCCATTTGGACTTGAGTTTCAATTGTATTTAATTGAAGGAACAAGGGATGAGGTCTCTGACCAATACTCCTATTGCTTCGTTGTTGAGGATGATCCTAAAACATTTGAAGAAGCAATGAAGTCACAGGATGTTTCTTTCTGGAAAGAAGCAATAAATGATGAGATTGACTCCATCATGGGCAACAACACTTGGGTGTTGGTTGATCTACCACCAGGTTGCAAACCTCTTGGTTGCAAATAGATTTTCAAAAAGTTCAAGGCTAGACTAGTCATTCAGGGTTTTATGCAAAAGTCAGGGATAGACTACTTTGATACTTATGCCCCTGTGGCGCGTATCAGTACCATCAGGCTGCTGATTGCTTTGGCATCACTTCGCAATCTGATTAGTCATCAGATGGATGTGAAGACAACTTTCTTGAATGGTGAATTGGATGAGGAGGTTTATATGAACCACTACTACAAAAAATACTATGGGGACTGGTTAGAATGGCTCATGAAGAGTGGTTTTCGAACCACTCTCTGTGAGGGGGCATCTCTATAACCAAAACACAAAGAAACTAGTTCTACAACCAGTCCCCATTGAAAGCATTTAGACTTGTTTTATGCTAAGAACCAATCTCTAAAATAAAGTAAACACACATGTTTATGTATTTGAGAAAAGCAAATACATACTGGTTTCTATTATAAAATTGGTTCCATTAATATTTCTTTTTTTTTTTTTTTTTTTAAAAAAAATTAGTGGCTGTTTGGGATGGCTTATTGAAACTGCGGTTTATTGTGGTCGTTTGGGATTGCTTATTGAGACTGCTTACAATCAAGTGTTGGAAATTGCTTAGAGCTTCTTGTAGGGGCTGTTTGGTATTGCTTATCGAAACTATCTATGTTAATAAGCAGTTACGATAAACAATACCAAACAGCCCCTACAAGAAGCTCTAAGCAATATCAAACACTTGTTTATAAGCAACCTCTATAAGGAATCCCAAACGACCCTAATATTACCTAAGCAGTTTCGATAAGCAATACCAAACAACCCCTACAAGTAGTTACTTGGCAATCCCAAAAAACCATATATGCAGTTACGTCAATATTCAATCCCAAACAGCCCTCGTAATCAATCAATCAAAAAGCAGCCCTATAAGCATTGCACTTACTTCAGTAATCAATTCTTTTTTTTTGGTAAAAGGTCAACGACCCGGTAAATATATTACTCCAAAAAACGTTTAAGTACAACAGATATGGGTGAATCCCATATCTCAGCCCGTTACATAGGCGAAAAGCTTACATAACAAGATACTTCCTATTTTCAAAACAAGAAAATAAACCATTACTCACATGATAGTAGTGACTCTGACAAAAGATAAACTACTTCCTACGACCTTGGAGATTAAAACCATAAATGGTATTAAGAGCATCCAATTCCCCTGGAAGATCATAAATTTGCTTCGAATAATCATCATAGTTATACTCATCTTTACGCTCATGACCACCACCAAAAATATTAGCTGATTCGTCAAACGTGTTAAGAACCTCATCCTCGTCACTATCAGAAACCACAACCTCACTCACCTTTGAAAATGGGTTAGACCTCTTAGTGATAGAGGTAGACGGAATAGGATGACCAGCATCATCCACAAGAGTAGCTTTCCCATCGATCATTAGCTTTTCAAGCTTACTAATTTTCTCAACAATAGGAGTAGAACCAGCTTCCCTTGTTCCCATAGAATCACTCACAAACGGTTGTTGTATATCACTCACAAGAGGGACTTGTGATGTAGTACCAGTCTTAACCGACTCATCCTTATTAACTTCCATTGTACTGCCAGCATCCACATCCATGTTAGTAACAACCTTAGGAATACCAAAACCATCTGTATCATCCATATTAAGAGCATCAAACTGATTAGAAGTAGTGATCTTGGTTCCACTCGTACTAGCCACATCAGAAGCCTTATTCTTAGTTCCATCCACCTTCTTTGGTTCAGGAGGGTTCTTTTTGGGTTGGTAATGAAATTCCTTACCCACAACAGGTTTAGTAAAGCCTCCTTTACCCTGATTTGTAGAACCACCTTGTTTACCTTTCTTTTTGTTATTGACAGCCGTGAAACCATCATTAACCGACTTACGAGGTTGAACTGGAGGAACAACAACTTTCGGACAATCAATAATAGTATGACCAAAAACCTTACATTTATCACAACGCGGAGGTTTCCACTCGTATTCAACCCGAATCTTCTCAATAGTCGAACCCGTACCATCAAGTAAAGGTATCTCAACAGTAATGCTATCCCTAAGCACCTCATCCGTCTTTACTTCAATCATGCATCTAGCAAAGCTACTACGGCCGCACGATTCCTTGCACATTTGGCTGGTAAAAGCATCTAACATTTTGGGCGTCCCAATCAAAGTAGCAAGAAGACTAAGCCCGTCATCCGAAAACATAGCTAAAGGAACATCATGGAATTTAACCCACACCGGAATGTTAGTTAAATCCTCTTTAAGCAAGTCTGTGTTCAATGTCCATGGTTTAAGAATAATAGGAACATTATGAATCAACCAAGGACCATTATCAAGAACATCATCGACACCTTTCTTCGAGTTAAACTTGAAGAAAAAGAACCCCTTAGCATTCATCATAACCTTTTGTAAACCATACTTAGACCACGCATTGCGAACATAATAATCAACAACAGGAAAAGCAAGACGTTGACCAAGGAAGTAACCATAGAGAGTATTCTCAAACCTCATGTTCACCTCTTCCACTACTTTCAACGGGACTGAAAGGTCAACATCATCTTTCTTTTTGTTGCATCCTAACCTCCGAAAATTAGACACGTGTTTCTGGGATTCATTAGAAGCAACACCCACGTAAGAAACCGACTTAACTCCATTACCACTAGTAGTATCAACCTTGGGTGCATTAGGATCAGAAGTAACACTCTGATTCATAATCCCATTAGTCCCATACGAATTAGACTGAAGCCCAAGACCACTCGAATTGTTCAACTCAGAAGATGAAGCCATATTAGCAATATCACTGTTAATTTTATTCATTGCTTCATCAAACTTGTTATGCGCATTAGCAATTAATTGCTCCACATTAGGCTGTTTTGAACCATGAGAGGACGAATCTTGCTCCAAATCATCCAAAGCAACCTTATGGTTACCCTCGTTATCAGCCAAATCATCAACATCAACCATTGGAACACTAACATCCTTCTTACCAAGCTTAGGACTCAAAAAACCCCTTTCCATCTCTCACTACCACGTTACCAACTCAAACAGAAAACAAACCAATAATCCAGCAGCATGCGATACCAAAAATAAGAGAAAGAAACCCTAATCTAAACGATTAGGGTTTATAACAATATTATTCAAGAATCTAACCTCCCATCATAATTACAGTCGAACAGTTTAAGATAAGAGTTAATGAAGAATGATCGATTGCAATAAAACCAAATCAGAACCGACTACACAGAAAAGTCGATTAAAGATCCCAAGTGAAACCCTAAGTAACGATCCAAAAAAATCGACCAAAAGCTTGTTCAAATCACAACAAATCTGGACTAGAATCAATAAACACGGATGTCAATCAATAACTAGGACAAATTGAAGCAAAGAGGACAAAGGTTTAAGGTGGAATCGATTGGAACGATTAGAATTGGTTAGGGTTTAAAAAATCGCCCCTAGAGAGAATCGGTTGCCAAAAACCAAAAATTTCAACATAAAAAAGTGTCCCTTCTTCAGTAATCAATTCTAAACAACCCTATAAATATATCACTAATAAGTAACCATCTCAGATTCATCAAATATAAATGAAGATCAACAATCTCCTTGTACAACAATCACAAACAACCACTATAACTGAAGGGAAATCATTAGTAGCTTAACACAAACTATAGGAATGGTAGCTCTCATCGGAAGATCAAGGGCAAAAGGTGGAACCACATGCTCCCTCTCCCTCTTAAATACCAATTGTAACTGACTTTAACACCTAAGAAAATATTGCATAAGTACCTGATCATTCAAGAAATAGAACTTGTTTAAAGAGTCGTTAAAAGTTAAAACATATCATTAAAACAATCAGAAATATAAACAATTGGCATACCATTTTTCCCTGCTTGCTAACACAAGCTTCAAGAGGTTCACGTTCTATCGAATCCACCATACATATCCGTGTTCCTTGCAAAACTATACAGCAGGCACCTGAGTTTCAGCAAATAGCAGTCCCAATAAGAAAAATAATAATAAGCACAAAAGGTTAATTATCAATACGAAAAGAATATAGTAACTTAAGGTGCGAAACTTGGAAGAAGAAAGGGATGTTTGGTCTATATGGTTTCAAAAATAGACGTCTTTAATCAACCATATAAAAATGATAGCGATGGACACAAATTATCAATTATGGAACTGTTACTTGTAACTCTTCAGAAAATCATATTAATGCTTAGGACTATAAACTGATCCTTAAAGTAGTAAATGGTCAATTTAAAAACTTTATTCAATTGCAACTATATAATGTAACAATTGTCAACAAACTTACGACATGAGGCAGTCATATGGTTTAGCACTTAGCAGTTCACCTAAAGTGCCATCTAGCCTATGAACATGGCATAAAAAAGGCGTCACATGTAAGGGTTGTTTGCACAATTACCTGAGATCATTTTGAGAACTAGGAACCCATTAAAACGATCCTAACAATATATTCTTAAAACAATTACGAATCCTTAACGGAGTTAATAATACCATCATTAGCCCATCACTTGTAACATGAGCAACCTGTGAATTCAGAAGACTTACAAAAACATTGTTAACTCTATCTTTAAACTCTAAAGTTTTTGCAACCGTTAAGCGTCACCTTTGGTGCCTCATAATGCCACGCTGACTCCGACCAATGTTGACCATATCCAAAACATTTCCCCTGCAACTTCTAAGGCTGCAACCACCACTTTGAACAACTATTCGCTTGATGTCAAGATGTCTGCTATATTTATAAACAAAACAAACATGAGATAGTTCCATACATACATAAAAACATAGTTTAGGACATGTATCCACCTTCCTAATGTTAAGAATGTGTCAAAAACTGAATCTTTTTTGGGTTATGTTTGGAACTTCCGTATTATAATAGTTCGAGTAAAGGTACCATGACTTCATATATACCTGCAATTGGAGGCCGAAGAGCACCCCTGCAAGCTGTAGTCAAAGTTTGCAAATCAACTATCTGAACAAATTATCGAATACGGTTGAGACTTTTTGGTTTCTAATCTGTGGATTCGAACTTCAAAACCAAGATCCGAAAAAGAAGATTGCAAAAAATATCATTGAACAACAAGATTACCTTGTCTACACCTTGATTACAGACATATACCAAAGCATTAGCAAAGGGTAAGTATGCCTTTAGTATCAATGTTATTTACCCATGATAGCAAATCAATAAGTATTCAAAATCAATACTTTCATAAATATGACAGAAATATACCTCAATTGTATTTCCGTTTGAGGCCGTCAATATGTCTCCGGGCCTCATGCTACGACCTCTAATCATATTCTCACAAGCCGCGACAATGAAAGGAACCTGTTTTGCCAAATAAAAGGTGATACATAGAGCAGAAAATCAAGTAACTGATATTGTTTAAATTATTGAGTGAAGATATAATTTGGCTTGGATTGGATATATGAATATCATCACACCTCTAATCCATCTGGTTCAATTTGAGCAAGTGCTTTTGCAACACCTTAAAATGTTTCAAGCCTCCAACATTAAGTTTCATCAGCTGCTAACAGAAAAAATATAAGAATTATTAACCACCCGCTGATAACGAACTAACTGGTCAAGAAGGATCTGAGCTGGAACAAGGAATTATTAGTACGGTTTTGTTTCATCAACATATTAACTTGTAAAGGAATGCCATCAAGGTATTCTTAGTCACCTGAACCACTTTGCTATTTTATGACACATTGACTTTTAAACATTAGTTGACCCATAGTCATTTGGGCTCACTTTGATTCGTTAGCAGACCATCACCCACATGACTAGATGTTTCGCATATATATGTCACCTAGAATAAGAAGTGTATGGTCAAAGGGATCACTTAATTAGAAACAAGTAGCAGTAGCCATAGTACCATATTATTTTAAGCCTTTATAAACATAAGGTTATATACACTTTTCAACTATTTATAATACATTGTGGTGTATAATAGACTACATGTCATACTCTAAAGCTAACCACAAACATTAACTGTGTTGGAGTGAACATTATACTCTAAAAGTGGCAAAATTCATGTTAACCCTGACTGTAATTGACATGTTCACCCATTGACTCTCAAGCGGCACAATCATTACTAACCCATCGAATCTGGTTATTGCAATTTCAATATATAGTTAACTAGTTGTTGAAAGCTAAAAATAGTTAGATAACCGTAAATTTCAATATATACTCGAATCTGGTTATTGCAATTTCAATATATAGTTAGATATCTTATCAAATCTCCTTACCTAATTATTCAAACATGGTTATCTTGACCTTCGAGTACCTTAAAATGAGAACCAAAAATATTTAACACAACCAGTAGAAATTTAATATCACAACTTTACTCAAAAAGTACGTCCAAACACCCCTTTTAGACTAAAAATGTTAGACAAAGAATTAAACCAAGCATATAAGATAAGACATAGAGTGTTAAAAGTACTAGTACTCTATAGAAAATCAAATCAGACAATACCTTAAAATATCATTAGAAAGGTGTCCTAAAAAGCTTTTGTAACTAGTCACATATAGTTGCTTCGTTAACACATCAATGTCTCACAATCACAACATTAGTCCTCAACGGTTCATGAATATATAGAGTATGAAACTAGAGATAATAATTTAGATACAATAATCAATATAGAACCTAATTCACAGTTTTTAGCATAACCTAATTCTATTATATTAACAAATTAACAAAACCATAATTTTGTACTTGGGGTAATAACCCTAATTTCAATTTCATCGAAGAACACACATGCTAAAATAACTATAATGGCATATGAAGATTAAAAACACACCACAGTACCTAATATACTCATAATGGAAAGTGTTAGATTTTAACCCATGAGAACGATAGGATGTGGATTGGTGATGTGCAATATATGAGTGGTGGTTGTGTTTGTGTGTTGGGAGAATAAGAATTGTAATGGTTTTAAAATTCGTGAAAGAGGTAAAGGGGGAAAAGACCCCGCTCAAAATTTAGAGGATAAAAACCGGGTTCCGAAAAACACCTGTCTTTATATCTCATATTTTTTTAATCTCCGTCTATTTTTTCTTATAAAAACCAGGTAATACTTAAACCGGTCTCTATTTAGGAGTCTCTATGCGCTTTTTTGTAGTAGTGAACCAACCTCAGGGCTTCATCTTGCCTGGCAATGAAAACAAGGTGTGTAAAATGATTAAGTCTTTATATGGACTAAAACAGGCACCTAAGCAATGGCATCAAAATTTTGATGAAGTGATTTTTTCTAATGGTTATGTTCTTAACCAGGCTGACAAATGTGTATATAGCAAATTTGACGAATCCGGTAAAGGAGTCATCATTTGTCTATATGTTGATGACATGTTGATCTTTGGCACTGACGAAAATGAGGTTGACCTGACAAAGGAATTTTTTTCTTCAAGGTTCTCCATGAAAGACATGGGGGAGGCTGATGTTATCCTTGGTATAAGGATCAAACATGAAAGTAATGGTATATCAATTTCTCAGTCTCATTATATTGAGAAGGTATTGAAGAAATTTAATTACTTTGATTGTACTCCAGTGAGTACTCCTATGGATACAATTGAGAAGCTTGCGCCTAATACTGGCAAAGCTGTATCTTAACTTGAGTATTCTAGGGTGATTGGCTGCCTGATGTATGCCATGACTTGTACAAGACCTGATATTGCTTTTGCAGTGGGTAAACTGAGCAGGAATACTAGGAATCCTAGTGCTCAGCACTGGCAAGCAATTCAGAAGGTACTGAAGTATTTGCAGAGAACTATGGATTATAGTCTCTCATATACTGGTTATCCTTCAGTGTTGGAAGGATACACTGATGCAAGTTGGATCAGTAACACTGAAGACAATTCGTCTACCAGTGGCTGGTTATTCCTACTTGGTGGAGGTGCAATTTTCTTGGGCATCCAAGAAGCAAACTTGTATCACCAGTTCAACAATGAAATATGAATTTGTGGCTTTAGCAGCTGCTGATAAAGAAGCTGAATGGTTGAAAAACTTGCCTCTTGAGATTCCATTGTGGCCTAAACCTATAGCACCTATTTCTATCCATTATGATAGTGCAGCTACATTAGCAAAGGCTTATAGCCAGATGTACAATGGGAAGTCTAGACACATAGGTGTAAGGCATAGCATGATTCGTGAGCTTATCATGAATAGGGTGTGGTATCTATAGAGTTTGTTAGATCTCAACAAAACTTAGCTGATCACTTGACGAAGGGGTTGGCTAGAGACTTGGTTTTAAAGTCTGCTAAAGGGATGGGTTTAAAGTCCAACTTAGTCACTGAATACTAAGACAACCAACTCCCTCGTGAGGAAACTTGGGAGCTGAGTTCAATGTGGAAAACTGAATATTCAGTGTACTGTAGCAGATGTTTTATATTACATCCCAAGGTTTGTGCTCAGAACTAGCTGGAAAAGGAGGATGAAGTTATTACTTCTTAATGGTTAATTTTCTTCGAAAAAGTGCTTGGCAGGAGCATGAATAAAGAGGAACCACCTATGTGAATGTTGAAGTTTTGCTGCTTCAGGGAGCTTATGACTTTTGGCTCTTACAACATTTATGAATTGGATATGGACACATGACTTGTATAGTGTCAGGAGCTTTTAAGTGTTTGAAATTGTATGTGTATTTTATCTTCAGGTATTCAAATGGGTTGAAGGGTTCAATTCTTTGGAACACCCTGATTCTCGAATATTTGAACGTGTAATGTACTAAGATGGAAATTCAATCCTCAGGATATTTTCGTTTATGCATATGTTTTGTTTAATGATTAATTTTCATGCAAAGGAAGTGAACTAAATTTAGGGAGGATTGTTGGAAAATTTAGTGCACTTGAGGGATCAGTTCAAATCTGGTAATGGGTCAGGAGGTACGGAGTGTACACCCATCAGGTCCCTGAACACCCTGACTCATATAGTGGTTAAGTGTTATTCAGTGTCCGATGAAATTCAGTGAGTTCACTCTTTGAGGGAGTGATACTTTGGACTGAATGGTATTCATCAGGATGATTAGTTCAGCTCAGGGTGAAGGATCTCATCAGGGAGTTGATGTCCTTAGGGACTAGCTCATCAGTGAGTTACTCACTGGACTGAATTCCAACTTGGTTTGTAACTACTTTGACCTATTCAATTGGCAGTTATAACTGTATTAATGATCATATTTAATTGGTAGTGTAACCACTAATACCTATTATTATTGAGGCAAATTAAGTGGGATTAATGGGCCGTTAATCACTCTTAATTCCATTGACTAGGGTTGAGTAATCTTGCCTATAAATAGGAAGATCAAATCATGCATGAAAGATATACAGAAAACACATAACACTTGAACGCAAAAGGTTATTGATTTGTGACTAATTCAACAACAAACATTTGGTCTTATCCCAAGTAGATATTCGTGATACCCAGGCATTAGGGTCGAATAGTTTACTTTGGAAAGTGATAACACGATTCCAAGTGATATTCGGTAACCTTAATTGGTACGTAGTTAGACTATTGATTATCTTCACCCTGTTCTGAGCTAATAACCACCAACACCCCCCCCCCCCCCCCCCTCATTTTTGCTTTGATATATACTGTTAAATCGCCCCGCAAACTGAAATTCGGCCATTTAATCTCATATTTAGGATTACTGCCTTCAAAATCTTTCCCCCTAATGTTTTTTTTAGATAAAAATCATTTTCATCAGGAAAGTACCTCGCAGTTATCAATAACAACGATCTCAACATAAACTAATTAATCTCGTAAGCAAATTACCTCAATATTGGGTATGAGAGGTTATGTAACGGGTCAAAACACAATTGGTAGCGGGTATAACGGTTCAAGTCGGTATTGGTTGATCGAATTTTTCCAGCTTATGTCATAATAAGCATTTTTAAGCCCATTAAGTCCCAAAATAAGCCAAAAACAAATGGGGCTTGTGAAACATAACCCGAAAACAGATAACTCATAAACCCAAAAATAAGCTTAAACAAACACCCCCTTAATGTACTAACACGACTAAACCTCTATAAAAAAACACCCAATAAGGATTTAAGATAAAAAATGGAACAGTTCAGATGTTCCATTAGAAGTGTTTCAGATGGGCATCTTAGAGTCAAAACACGTAATGCAATTGAACAGTTAAGACAAGTTAAGGCAACTGTTAGTCAAAACAGTTTCCTTTGGAAAGTTCCTCTATAAGTTGAAGATATTTTGCTTGTCAAAATATTTTATCATGTTTCACTAGGAGAGAGAAACCTTTCATGGATCAGCAAGACAATACTTGTCTTAAATTGACTTTGTTCTGATAAGTCGTTTTGTAATGTTTGTTAATTCCTTTTATCAGCAAAGCTGTAATACTTAAAATATTTTTTGTTTAATCTATCAGACTTTTAAGCATCCAACATATATACTGATTTTTCTTTCTCTAGCATCTAATTACAATTGAGAAGGTAAGGACCAATACCCCCTTGTAAAAGTCCTTCAAGTTTATTGATCATTATTAGCTTAGGAACATAAATAAGTAAAAAATTACAATGCTAAAATTACAGGTTGTCTTTAGAATAATCCGTGGTCACCCACATGAAACTTACAACTGTTTTACAAACCAATTCTCAAAATAAAACCATTACAATAGCTAAACAACAATCGTCAGACACTGGGGTTTTTATAGTAAAGTACATTTTTCTTGGACCTAAAGACACACTTAGAACGATATGTCGAGCGAATTATATCAACAAACAAAATGTATTGCGCCTTAACATAAATGGTTAATGGAATCAGAGCAAATCCGCTGATAAGGATAGGAATCCATAAAAAATCCTTCTGGTAAAGAACAAAAAAGCTGACACTAAAAGCGACCATCATGGATGTTATAGATAGAAAAAGATATGACATACCGACTATCAACTTTCTGGGTAATGATTCCAAAAAATCAACTTCGGCATAACGAGACGTGAAGACATATAAGAACATGTAGAGGATTGAAGCAGAAGATGAGAACAGAGAGATGGCATCTGCCACAACGAAAATCTTAAACGATGTTTTTGGTTGAAAGATAGGGATACCACTGTTTTGATCATATGCTCCCGGAACAGTAAAAGCTGCAGCAAATACCATGGTGGCAACAAGCGCGGCTACCACCATACATTGACTAGCTATGTCTTTCATCCATTTTTCGCCATGCGTGACCATATCTTTGTGCTCCTTTGTGAATAACTGATGTGGTGTTAAACCATCACTGTTCTTCCGATCCCTGTATGATGGAGGGATTATTGACTCTACTTCCTGCACACAAACATATTAGAATAGTTATAAACAATTTAATTTTGTAACCATGGTTTTAGGCAGACAAATCTATAGGGTTTGATTCCACCGCCACACGGACTCAAACCGGTAAAGCCCTTCTCTTCTTTTTTTGTAAAAGTTAGCGTCATCATTTTATGGTTATATGAATGCTATAATAGAGAAGAGATGAGTTCTTTAAGACTCAAAATAATCCTAGAAGCTCATAGTGGAATTAGTATATGTACCTGAAACCATAATAGTTCTCGTTGCATATCTAAAGCGACTCCTGACACATTCTCGAGTTGCCTTCGATTTACTGTCAACTTCCCAATTAAATGCAACATGTTGTTGTCTTGCCTATCTCTCATAGGAGTTATCATATCCTTCATTGCGCCTATCTCGTACAATAGGTTATAGATACCCGCATGACGATGTTTGATAGCAATGTGAAATATAGTTTGATTGTTATCATTTACCTTCCATATGAGATCAGGATATCGACGGATCAGCTCAATTAAAAAGTTAGTATTACCCATTTCTGCAGCAACGAATAGTACCCTAGAAGAATATTTCTTTCTTGTATAGGTTTTAGCACGCATATCCTCAACATGGCGAGATATGACTTTCTGTACTTTCTGAGCTAGATCTTCCTTTCCAGCTTCTTCATTTATTAAGTTCTGAGTATCATCATGTAATTCCATAATATGTTCCGAAATGTGATTTTGTATTTCCTGAGCTTGATCTCCCTCAGCAGATGCTATCTTGCTGCCTTGCTTATTTACTAAAGTCAGTGTTTCAACATGCATATTCACAACATGTTCAGAAATAAGGTTTTTTAGTTTAGAAACTTGTTCTGGATCATTAATTATCTTTAGAGAATCTTCTTGAAGTTTGTCTAGATGTTTGGAAATAAGTTTATTGAGCTGTATAAATTGAACGAGCCTTCCGGGACCTGACCCAGTTACATCTGGTGGCCCTCTGAGTATATCATCGATATCCTTCTTTGGTAGTTTCACAATATATTCCCAGAGGATTTTCAGTAACTCCATTGCTTTATGTTCCTTTTCAGAAGTTCCCACCTTTAAACCGATTGATGCCAAAACTGAAAGAAATGACCCGCAATGAACAGTGTTATATGATAGGTTTAACGCTCAAGCTTAGTTGTGGGCTTGGGTTCATTAGGTTTAGGGCTAGGTTGTTATTTTATCACTATTAATACACATGCAATGTTACTTGTGTAATCACAAAACACAATCCAATAAAAGATCTATTTGTTGTTTTATATGGTATTAGCAACTCGTTGATGATTCGGAGGGATCCTCACTTTATTTATTGTTGTTTTTTTTCCTTCATTTAATTAGACTCTTCTTTTATCCAATAAACCCTAGCATCCAAAATCCTAGCCGTCATTATGCAATTATTATGTTGATTTAGCCACTAATCAAATAGTTTTGTTGCATCTACATAGCTTTTTATTTATACATGTAGATCAATGTTGTATTCGAACATAGTTGATCATAAAAATGTCACTCCTACCTAAAGGTAAAGCAAGCTATGACGTAAAAAAATACAACAAGGAGAAAATCATCAAGCAATATAAAACTTTTCCACGTAATACGACTCTACCTCCATGCAAATAAACAACGAGAAAAAGTGCAAAACTCAAAAGAAGACAAAAAACAAGAAGGAAATTTCAACATTCTATCTGGTTTGTTCATCTGAAACCTCCTGTTCAAACTGCACGAGAGTGTTAGATGACAGGTTAAGGCCCAAGCCTAGGTGTGGGCATGAGTCCATTAGGTTTAGGGTTAGGATTGCTTGTTCGGTAAGCTATGTTATCACTATTAATACATACGTAATGTTACTTGTGTAATCACAAAACACAATTCAATAAAAGCTCTATTTGCTATATTACATGGTATCGGAGGTTTAGGTTCAACTCACTACAAAATAGTTGTCCTCCGGTCATCGGCTACTCGCCAATGATTGAGAGGGATCCCAATTTGTTTACTTTTTTTGCTTTATAATTTTGTTTAATAGACTTTTTAGAAAATCTAAATCAAAAACCCTAGACACAAAAACTCTAGCCGTATTGACACGTCTTCTATTATGTTGCTTTAGCCATCAATCAACAAAATTTGTCTCATCGGCATTACTCATTGTTTTACAATTGGAGATCACTTTCGTTTTTTGCAAATAGTTTGTCGCAAAATTGACGCTCCTACCTAAACTCAAAGCAAGCCATGAGTGGGAAAAAACGCCACGCAAAAGAGGAAGCCACAAAAAATAAAAACTATGTTGCCAATTACAATTATATTTCCATTCAAACAAACAATAAAGAAGATGAGAGAAGAAAAGAATAAGAGGATTCAACATATGTTCTGGTTTGAACTGGTTTGTCTATTCGAAAGACTCCTTTGAAACTGCAGGGGAGTGTTAGATAGATTTATTGGCCCAAACCTAATAATAGGTTTGGGTCCATTAGTTTAAAGTATGGATTATGTTACTTATTATCAAAGTTATGTATTTAATATTAATACACATGCTATCTCATATGTAAGACATTTCAATCGATAGAACTATTTTATTACTGTAGAAGGATATAATACTCCGTAAGTATATTGTATTATTAGGAAAATTATTTAGAGAGTGCATATGATATAATGAAATATTAATAGATCCAAACTTAAAATCGGACTTGGGTCATATTTATCCACCAAGTATATTTTATTACTAGGCAAATTATATATTTATAGAGTACATATGATATAATGAAACCTTAATAGATCAACTTACAATTGGACTTGGGTCATATATATCCACTAATAAAGAGGTCCCAAATTGAAAACAAAAATGTAAAAATGAAAAGGGGTCTTTGAATTCGCAAGCTGATGGTAAAGAGCTTATAGGATCATTGAATATTGTTCAGGCTAAAAACAGTTCTCAAGATGGAAAAGTTTATGGTGCTAGTTTGATGAATAGTGAATCATACATAGGAAGTGTTCAAGCTGATTCTAAGAAGGGTCAAATATTCCTAAATTTTAAGGCCGGATTTAAGCATGTGTAGGGTGCTTGACCGGTCAGGCCTTCATTTTTTGGGGGCCCGAAAATGATGCTGTTGTAATTCAGTTTTAGTGTTAAATTGATGATAAAGTAGATAGTTTGATTCCTACTCTATATAATGTAACTTGATCAGTTTCATTTGATCCAAAAAGAAGTTAAAACAGGGGCTTGTGTTTAATACACATTTCAGATGAAGAATATGATAAGTTTACGACTTGTACAAATACCCCAAGTGTTTATATGTCTTACAGTTTTGTCCCTGCTATTAGTAATATATTTTCTAATAGATGCAAAAGAGTTTATATAATTGACAGTTTTAATCTTGTTTAAAATATTATTTCTCATCTGTGATCAAATACTATTTCAAATAATAGAATAGTTTTATTTTTGTTGATAAAAGTTTCTAAGGTTCATTCGCAATGTGCCATTGATTCTTAACCAATGGACACTAGATGCGAATATTATGAAGGAAGATGTTTCTAATATCCCTATTTGGGTGAAGTTCCATGATGTTCTACTTACTGCGTTTACAGAAGATGGGTTGAGCTCTATTGCAACCAAACTTGGTAACCCGTTGATGTTAGATTCTTACACGACTGCTATGTGCACTGATTCTTGAGGTGGGCTAGTTATGCAAGAGCCATGGTTGAGCTTAGAGCTGATGTTAAGCTGAGAGATACTACAGCAGTGGTTGTTCCTAAATTCCATGGTGAAGGGTTTACTACGAGCACTATCCATGTTGAGTACGAGTGTTTTTAATGAATAAGAAGAAAGTCTCGAATGTGGTGAACAATTTGAAGAAGCTTAGACAGCCTGTCGGACAAATTGTTAGAGGAATTCCGGTTGGTTCAAAGCCTAAGCCATATGTTCTTAAACATTTTTTTAGAGTAATATATTTTACCGGGGCTCTTGCCCTTTTAACCCCAAAAAAGAAGTTTTGAAGGTGATTTTAAGAGTTTGAAAAATGTTTTATACTCCATTTTTTATACTTACAATGCATCTTGCTATATGATAAACTTTCTTTCACACATGATTTACTTATTTCACAAATAGGAAGCATATTTGGTAATTAAAGATACAAAAATTTAAATCTAAAGAACACCTTGTTAATAGTCTATTTTGTAATAATGGCACATGGCCTCTAAAATTCACGGGACGGCCTTGATCAGACGTGGTTCTATAGGTGAGCCTCTCGCCATCCGGATAGCGAGTGATTTTTTTTCTATTAATCTATAACTCGGATTTTAGTGTTTTTGTTTGTATTTATGTTTTTTTTTTTCTTCGAGTGTTTTTGTTTTTTGAATGACAATTGATAGTGTCATTACGTATACTCATGTGAATTAAAAATCAAAATTAATTTTTGGTTTATTTTGATTCATGAGATATTAGTGAAATTAATTGTGTGAATAAATTGTGACGGGTTGTCATTATGTCTACTAATGTGAATTGAAATCAAAATTAATTTGTAGTTTATTTTGATTTATGAGACATTAGTGAAATTAATTGGGTGAATTAATTTTGACCGGTTTTCTCGTATCCCTATTCCTTATAAGTTGAGAGCTCTCCTCTCATTTCTAAATACCGAAAAGACACAACTTCATTACTACTCTCCTTTTGTTACCGTTCATAATTCGTGTGTATCTGTTTCGTAATAGAAGGAAGGATTTGGTTCACCTTGATAACCTATTTGTGCTAACGGAGTTATCTGTTGTTGTATCCTGGGAGATAGACGTTCACAATTCTCAAGCACCGCGGAGAGGACGAATTTGTCTTAAGGAAAATGTGAGCATCACAGGCCTCAACATTTTTCTTGTTTGTGTTTTTGAATCTCCACGATCAAAAGATTTACGGTATCGATTCTACACTTCACGTTTTTCTATATTATTGTTTATTTATCTCTAATAGCAATACACGTAATATGTACTATAGGATATTCTTTTAGTTTTCTTTTACTTTAAACGCCGTTCTTATAAGTTACATTTTTAGTTTTTGAGAGTGTTTTTCTTACGCTAGTAATCTTTGTTATGATTACAATGTTAGTGTTTGTTTTAAAGAAAATGTCAAATAAGAATAAAAAAATAGGATCTACATGCGCTTATAACATGTTATAGTTATGTGTTAAAAATTTTATAGGGATAAAGCTAACATGACGGCACCTATAACTCATTGCACGTAGCACTCTTAGCAAGAAAGGATGAACAAAGAAGCATCACATGAGATTTTTACCTGAATAGATAGTTCTTGTAATGAAACTAGATTTTGTTTCCGAAAACGCTTTAGGCTTTCGTGCCAGAACTCCGAGTACTCTGCTACTCCTACCAAGGTATGGATACGTTTTCACTATATGTAGTGCAATATCTAAAAGATATCAGACAGTTAGTTGGTAAGGGGAAATGTTACAACTAAAATGAATGAACAATGAAAATAAAAGTAAAACACCATCAAGATTTGTCTTTTACATGAATAAAATAGTAGACATGCATTAGTTTTTTCTAAAAGTTTGTTAAGTAGCTGGTTTAAACACTTTCTATATAGTGCCCGATATCGATCGCCACCAAGCTAGTTAGGCCCCACATGATGGGGCGTGGTAATTGAGATGGGGATGAGGAATAAGATTCATCCCGATATTCTTTGCCCCCTTACTGTCCCAAGCTATCCCCGAAAATTCAGTTAAATGATGAGTTAATAACTAAGAGTACTAAACTGGGAAAACGAGTAGTTGAGAAAGATATACGTACACAGATTTTAATAATCAACTAGCTAATTAGTTAAAGCGTTTAGGTGAAATAAGTTGGATGCCTACCGAACATGTCACTTTCGACACATTTCTCAAGAAGCCAACCGCGAGTTTCATCTGTCCAACCTTCACCATCTAATGCCCGTGGAGACTTAAAATGACGGCTGCCAGGTTTACCTCTCCAACAATATTCACCGCCCAATGCCCGCCGAGAGTTAAAATAATAAAGATATTCAACCACTTCATTACTTCCAAACGTGGCTGCCGCATACAATGGCATCATTGTCCCATGATGACCAGGGATTTTCAGCAAGGCATCATTCTTTTCAGCCAAAATCTTAACCATTTCAAGGTTTCCAGCTGCAGCTGCCAAATAAAGGGCGGTATTGTGATTTTTGTTTACAAGTTCCAAGTCGGCCTTTGACATCTCATCTACCAGATTTTTCACAAATTCTATCACCTGTTTGCTTATATTTGCGGACACCGCCACGTGAAGTGCTGTTTCACCATTTTCAGTGATACCATACCTTACCAACTCTGTGTTCGTTATAAGAATGGCTTTAGCGGCTTTCCAGTCACCTCGAATGGATGCTTCATATAGAGGGGCACCATATTCAAAGTAATCCTTTTTTCTACCACCTATTTAGTAGTTTCAATGAAAAGTAAGTAAGTGCCCTGTTATTGGAAAACTGCAACATTCTATTCACTAACATGTTACTGTATATATTAGAGTAAATTACACCATTCGTCTTTGTGGGCTGGAAGATTGGTTCAAGAATTGAAGAGTTATCTCAACTGGCTACTAACAATAGCATTTGGAGCATTCTAAGGAGGATTGTGATTGGTGCAGTAGTATGTATATTTTGTATGACAAGAAAGGAACAATATCTCTTTGATAAAGGTGAAAGAACAGATGAAAGTTTAGTGCAGAATATTGTGGATACTATCAAGTTGAGAATGATGAGTTTCAATGTCAAAGTTTCAAATGCAGTCAATGAAGTGGAGACTAAGTGGAGTATTTGTCTGAAAAGAATTAGTCAAAGCAAAGCATAATGAAGAGAATAGTGTAGTATTATGTTCTGCATTCTGATTTCAGTATGTTAGTGGAATATAGATAGAGAATGCTTGTTTAGAGTTAGCATATTTGTGGGATCCTACAGTAAGAATGTAATGGGGCATGTCCATTTGCATTCACGGGATCTTTGTACTTTTTTGTGAAGTACATAAAATTTCTCCTTTTCACAATATATATATATATATATATATATATATATATATATATATATATATATATATATATAGGGTATCTTTATTTTCAGAACCCTGTTAAGTGCGGGAACTACGAGAACTCCAATTTTGCATTAGAAAACATGCATGTTCATATAAAACATGTATGTTTTCTTACATACACGTTAATACACATACCTGCGTAACATACATGTTCATATAAAACCCAGTTAAGTGCAACATATCAATGCAAAATGGTTTTATATGAACATGTATGTTTCGCATGTATGTGTATTAAGGTGTATGTAAGAAAACATACATGTTTTATATGAACATGCATATTTTTTAATGCAAAATTGGAGTTCTCACAGTTCTCGCACTTAACAGGGTTCTGAAAATAAAGCCCCTATATATATATATATATATATATATATATATATTATATATATATATATATATATATATATATATATATATTGGCCTGATGTGCATGAGCATGACAGGAAAACAAGATACCATGTTTTTTGTAAGATCTGGTAAAAACTAAAATGATAATGTGTTTAAAATCTATACTACCTTATAATGTATTTAGGACATCTATATTTAGAAGTCTTAAAATGTTTAAGACCAGAAACATTTCTTTAATAGGAAAGATGCATGTACACCACTTTAATGCACATAATTTTCAGACTTACAAGACAAGAAGCATAGTGTACACCACTTTAATAAACATATTAAAAAAACACCATATTAATTATATTTAATGAAGTCAATTAATTAATTGGTCAATAAGTACCATTAACACAATTATTAAAACACCCCTTACATCACAAATACAAATTATCAAGCATATTATACAATCAAATTAAACACAATTCCTACATTAAATGTCACTAATACAAATAATAAAGCACATTATACAAATATTCAGGCCCGAACGGGCAACGGGGGGCTTGAGCCCGAACGGGTGCGGGCCAAACATGCTCGAGCCAGAACGGGCACGGCTTAAACGAAATTCTTGATATCCGTAATTGTCAAAAAAAACATAATAAACTAAAATACATGATTTATATATATATATATATATATATATATATATATATATATATATATATATATATATATATATATATATATATATATATATATATCACAACTCTTAAGGATCGTTTGATTTGTGTGTGTGGGGGTGGGGGGTGGGGTGGTGGAGGGGGGTGTTGTTGTTTATCTACAAGTTGTTTGTTATGCTTTTTAAAAGATAAAATTGATTTGGTTTTTTTATTTCGATTGGTTTTGATGATGTATGTAGATTGACTATGTGAAATTAGCATCTTTATTGTTTTGTGTTTTTCAGAATTTCAATTTTAAGAAAACCAAAACTTGAAAGACTAAACAGGTGAAGAAGATAAGTTAAGAATAAAATGACTATTTCACTTTCATGTGTAAAATGACTATTTGACCTTCATGTGTTACGCGCATGAAGGATTTAACGAGCGTTAGCGATGATTGTTAGAGAGAGATAAACAGCCATTTTTTTGGTCACGGGACGAACCACTGCAGTCAACGCGAACCACAAAAACGAACTGTGTAATTTACTCTAACATATTATTTTATTGCATTTTTTTTATAGGATTCAGGGGGTGCTTGGTGGGGGGTAAAGGGAGGGTGGGGAATGGGTAAGGAATTGAAGATGGCCCACATTCTTTAAATAATGTTGCTTGGTTACAGAGGGCTAAGGTATTGATTACCCCGTACTGGGTAATCAATCATTATAGAGTAAATTGGGGGGTAAGGTATTGATTACCCACCTCACTCATTCCTTTGCATTCCTTTCCCTTTCCTTTTCCCTTTCCCTTTCCCCTACTTTGAACCAAGCGGACCCTCAATTTTACTTAATACTCATCTCCATGTGGGAATGCTACAGAAATGAAACGCCTTCCATAATAAAAAATAGAAAAGAAAAAAGAAAAAGAAAAAAATAAAAGAATGTAGTAAAAAATTGCAGTGAAGGAACAAAAGAGCAGAATGACTGGATAGCAGAAATTACCGTCAACCATAACTTGATTCGGTGAGTTCTTTTCTGGCATTCCTGTATAGTCGAATTGCCTAGAGAAATGCCTAGAGAATGGAGTATCATTCCTTTCTCTATTGATATGGCTAGTTTTATGAATAAGGATACGGTTATAGATATAGCTATCGCTATCTTTATTGATATTGCTATTGATATTGTTGTTGTTATCGATATCCATGGCTTATCGGACTCAGCTCCCTCCCTTGTATGGTAAAAATAATATAAATGATTAGATCAAGCGAAAATTGTGTATGTGTGAGCGAAGGAAATTATTGAAGGCTTTTCAGATATGATTATTTCAGTGATTATTTCAGTTTGTATTCTTTCAATTATTTATAGACTCTAGTTCCCTTGATTAAGTCAACGTCAACGTCAACGTTCATACAAAATACGTAGAGTATATGAACAAGATTAAAAGTTTAACAAATACTCGTTAACTTTACTTCATAAGGAACAAAATAATTGTGCCTCAACAATAAACACAATAATATATATATATATATATATATATATATATATATATATATATATATATATATATATATATATGGATATCTTGGCTAAAATTATTGTAGCCAAGATGAATACAATCCTTACTAAAATTACACAAAAGATGATTCAGGACCCACTAAAATAATTCAGGGACCCACCAAAAAATTCAGGCACACACAAATTATAACATGAAATTTTAGAGAATTGACTATATATATATATATATATGGATATCTTGGCTACAATTATTGTAGCCAAGATGAATACAATCCTTACTAAAATTACACAAAAGATGATTCAGGACCCACTAAAATAATTCAGGGACCCACCAAAAAATTCAGGCACACACAAATTATAACATGAAAATTTAGAGAATTGACTATATATATATATATATATATATATATATATATATATATATATATATATATATATATATAGGGGAAAGTTAATATGAGATCAAACTTAAAGTTGTAAAAATAAGATATAGTCTAAACAGCCACTAAAAACATTTATAAATAACCATATTAGCAATAACGCGCAAAATATAAAATGTTAATACGAATTAACATTTTAGCAACTAATAACGAATTGGTACATGAGTTTGGATTAGTGATACGCAATTATAAATTTACATATCGAATCGAAGTGTATTACCTTAACCTGATACACATTACATGTCGAATCAAAGTGTATCACATTGGTTTCATCAAATTTAAAAATAAAATCATCGGAACTTTAGCAATTTTAGTTGTAACTAATGAAAAATTTAATTTTGTTTTAATGAGAATGTCACTTGTCAAATTTTAGTCGGATCTCATTTTTACAATTTTAAGTTTGGTCTTATATGATCTAGATTGTATATATATATATATATATATATATATATATATATATATATATATATATATATATATATATATATATATATATATATGGTGGGGTTATTCTAAAAAGTCTATTCTAATAAAAAGTGTAGAAAGAATTATGCGAGTAACATGTGTCACCCCCATGCCACATCATATGACACGTGTCATCCCCCCCCCTCCGGCCGAAATTTTATCTTCCCACCAAAATTTTTTTTTTTTTTTGGGAAAAAAATTTTCACGCCAAAGATTTTTACTGTAGCACTGTTATAAATTTACTGCATCATGGTTATAAAGTTACTGCATCACGTTTACTGTATCACAATTATGATTTTACTGCATCACGTTTACTGCATTCATGGTTAGGGATGGCAACGGGTCGGGTTCAGGGCGGGTTTTAGTGTACCCGTACCCGTTTATAATATCCAAACCCGTATCCGCCCCATTAACCGCCGGGTACCCGATTAATATTATCAATCGGTTTTTTGGGTTTCCCCGCGGGTTTCGGTTATCCTCAATTGAATAATATATGGACAAAATTACGGTATTAAGGTTAAGTCACACACTAAAATCCACCGAAAAAAAAACACCCTAATATATTCATTTTTTGTTAAAGTTAGAGAAAATGAATATCGTATCAAACGATTTAATGCTTTTGAATAATTCATGTACAAAATAAAATATATTATGTAACAGAGATACGTATATAAAAAATATAATGGAAGAAATTATATATAATGTATATATATTCAAGTTAAATATAATATCAATAAAGCGGATATAGATTCGGGTAAACGGATACGGGTACGGGTAATCGGGCGGGTATTACCAGAACCCGTACCAGAACCCGTACCCGGCTAAAAAATTATATCAATACCCAAACCCGCATCCAAACCCGCCAACTCGCCTCCGAACCCGACCCAACTGGTTCGGGTTTCGGTTTTCCCTGTCGGTTTCGGGTGCTTTTGCCATCCCTATTCATGGTTATAGTGTTACTGCATCATAGTTATAAAAAACTGCATCATCCTAAGTTTTCTGCATCATATGTATGTAACTGCATCACAGTTAATGCATTATAGTTATAAAAACTGCATCATCATAAGCTTTCTGCATCATATATCTATGTAATTGCATCACAATTAAAATATGATTCTTTTTTAAGTTTTGGTGCATCTTTATTATAAGTTAGTTCATCATAGTTAATAGTTTAGTGCATCAACTATGCTGCAGTAATTTATAACATTAATGCACTAAAATTTATAACTGTGATGCAGTAACTTTATAACTGTGATGCAGTAACTTTATAAGTATGATGCACTAAAAAATTTGGCAGGAAAAAAAATTTTGGCCCCCAAAAAAAATTTTTTTTTGGCAAGAAAAAAAAAATCCCGGGGGGGGGGGGGGGGGGGGTGGGGGGGTGGTGACACGTGTCATATGATGTGGCATGAGGTCACTCTCACAATCCTTCCTGCACTTTTTATTATAAGGGACTTTTTATTTTAATCTCTCTCTCTCTCTATATATATATATATATATATATATATATATATATATATATATATATATATATATATATATATATATATGGTCCCCTTTTTACGAGAACCACTTTATGTGCAATAACTGCGAAAACCAATTTTGTACAATTAATAAAGGTGAGTGTGCAACATTTTAATGCAAAATGGCATTTTTGTGATTAATTGAGACCTCATTTCCTTGAAACATTAATGAAAAGGTAAAAAGGGCATTTTATTTTATACACTATCTCATTAACTGCATGCTAAAAAAAATGGGATTTTTTTCAAAGTTTCCTCCATGATATTGATCATACAGCAAGTTGCAAGTAACAGCATAATTGATCTTCATTATTTATTTATAAAAACACACACCAATTTCACCTACAAACCTAAACCCCCAAATCTTTTGTAGCGGTAATAATCAAAACTGCTCTTCAATCTTTTTTTTCAAATAACAAAAACGATCAATGGAAGGTACGATCATCATTGATCTTTGATTGTATTTTTTATATTTTATATTGTTATTGTTGATGGTTTATGGTGCGATAGGTGAATGTGAATGCATGTCTGTTAATAAGCATTATGAATGGTTAATAAGCATGTTTTTCAAAGTAGTAAACAAGGGTGTTTGGATAATGTTGAAAGTGTTTGTCTAGTGGCCAGGGGTGTTTGGATACTGAAAAACCTAGTAGTGACCAGGGTTTTTTGCAGTATGAATGGTTAACAAGTATTTTTTCAAAGTAGTAACCAGGGGTGTTTACTACTTGTGTATATGTTACTTAAGTAGTTGTTACTTTGTATGTTATTCCTTTATTTAACAAAATTTTAATGTATACCTTTCAGGTTTAAGAGGAAGCGGACGGAATAGAGTTATGATTAGGAACAAAGTTATGATTTGTTTGTTTTTTTTTGGATGTGAACTTGGAACTTCTTATTTTGATTAGGAACAAAGTTATGATTTGAAAAAAAGGCAATTATGACCTTTTTTTGGTTTATTTTATGCTTCCTGGTTTTGTTTTTTTATCTTTTTAAAGACTGCAATGGTTGGTAACATAAGTATGTTTTAAAAACATATATGTTATCAAAACACTTATGTTATGATATGTTGGTATGAGTTTACTATATTCTCATGTATGTTTTAAAAACAAATATGTTATCAAAACACTTGTGTTATGATATGTTGGTGTGAGTTTACTCTATTCTCATGCAACTCTAATAGTGTAAATTCAAATATAAAGTATACATATTTCAAAAGTCTTAACATTAACATCTAATTTTTATTAAAACATACATGTTCTCAAAAACCATGAATATTTCAAAAGTCTTAGCATTGACATCTAATTTTTTATTAAAACATACATGTTCTAAAATCATGTATGTTTAATGATTGATTTAATCATACATGTGTAAAAACATGTTTGTTTAAATGGAAACAACTAAGAATTTGTTGGTATCTTCTCAATGAACATGTATGTTGTTATGAGCAAAACAGGTGTGTTTCCAGGAAAAGAACATGTACGTTTCTAGGAACATACATGAATATTGGTTTTTTTTTTTTTTTTTTTTTTTTTTTTTTTTTTTTTTTTGTTTTTTTTTGGTTTAATGTTGGTATGACTCTATTTGTTTGGTTTTATGTTGGTATGACCTTAGTATATGTGCTTTCACATCCAAAGTTCATTATAATTATGAAAACATGTATGATTCATAGCATTAAGGTTTAGAAACATGTCTGTTTTTAATGAACATGTATGTTTATTAACATGGATGTGTTAACAACAATCATGAATATTTAAAAACCAGATACACATTCAATGAATACATAAATTATTTAAAAACTATAAGCAATATAAATCCAAGATAATGTAAAAACACTATTGTAAAGTAATTGTATTTGATGCAGATTAAAAATGAATATTTCTATAATATTACTTCTCCTAAGCATCTTCATCATCTTCACCAGATGACTCAGGTTCCTCATCTTCATCATGTTCCATATCTTGATCAATGTTTTCATATTCATCCCTTAACTCATCTTCATCAACTTCCTTGTCTTCCGCATCAGACTCGTCTGCTAACTTGGACTTCAGTTTTGAACATGTTGCTTTACTATGGTTTAGTTCACACACTACACACACGTTTTTTAGTTACAAAAACATCACCATTTTTAGGCTTCTCATTTACAGACATTTGGAACCCAATATCTGTGTCCATTTGGTATGTGAATACACTATGGGTCAATGTGATACAAATCGAATTCATTAGAATCCACAAAAAAAAACAAGGACGCAAAAAATGATCAAACACTATAACAAAATAACATATATCAGGTCAATGAAATGCATATGATCAATACGTTTAACATGATACAAAAACTATAACAAAATAACATGCACCAACATAAAATCAAACAACAGTGCAACATTAAACCCAACTTAGACACACTAAATAACATGCATGCACATAAAATAATAAATATCAATAAAATTATACTAAAATAAAAAAAAATCAATAAACAAGTGTGTGAATAATAGAAAATCGGAATAATACCATTTTTCATGTCTTGATCATGTCCCACATACTCAAAATCAAATGCTTGCTCAGATAACACAAGTACTCGATCATTCTGGTCAACCTACATGTTAATTTCTTGCTCACATAACACAAGTAATTGATTATTCTGGTCCTCAATGTTGTGAATTTCTTCATCTTGTTCTTGAACAATCTTTTCCATGATTAATCTTGCGTAATGTATAAAACATTGTGTGTTAGATATGATGTTTAAATTGATTTAGGGTTTGTTTCACACAATTGAAAAAGAAGATCCAGGAGGAAAAAAAAAAAAAAAACATATGGCAAAAGAATTCCATGATTGTAGGGAATTCTATATTTGAAAAAGATCATAATTAATGAATAAAATCATGTTTTATGAAATATTTGGCAAATTAAATATATGCCCCTACGCTATTAATTAAATAAAATAATAGGAAATCAATTAACTAAATTCTGGTTGGACAAAAGTGGTTTTCGCAGTTCTTGCGGATAAAATGGTTCTCGTTCGAAAGTTACACTATATATATATATATATATATATATATATATATATATATATATATATATATATATATATATATATATATATATATATATATATATATATATATATATATATATATCGAGAGAGAGAGAGAGAGAGAGAGAGAGAGAGAGAGAGAGAGAGAGAGAGATGTGATCTTTTGAGAAGGGTCCTTATAATGAGAAGGCTAGGAAGCCACCATAGCCCGCCATGTGTCCCTAATTAGACTTTCATTAAGATTAATACTTGCAGAGGTATTTTAGTCATTCTCATCCAACCTTATATAACATTTTATCTTCATTTTCTCAATTCAATTCACACAGTTCCTCTCATCTGTTCCTTCGATCCTCCCCATTACCACCGCCACTCTCCTCCACCTTCCCCACTGCCACCGCCAATCTTCTCCACCTTCCCCACCGCCACCGCCACTCTTCTCCACCTTCCCCACTGTTCTCCACCATACCTTCACCACTGGTAACCACCATTATCCTTCATCTTCATTATCTCATAAGATTCGATTTCTTAATTCAAAGAGTAATTCATCAACCTGATTCAAAATCAACAAATTCAACATCTATTTTTGAGATGCCGATTGATTCATCAAACTCTACTAAGTGTAGCTCTTCTAAAGTTAATGAGTGTAATCTCCTGATTCAAACACCTACCATTTAGTTTATGTGTTTTTATTGATTTTAGTATGTTTTATTCAAGGTTTGATTTAAAATTACATCATGTTTTCTTCTAAATCTAGAACAAAATGTAGAAAAATATAGATATAATACATGTTTAAGAAAGTTGCATACAAGGTGTTTGATAAAATGTCTCAACAAGACTTTATAACTGTGATGCAGTAGTATTTCATATTATGATGCAGTAAGTTTTTACTTTAACTGTGATGCAGTAGGTTATTTGTGTTTATATGCTTAGTTATTTAAGCGATGCATTTAATTTTGAACTGTGATGAAGTATGTGTTCAGTTTTCGTGTATAAGGATGGATGTATTAGGTTAAGCGTAGGTTTTGTTACGTCCGTAATGTTTGACTAGTTTATGCATAGTATGTTTTAGATTTTGAAAAGTGCTTGTTCGATTATTTGTAATGATGATGCAGTTGTTTTGATGAATTGATGCAGTAAGATGTATTTCGAAGTAAATACTGTTTGGTTAAGTCGTGATTAGTGTGTTTTAGATTTCAAAAAGTGTATGTGAGTGTATTTGAATGTCTGATGCAGTAGTTTAATGAATTGATGTAGTATGATGTGTTTTGCAGAAAATATTGTTTGACTAGGTTGTTCGTAGTGTGTTTTAGATTTCGAAAAGTGCTTGTGTGAGTATTTGTAATGATGATGTAGTAGGTTTAATGAATTGATGCAGTAAGATGTATTTTGCAGCAAATACTGTTTGATTAGGTCGTGCTTAGTGTGTTTTAAATTTCGAAAAGTGCATGTGAGTGTATTTGAATGCCTGATGTAGTAATTTTAATGAATTGATGCAGTAGGATGTGTTTTGAGGCAAATATTGTTTTGCTACATTTTTCATAGTGTGTGTTAGATTTCAAAAAGTGCTTGTGCGAGTATTTGTAATGATGATGCAGTAGTAAGATGTATTTTGCAGCAAACATTGATGTAGTAGGTGAATAAGGTTTCACTAGGATATACAATGGAAATCATAAGCATGAAATGGAAGCTTGTTCTTAACTTATTTTTGCTCCAATTGATGAGCTGTTTCCAGATGATGCTACTCTCATACCTTTGGGCGGATCCCAAATCGATTAGTCATTTCTTTTAGATCTCTATACAATCAACTTTTGAGTGAAATGAAAGAGTTATTGACTAAAGCTGAAACTGAGTATATTGTAGTATATACTATATAATCACATCATTACAACTCCGTACAATAAAATACATTGTTTTTGTTCTGCAGAAATTTAATGAAAGGTGGGAGGTGGATCATTACTTGAGTACAAGCGATTACCTTGTAGATAACACATACCGGTTCTTTGTGGCACTACCAAAGGAAAGAAGTGCAGTTTCAAATGGTGAATTTAGGAGGAAAATATCTCAAGTGGATGCAGGCGTTATAAGCAATCTGAAAAGAAAATGTCAAAGGTGGTTATGATGAATTTAGGAGGCAAATATATTAAGTGTATCTTAAAGTATTACTTACAAGAAAAGTTTGTGTTGTAAAATGTATATCATTTATTAATAAACATCAATTAAATATTATTTCAGTAATCATTCAATATGTTCGGCATCTTTCTTTTTTTACATATGTAATGCATCATGGTTATTGCATCATTTCTGTTATTGTTTAGTTCATCATTATGCAGTAGATGTATAAATTGTGGTGCACCAGTTAGTGATGCAGTAGATCTATACACTTTGATGCAGTATTTATACATTGTGATGCAGTAGCTTTTAACACTTTGATACAGTAAACTTATAGCACTATGATGCAGTAAATAAAAAGTGAATTTACTTGCCATATATTTCCATATGCATCATCATTACTGGTACTCCATAAGTATTCAATAACAAATAAAGATTGAATTTACTTACCAACATTCCTGATTTTACATTGTGATGCAGTGAGCTTACATCATTGTGATGGAGTAGATTTTATCACTTTGATGCAGTAAACTTATAACACAATGATGCAGTACATCTACACATTCTGATGCAGTGAATTTATTGTTACACCCCATGAACGATTTGACCAAAATTTAAAACTTTTACGCGGAAACACTTTGATCCGTTATTGACTCCTGTCATTCATTTATAAACTGACTAAAATCAATTACAAAACAAACATTGAGACTATTTTTAGAATAACTAGACTCCAATACTTTTAAAATGAGCGGTGTCACCCTAAAGTGCACTGTGACCCCTAAAGTGCACTATTTTCTTAAAATGATCCGTAACACTTTTTTTTAACATAAAAGCAAGACTTTAAACCTATATTAATATGAAATGAGTGTTTGATTTATGGTTAAAGTGTTAGTTTTATAGTTAAAGGTGATATGGTTAAGTGTATTATGCAAATGGGTCAAAACGGGTGTTTCCACCCATCACTTTGTAAAGCACATTTCTGCAGATCATTATGACCAAGTTTATGTATATATTTGATATTTATAATGTTCTAATGATTTCTGGAAGTTTTGGTGTTATGTAATGTTATAGAAGTTATTTTTACGGAAAATAGGTCAATAATGCACCAACGGGTCATGCAGAAAAAGGGGTGTTTGGGACAAGGTCCATTTAAACCAGTTTTGGGTCAAACAGGTCAAGAACTTTGGGAAACAAGGTATAATGTATATTTTAATTAAATGTGGATTACATGCTTTTAAGTATAGGTTTAAAGTGTTGCTTTTATGTTAAAAAAAGTGTTACGGATCATTTTAAGAAAATAGTGCACTTTAGGGGTCATAGTGCACTTTAGGGTGCCACCACTCATTTTAAAAGTATTGGAGTCTAGTTCTTCTAAAAATAGTCTCAATGTTTGTTTTGTAATTGATTTTAGTCAGTTTATAAATGAATGACAGGAAAATTACTGCATCATCATTACAAATAATCACACAAGCAATTTTCAAAATCTAAAACCTACTACATCACTTTTAACATTTACTGCATCAGTTCATTAAAATTACTGCATCATCATTACAAATAATCACACAAGCACTTTTCAAAATCTAAAACCTACTACATCACTTTTAACATTTACTGCATCAGTTAATTAAAATTATTGCATCATCATTACAAATAATCACACAAGCACTTTTTAAAATCTAAAACCTACTACATCACTTTTAACATTTACTGCATCAGTTAATTAAAATTACTACATCATCATTACTAATAATCACACAAGCACTTTTCACAAACTCCACCATAGTCATGAGATGCATCCTATCATTCTCGGCTTCTCCAAGTAATGCTTTAATCCAACCACCACTTTGCTAGAACTTGCGTAGAGATCTCAAGTGCAGCAGCATCCCACCTACCATGCAGAGGGACGGCTGCTACAGTTTCAAGCATCATTGCTTTTGCTATAAAAAAAATCTCTGATATTACCTTGTACCAAGTAAAACGTTGACCCTTAAGCAAACCAGCAACCCACAGTAATTGTAGTACCATAGAACAACCTTAAACACTAAAGAATGAAGCGTAAATATAGATAGAGAAAGTAAGTAGAGAGAGAGTAGGAGGAACTCTAGTGTGTGAAATAAAGAAGCTATGTTATTACTAAGAAAACCAACCAACTTCTTTTGAGGTCTTACATGAGTATTTATAGTGCTTTGTCTAGGGCTTCTCTTAACTTTAGATTTGTTACATATTTAGCCCATAGACTTTGTAATAACATGAAAACTAAACATAAACTATGTTAAGACATAACATAATAATATTCTAAATCAACCTATTACAAGACTTAAATAACCGACACTTGTTATAAATAAAATATGATCCTAACAATCTCCCCCTAAGTGTTGGTCATTGAGGTTGCGCGACGTCATCATCTTTGTCTTTTAACTTTATGTGTGACATTGTAGAATAATCCTTAGTCTTTGTTCCTTCATGCTTTGTGATCTTTGATGACTGACTTTTCATTGTTCTTTGTTCTTTTGTGATGTGGAGCAATCTGCCTTTCGTCACTTCTTTGACATTGGTGGTTATGCGTCTTTCCAACATGCTCATACATCTTCAGTCTTTGGGATACATTTTATAGTTCCCGTGCTTTCACACAGATCTTTGTCACTTTACTTCTGTAGATTCTTTTATATTGCGTAGAATCTTTCTTTGAACTTTTCTTTGCTTTGATCTTTGTGAGAACTTTCCTTTGACGTTGTGATGCATGTATGAGCATGTGGAATCCTTTGCCATGGAGATAATGTATAGCTGCAAGTAAACAGTTAGCAATAAATCAACCGGTACTTACAGATAAGGAATTAGAGATCGCCAACAACATAGTGTGAAGACTCCTTCTAACCCTTACAAAGGCTGTTCCCATTTCGGATAATCCCGAGGGAGCTTACGAGACCTACTAAATAGCTCAACGAATGGGTGAGTCGCTGGCGATCACTTAACGACTGTAAACCGTTTGAAACCATCGCGAACACTAAGCGTAACCCATAAAGAATTACCGAAGTCACCTGCTGTCAGGGCTGTTTGATGTTGACCCTGGCAGGAATTTCCATTCAATCATTGAGAATCACTATTGTGAATTCTCTTATAAATGTTCTGGCAGATTGCTAAGATCTGCGTAGGACTCTAAAGTTTACATCTGGCGTCCTTAATGATGAACAACCAGTGTATAAATATCATGTGTTCCTATGAGATCTTTTGATGAATCTCGGGGCTCTAGACTCGATAAGTGCAAATTTGGTTTCCTATGCGGAGATTAGGGAGAGGTCTCCTGCTTCAATATCAACCATCTCTAAGAGACAGGTCGATAGATTACACCGGTTCCCCGTGAGAATGAAACAAGCTCTTTTAAGAGAACTTGAGTGTCTAGAAGGTTAAGTGCAGTGCGTCACTGGGTCCATGACGTCTTTATCTTCAATACCAGTGTCACCTTAGCAACAACCAGTAGCATACGAATTGAACCCGGAGTCTGCCCTAAGGTTGAACATATGGAGGGCTATTTCTTTTCACCCTTTTTCATAACTTTTCTTTTTAATTCTTCAACCCCTTCTTTCTCCTTTCTCATTTTCTCCTTTTTTTCAATCATACATAAGGACTTCTAATTCTAATCTATTAGAATTGTCCTTGGGTAGATCCCTCTGGCTCTGGCGGATCATTGGACATAAACCTTATCATAATCACCTTATTACTCCATGATTATCCTAGATTTATAGATGACATGCCATAAAATCTTTTGTGAAAAATCTCTCAAAGTGTTTATGATTATAAAACATACTTTGTTACCACTTCGAGAGTTTTGAAATTTTTGAAAGACTCCCCCTTCACATGTGCTCATGAATTATTAAGAAATTTGCACATGTGGGAGGAGTTTGCACTTTTTGAATTGATCCACCTTCAGTGAACAAGACCACTTCGAGATACGTTTACATCACTAATTAGACTAGCTTGAAATTATTACCCGGCCTGGTCAAGTCCAAAGAAAGTTTCTCGAATTGGTACATTCTACTTAGACAAGTCCTATTCGAGACACGTTTACATCACTGGTTAGATCAACTTGAAATTATTACCCGTCCAGGACAAGTCTTTTCGATTACTGACATTTTGAGCTCCGTCAATTCGAGGGTTATAACTGAGTCTAGCTCTTTCGAGATTCAGCCACAATCTTTAAACATTTTTATTACATTTTAATCATGTCTTCTCCCCCTCAAAAATAGCATATTGTGATATTTTTGCCAATAGATTAAGAAAAATCTTTTGGAGAGAAAGACAGATTTTGCATGAAATTGGAACATTTTCAATTTTTATACTCCCCCTTAATGATAGCTCATTTTAAAATCACTTAAAGGTTTGGAGGGAGTTATCTTGAGCACTAATTTGAGAGATTTTGAGAAATCTTTTTAACAATCTTGAAAAAGTGCTCAAGAATTCTATTTTGAAAATGAGTTTATGTTTGAAATCTTTTTCGTTTGTTTAGACTCGAACTTTTTGAAAAAAATTTCGTCTCTGAACGTACGAGTCCTTGATTTGAAAATAATCAGAAGTCATCATTAGGGTACGGGTTTCGTACTGAAGTATACGAAAGCCATCGTGAAGAAACTTTTTAGAAACGACATGTTTTAGAAAAACATTTTAAATAACTCCCGTTCAAGCATCTGTACATGTCCGTATCATTGCTGAATGACATTTCTAGAAACATGCAGAATATTGATTTATACGAGAGACATGTCGTGAGAAGAATATTTTTGGATTTTTTGATTTTATATAGTTTTTGTATTTTTTGAAAATTTTCTATTTTTGTATTTTGTTTTTGTTGGTTTTTCAAATTTTGTACTTTGTTTTTCAAAAATATACAGCAAAGCGATTTTGAATACATTTTTCAAGAATATTCGAGAAGACGTTCTAACTCTTCAGGAGTTAAGCTTCGCATGCCAATTCGTCGAACTAAATTGTCAAACCGTTCTTTTGGAAGGGCTTTAGTAAATAGATCGGCGACTTGGTATTCAGTTTTCACAAAAAATAATTCAAAAGTACCCTCTTCTACGTGCTCTTTGATGAAATGGTAGCGGACTTTGATATGCTTAGTCTTTGAGTGTTATACGGGATTGCACGAGATGACTATGGCACTTTTTGAGTCACAATACATAGGTATTCTGTCAAAAGTAAAGCCATAATCTGTGAGCTGTGTCCGCATCCAAAGAACTTGGGCACAACACGCAGATAGACACACATACTCGGCTTCGGCGGTTGATAGTGCAGTACAATCCTGTTTCCGTGACGACCAGCTTACTAGCTTTTCACCCAAAAATTGTGCTCCACCTGATGTACTCTTTGCTGTAACTTGATCACCAGCATGGTTTGCATCTGAAAATGCTGTTAGATTAAACCCCTAACCCTTCAGATACCAAAGTCCCATGTTAATGGTGCTTCGTAGGCACCAAAAGATCCGTTTAACCTCTTTGAGGTGAAGTTCGGTAGGCTTTGCCTGAAACCGTGCTAACAAACAAACAACAAATTGAATATCGGGTCGACTAGCAGTTAGGTACATGAGAGAACCGATCATGCTCTGATATTTCTTCGGATCGATGGGTTTTCCAAACAAATCAGCACCTATTTTTAGTGAATTGACCATTGGTGTACCAACAGAATCACAGTTATCCATTCCATGTTTTTGCAAAATCTCTATTGTATATTTAGCTTGATTGATAAAAATACCACGAGGGGATTGATGTATTTGTAAACCAATAAAGAATTTTAGTTCCCCCATTATGGACATTTCAAATTTGCTTTTCATGAGATTTTGAAACTGTTTTGAATGGTTAGGATTGGTTGATCCAAAAATAATGTCGTCCACGTAAATTTGAACGATCAAAATGTCATTTTTGAATTTTTTGGTAAACAAGGTGTCATCAACCGTTCCTTTGGTGAAATTGTTTCTAAGCAAGAAAGATGATAGTTCGTCATACCACGCTCAAGGAGCTTGTTTTAAACCATAAATGGCTTTCTTAAGCTTGTAGACGTAGTCTAGATGATCTTTGTCGATGAATCCCTCTGGCTGACTCACATACACTTCTTCTTTCAGAGTTCCATTTAAGAAGGCTGTCTTAATGTCAATCTAATAGACTGTGATTTTTTTGTGAGTGGCATAGGCGAAGAAAATCCGGACTGTTTCAAGTCTAGCTACAGGCGTGAATGATTCTTCGAAAGCTATCCCTTCTGCTTGTGGATATCCTTTAGCCACGAGACGAGCTTTGTTACGAATTACAGTCATTTCCTCATCCATTTTGTTCTTCCACAACCACTTGAGATCAAGAACACGTTTATCAAGTGGTCGTTCAACAAGTTCCCAATTATCATGTAACTGGTATTGAAGAATTTCCTGCTGCATTGCTTCTATCCATCGGTTTTCTGTCATTGCTTCCCGAATGTTTTTTGGTTCTTTGAGGCTTATAGAGCAAATGTAGATACACATTTCAGGATCTGTGGCAAGTTGTCTTCTCGTCTGAACTAGCCTTCAAGGTTCACCAATAACGTGTTCAATTGGATGGTCTTTTGTCCATTGGAGTGTAGAAGGGTACCTTGGGTTTAACGTATGTGTGTTAGACGGTTCTTGTAACCTTGAAGAAGATTCAGCAGAGTCTGTTGCAAACGGGTTTTCAAATACTTCTTCTTCTTCTAACGCAACATCATTTGAATTATTTGTAGGTTCTTCTTGAAAATTTGTGTTCTGGTTTTGCTCATCAACTCTTGGTAGAACAATTTCAATAACTGGAGTTGCTGGAGTAGATGTAGATGATGTTGAGGTAGTTGGTGTTTCAGCTTCGATTGTTGTAGATGAATCTTGTGGTGGTGGTGGTGGTGGTTGATGGTTTTGAGCGGGTGCAGCGAAATTTTGTTGAGATGCATTTGTCGAAGTTCCACCATAGTATTCATCAAACATTAACTCGAAGAAATTTTCCAGTTCTTGTACTGAAGGTTTGTCGAGTGTTTTTATTAAGCTCCTTTAGGTACGAGTCCTGAACTAATGTGTCCAGAAGTCTGCAGGTTTGGTGCGGGTCCTAATCCGTTTTGATTAGGAGCCATTAGATTAAGTGCGGGTTCTAGAGCGTATCTCTCAGAAGCCATGTAACACCCCCAATTCATGGTTGCAGCGGAGTTCGAACTGGGTGTTACTCGACGGCACAATAGTCACAATAATAGAAAACGAACTCCAATTGAGTCGTTTTAAAAGATTTATCATTCAAATTATATAAATATCAGAGATAACAAAATGAGGTCCCAAATGGTTCCATGTTTACAATGTATAATAAATGAGTTTTTGAATGATAATAAAATTTATAGCCCTCTTGAGTATCCGTGCCCTTCCGTGCCATCCTTGATCGTCATGAACCTGAAATACATGCTTGAGAGGTCAACACAAAGGTTGAGTGATATTCGTAGAGTTTGTTAAATGTTTGAACACAATGTGTTGGTAGTAAATCGTTGAACACAATAATCGTAGTGTTTGTAATTAAATCGTTTGAACACAATATGTTGGTAGTAAATCGTTGAACACAATAATCGTAGTGTTTGTAATTAAATCGTTTGAACACAATATGTTGGTAGTGTGAGCTATAGACTCACACCAATGTTTGGAAAACAAAGATGGGCTACGTTGTTATATGCCCGGAAAGGTTATTAATTCACTAAGCTTATGACACCAAAACGTTAACGTGTACCAATATCGATCGGCAGATTTATCCCGGTAGGTACTTTGCCGTCATACCTAATGTTTCAAATATTAATGCATTTGTTTGAACTTAGTCAATACAAACGGGATTCGTCAATCCCAATAGACCTATTCACAATATTCGCGCTCACTTGCAAGTAACCCTCGCAAGTGATTAAATGGTTCATAATAAGGGATCTTGGTTTGGCAAGTATGTTACTTAGTGATAATAAAACATAGTCGAATAGCATACAATAGAAAGCATTGTGTTCGAGTAGAAAAATAATAGCATGTATTCCCCCCAAGGGTTTGGAAAACATTGAAGTAATGTAAAGTGGGGCTATGAACTCACCTTAAGTAGGATAGCAAGTAATGAAGGTGATGGTTGGATCGTGTAGGTTTCTACGAGCAACCTATAATAGAATGTTGCGACTTAGGATTTGTGTAAAGAATATGAAGTAGTGCCTATATATATATCTTGCATTATAGTCCATGATGTGGTATGATGTATAATGTAAGTCTTTGAAAGAAAAGATTCATGAAACATGTATGTTTTGTATATCGTTTACTACCGTTCGGGCCGACATAATTCAGAAGTCATGTTAGTAAGCGTTCGAGGAGCCAGGACACTTTAACTCGTAAATCCACAACTCAACTCGACGGCTTACATAATGAACTCCTCACATGAGGCTCCCTACTATTGTAGTAGTTGATGAAATATATAGATATAAGTTTCGATCCGAAAGGTTACATGTCCGATATTTGAATAAACTTAGGAAAGTTTATTAGTACATGAAGATTGTTATTAGGGGTATGTTTCATAAGTCTTGTATGACCATTTTTCTTTGTAATAACTCATGGTTCCTTTGATGAAGTAGGTCCAAATTGTATGTTCAAGTTATCGCCAACTCTTGTTCATGTATTTGTCTTGGTAAGTTTATATGGTCTTAACTCATGTTTTCGCCTAAGTAAGTTGGTATGGTCATTTCGTCATGGCCTAGCCATGACCTTTGGTCCTTGTTCCAAGGTCATGAGACACAACCTTGGCTCTAGCCATGGTTGTGGTCTTGATTATAGGTCATAAGACCTCTTGTTCCTTTTAAAGTATAACCATAATCTAGTGACTTTCGCCTAAAAATGGGCTGTTTAGAATTTGAAGAATTTTATCACTCGGAAAGCGTTTTTAGGGTTCGAGCTTCTTTATTTCTGAACGAAAACGTCGTTCCGGACAACTTTCGTGTTTTAACTTTTTGATGAATCGGAGCAGAAGTGGGACTTTCAAAACCCAATTTTGATCAGAATGGTATTTGGCAGTTTTGCCGGAAATCTTTGGTAACTTCAAATGGGCGTAACTTTTGACTCGTATACTCGTTTTGGGTGGTTCAAATTGCTATGGTTTCCTTGTTAAGTCCTCTACTACAATATGTAATGATCCAATATCATATTTTTACCATTTTGATCAGGTCTTACCAAGAAAGTCACTAGTTTGCTTGTTTTAGTAACTTGTTTTAACAATCAATAACAATAACTTGTTTTGGTCATTTTTATACATCATGGACATGATAACAAGACAATATATAGCACAAATAATATGTAAATAACATGAACATGATTATTTAACAAGAATCAAGTTAGGGTTTGGCTCACAACTTTTGGCTTTCAAAGATGAAAGGAAGTTAACATGTAAGGATAGGACTTTGATAGACTTGCTTCAACCCTTTTTCACTTCATGCAATCTTTCTACCCTTGGTATTCTTGAAAGATGGATGATGAAGGTTTAGGTGACTTGAGTGGATTCAAATTCAAGAGAAATCACCAAGTATATGAAGTTATGGAAGTGTTTGATGAATGATAACCTAACTAGAGTTTCAACCTTGAAGAAGCACTTGAATCATGCATGAAACTAGAAGGAAATGAGCAAAGTGTGAAGTGGTTTTGGGGTTTGGAGGTGCACGGCACAAAGGGGAGGGGAGGGGGCTTATATAGGGTCTTGAGGAGGTTAGTTTCATGGACTAGTCAACACTTTGTTAGCAAGTAATACACATGTACACCATCTAAGGCCTTAAGTCATAAGATTAAGCCACCTAGTGTGAATCCCCCCCCTAGAGGCGGTTCATAAGGATAAGAGGGGGTGAGGTGTGCCTTGGATGATATTATCCAAGTTACTAGATGAGTTTTGACTCCGGGAAATGCCAATCGTAAATGATTAAGCCTCAAAACGTAAAACCGGGTGTCGTAAAATTATGGAATTTGAAAGTATTGTTAAACATGTTCATAAGTTCCATAATAAAATATAAAATGAGTGGTAGGATCTATCGGGTGCTAAAACCCTGCTAAAAACTGGAAACACGGGTCTAAAACGCGTAATACGTAAAATGTACGAATATTGCGTAAAATTGAGAAAAGTAAAATATTACTTTTCTAATGGGTTATAAATGATTTAAAATGACTTATAATGTCTAGACTGGGCTCAGTCTAGTGTCGGTTGGTATTAAATGTCTTTTAGACATCAAACCGTAAGCCTAAAAATCACGAAATGACTTATAACATCAAGGGATGATTTTTGGTCAATGGAGGGGGGAGAAAATATGTTGACTTTTTCTAATAAGTTGAAAACTTAAATAGTCTTAGAAACGCGTTTTGTGGTCTAACGGTTAATCGCCCAAACGGTTAAGCGTGCTCATGTGAGATTAGTACAGGCTTGGGTGACCTGCCGGGAAGTCTTTGGTCATGTTTTTCTCAGTCACGATTAATTCTCAAATAAATCATGAGTGTGTCAAACATTTTTCTGATGCGGGGTCACTTAACGCGGTCGAGTTTCGTTGTACGTAGAATTTTTGAATGACGTTTTACCCTAAAACGTATAATTCCGTGTAATTCCTTAATAACTTTCACGAAAATGAGCTTATGAATGTCAAACTTTTAATTTGCCATGGAAATGATTTATCACTTCAGCCCAAGAAATAAAAATCAAGTTTCGGGAAAATTTTTCGGGAAAAATGAATAGTAAAAGTGAATAGTGAAATTTTCCGAGAAAAGTAAATATCCTGAAAATGCGAATTGTTACAGTCTCTACCCCTTACGGGGAACTTCGTCCCGAATTTCTTTGTGTGTCATATGTTGGAGTGGTGTCGATGAAAAGGTGTTGTTACTTATGAGGACTAAAGTCTGGGATTACTAGTGATGTAGTTTGATTTGTCGTTTCAGTGTATGGTGTAGGATCAGGCATATTTTTGTGTAGGAAAGGTATGGTAATAGTCGAATATCAAAGGAAATTGATATAGCAATCGAATATTAATAGGAATTGAGATAGTAATTGCAATCGTAGCCTAGTAGGTAATCGGTTATTGTACCTAGTGTTTATTGACTTCGTACTTATGTTATTTCGGATACAAACAAGCCCACTTGCTTATAATTCTTTATTTACATAGAGAGGCATCCCAAACAATGTAAATAAGGAAATATAAACTTATGGTTTGGTGATTTACAATGTCTTTATTTAAATGAAAAGGCATCCCAATCCATTCAAATAATTACAAATCATCCTACACAACATTCATACTTAGTCGGTAAGTTACAAGGTATTACGAGATGATACTGGTGTTCCAAAAGTACAAGATGAATATTCAATCTTGTAAGGCTGATGAGGGTACTTGTGGTGTAACTATAGATGATTTGAGCTTTAAAAGTGCATCAAGATCTATTAATGAGTTTGTGGTTGCAACGGTTGTGAAGATAATGATGTGACATGTTGATGAACAAAAGTGTGTAGTGTATGCTTAACATTAATACTCTTAGGTATAGATGTTGAGTTTGTTTTGAAAATCTTAAGAGATTTTAAAGGTTTATGATGGAATGGTATTCTTAGGACCTAAACAGGCTAGTACTTCTACAGGATAAAGAGAAGAATTGATAACTATCCCAAGATAGTAGTTCGGATTATCTCATAAATGAAAACTTTCAAGAATGAAATTAGGTAGTACAAATAAGGTGTTAAGATTTCGCTGAGTGGTAAAACACTATCGTGTCTCTAGATCGTTTTAAAGAATTCTGGTGGTTTATCGAGTTCAAGTAGGAAATCAATCTGAACATAACCCTAGTACAACTACTCTCAGTATTTGAAAATTTTAAGTCGAATATAGTTAGTCAGACTATATTCCACTGTCCCTAGGTTAAATATAGGTGACTAGTCTATATTTAGCCAAGGTTCGATAAAATTTTCAAATACCTAAATTAGGTATACTTTTGATATGTCCGTTGCTTTCGGAAAACTGTCCACTAAACAAAGGTGATGTCAAACCCTTAAGTTGCAAGTCCCGTCCATACAAGACTTGTAACGTATGTTTTCATATTCCATTGGATAGAAGATAGTAAAGGTAGGTACGTGTGGAAAATAAATTTTAAGTAGTTCTAAAATAGAACATACTTGGCCAGGATCACGAACTTTTAATAATGAATGTTTCATAAGAAAACTTTGATGAATGTAGAGAAAGTTCAGCTTTTGTCGATGATGGATTAGTTTGTCCTTTAGAAATCTCATATTTCTTGTTTGGAAATCGATAGATTGTGATGGGTTTTTGATATCATATGAAATGATGTTGATGAGGTGGTGGAATAATTCCAGAGACCATTGCACAAATCACAATGTCTCGGAAGTAGGTTAGACCATTGTGCAATTCACAATGTCTGGGAAGTAGGTTAGGCCATTGTGTGACTCAAAACATTTGAGAAATGATTAAGACCATTGTATCATACAATGTCTTGGAAAATGAATGAGACCATTGTATCTCACAATGTCTTGGAAAATGAATGAGGCCATTGTATCTCACAATGTTTTGAAAAGTGAATGAGACCATTGTATCTCACAATGTCTTGAAAAATGAATGAGACTATTGTATCTCACAATGTCTTGAAAAATGAATGAGACCATTGTATCTCACAATGTCTTGGAAAATAGGAAAAACCATTGCAATCAGTTACAATGTCTTGGACATATAATGTTGGAGTAGGAACATGATTGGGAGAGTGTGGCTGTGCCGAAATGCCTTAGAATAGGCATACACAGATATGTTTAGTCCATTGTTTAGATAAATGATTGAAAATAAACCGAGTTTATATATCAATATACTAATATGTTCATGTAGCATAAAATGCCTAGTGTGTATATATCAATATACTTATATGTGTTCATGTAGCATAAAATGCTTAGTGTGTATATATCAATATACTTATATGTGTTCATGTAGCATAAAATGCTTACGGGGAAATGCTCAATTATGTTTAGGGTACATATATTAATATGCAATTATGTTTGTGTAGCATAAAATATCTACAGGGAAATGCTCAAAAGGGGTATATATATGAATATACTAATATGTTTGTGTAGCATAACATGCTTACTAAGTCCATAATCGTCTGGAGGATGGAAGACACGGAGAGCGGAAGGCTATAAAAATGGTTTTGCTTGTAGTTGTAGTTATAGTTTAGGTCTCAATTAGACCCGTTTCTCTATAACCATGGCTCTGGTACCAATCTGTAACACCCCCAATTCATGGTTGCAGCGGAATTCGAACTGGGTGTTACTCGACGGCACAATAGTCACAATAATAGAAAACGAACTCCAATTGAGTCGTTTTAAAAGATTTATCATTCAAATTATATAAATATCAGAGATAACAAAATGAGGTCCCAAATGGTTCCATGTTTACAATGTATAATAAATGAGTTTTTGAATGATAATAAAATTTATAGCCCTCTTGAGTATCCGTGCCCTTCCGTGCCATCCTTGATCGTCATGAACCTGAAATACATGCTTGAGAGGTCAACACAAAGGTTGAGTGATATTCGTAGAGTTTGTTAAATGTTTGAACACAATGTGTTGGTAGTAAATCGTTGAACACAATAATCGTAGTGTTTGTAATTAAATCGTTTGAACACAATATGTTGGTAGTAAATCGTTGAACACAATAATCGTAGTGTTTGTAATTAAATCGTTTGAACACAATATGTTGGTAGTGTGAGCTATAGACTCACACCAATGTTTGGAAAACAAAGATGGGCTACGTTGTTATATGCCCGGAAAGGTTATTAATTCACTAAGCTTATGACACCAAAACGTTAACGTGTACCAATATCGATCGGCAGATTTATCCCGGTAGGTACTTTGCCGTCATACCTAATGTTTCAAATATTAATGCATTTGTTTGAACTTAGTCAATACAAATGGGATTCGTCAATCCCAATAGGCCTATTCACAATATTCGCGCTCACTTGCAAGTAACCCTCGCAAGTGATTAAATGGTTCATAATAAGGGATCTTGGTTTGGCAAGTATGTTACTTAGTGATAATAAAACATAGTCGAATAGCATACAATAGAAAGCATTGTGTTCGAGTAGAAAAATAATAGCATGTATTCCCCCCAAGGGTTTGTAAAACATTGAAGTAATGTAAAGTGGGGCTATGAACTCACCTTAAGTAGGATAGCAAGTAATGAAGGTGATGGTTGGATCGTGTAGGTTTCTACGAGCAACCTATAATAGAATGTTGCGACTTAGGATTTGTGTAAAGAATATGAAGTAGTGCCTATATATATATCTTGCATTATAGTCCATGATGTGGTATGATGTATAATGTAAGTCTTTGAAAGAAAAGATTCATGAAACATGTATGTTTTGTATATCGTTTACTACCGTTCGGGCCGACATAATTCAGAAGTCATGTTAGTAAGCGTTCGAGGAGCCAGGACACTTTAACTCGTAAATCCACAACTCAACTCGACGGCTTACATAATGAACTCCTCACATGAGGCTCCCTACTATTGTAGTAGTTGATGAAATATATAGATATAAGTTTCGATCCGAAAGGTTACATGTCCGATATTTGAATAAACTTAGGAAAGTTTATTAGTACATGAAGATTGTTATTAGGGGTATGTTTCATAAGTCTTGTATGACCATTTTTCTTTGTAATAACTCATGGTTCCTTTGATGAAGTAGGTCCAAATTGTATGTTCAAGTTATCGCCAACTCTTGTTCATGTATTTGTCTTGGTAAGTTTATATGGTCTTAACTCATGTTTTCGCCTAAGTAAGTTGGTATGGTCATTTCGTCATGGCCTAGCCATGACCTTTGGTCCTTGTTCCAAGGTCATGAGACACAACCTTGGCTCTAGCCATGGTTGTGGTCTTGATTATAGGTCATAAGACCTCTTGTTCCTTTTAAAGTATAACCATAATCTAGTGACTTTCGCCTAAAAATGGGCTGTTTAGAATTTGAAGAATTTTATCACTCGGAAAGCGTTTTTAGGGTTCGAGCTTCTTTATTTCTGAACGAAAACGTCGTTCCGGACAACTTTCGTGTTTTAACTTTTTGATGAATCGGACCAGAAGTGGGACTTTCAAAACCCAATTTTGATCAGAATGGTATTTGGCAGTTTTGCCGGAAATCTTTGGTAACTTCAAATGGGCGTAACTTTTGACTCGTATACTCGTTTTGGGTGGTTCAAATTGCTATGGTTTCCTTGTTAAGTCCTCTACTACAATATGTAATGATCCAATATCATATTTTTACCATTTTGATCAGGTCTTACCAAGAAAGTCACTAGTTTGCTTGTTTTAGTAACTTGTTTTAACAATCAATAACAATAACTTGTTTTGGTCATTTTTATACATCATGGACATGATAACAAGACAATATATAGCACAAATAATATGTAAATAACATGAACATGATTATTTAACAAGAATCAAGTTAGGGTTTGGCTCACAACTTTTGGCTTTCAAAGATGAAAGGAAGTTAACATGTAAGGATAGGACTTTGATAGACTTGCTTCAACCCTTTTTCACTTCATGCAATCTTTCTACCCTTGGTATTCTTGAAAGATGGATGATGAAGGTTTAGGTGACTTGAGTGGATTCAAACTCAAGAGAAATCACCAAGTATATGAAGTTATGGAAGTGTTTGATGAATGATAACCTAACTAGAGTTTCAACCTTGAAGAAGCACTTGAATCATGCATGAAACTAGAAGGAAATGAGCAAAGTGTGAAGTGGTTTTGGGGTTTGGAGGTGCACGGCACAAAGGGGAGGGGAGGGGGCTTATATAGGGTCTTGAGGAGGTTAGTTTCATGGACTAGTCAACACTTTGTTAGCAAGTAATACACATGTACACCATCTAAGGCCTTAAGTCATAAGATTAAGCCACCTAGTGTGAATCCCCCCCCCGCTAGAGGCGGTTCATAAGGATAAGAGGGGGTGAGGTGTGCCTTGGATGATATTATCCAAGTTACTAGATGAGTTTTGACTCCGGGAAATGCCAATCGTAAATGATTAAGCCTCAAAACGTAAAACCGGGTGTCGTAAAATTATGGAATTTGAAAGTATTGTTAAACATGTTCATAAGTTCCATAATAAAATATAAAATGAGTGGTAGGATCTATCGGGTGCTAAAACCCTGCTAAAAACTGGAAACACGGGTCTAAAACGCGTAATACGTAAAATGTACGAATATTGCGTAAAATTGAGAAAAGTAAAATATTACTTTTCTAATGGGTTATAAATGATTTAAAATGACTTATAATGTCTAGACTGGGCTCAGTCTAGTGTCGGTTGGTATTAAATGTCTTTTAGACATCAAACCGTAAGCCTAAAAATCACGAAATGACTTATAACATCAAGGGATGATTTTTGGTCAATGGAGGGGGGAGAAAATATGTTGACTTTTTCTAATAAGTTGAAAACTTAAATAGTCTTAGAAACGCGTTTTGTGGTCTAACGGTTAATCGCCCAAACGGTTAAGCGTGCTCATGTGAGATTAGTACAGGCTTGGGTGACCTGCCGGGAAGTCTTTGGTCATGTTTTTTTCAGTCACGATTAATTCTCAAATAAATCATGAGTGTGTCAAACATTTTTCTGATGCGGGGTCACTTAACGCGGTCGAGTTTCGTTGTACGTAGAATTTTTGAATGACGTTTTACCCTAAAACGTATAATTCCGTGTAATTCCTTAATAACTTTCACGAAAATGAGCTTATGAATGTCAAACTTTTAATTTGCCATGGAAATGATTTATCACTTCAGCCCAAGAAATAAAAATCAAGTTTCGGGAAAATTTTTCGGGAAAAATGAATAGTAAAAGTGAATAGTGAAATTTTCCGGGAAAAGTAAATATCCTGAAAATGCGAATTGTTACAGTCTCTACCCCTTACGGGGAACTTCGTCCCGAAGTTCTTTGTGTGTCATATGTTGGAGTGGTGTCGATGAAAAGGTGTTGTTACTTATGAGGACTAAAGTCTGGGATTACTAGTGATGTAGTTTAATTTGTCGTTTCAGTGTATGGTGTAGGATCAGGCATATTTTTGTGTAGGAAAGGTATGGTAATAGTCGAATATCAAAGGAAATTGATATAGCAATCGAATATTAATAGGAATTGAGATAGTAATTGCAATCGTAGCCTAGTAGGTAATCGGTTATTGTACCTAGTGTTTATTGACTTCGTACTTATGTTATTTCGGATACAAACAAGCCCACTTGCTTATAATTCTTTATTTACATAGAGAGGCATCCCAAACAATGTAAATAAGGAAATATAAACTTATGGTTTGGTGATTTACAATGTCTTTATTTAAATGAAAAGGCATCCCAATCCATTCAAATAATTACAAATCATCCTACACAACATTCATACTTAGTCGGTAAGTTACAAGGTATTACGAGATGATACTGGTGTTCCAAAAGTACAAGATGAATATTCAATCTTGTAAGGCTGATGAGGGTACTTGTGGTGTAACTATAGATGATTTGAGCTTTAAAAGTGCATCAAGATCTATTAATGAGTTTGTGGTTGCAACGGTTGTGAAGATAATGATGTGACATGTTGATGAACAAAAGTGTGTAGTGTATGCTTAACATTAATACTCTTAGGTATAGATGTTGAGTTTGTTTTGAAAATCTTAAGAGATTTTAAAGGTTTATGATGGAATGGTATTCTTAGGACCTAAACAGGCTAGTACTTCTACAGGATAAAGAGAAGAATTGATAACTATCCCAAGATAGTAGTTCGGATTATCTCATAAATGAAAACTTTCAAGAATGAAATTAGGTAGTACAAATAAGGTGTTAAGATTTCGCTGAGTGGTAAAACACTATCGTGTCTCTAGATCGTTTTAAAGAATTCTGGTGGTTTATCGAGTTCAAGTAGGAAATCAATCTGAACATAACCCTAGTACAACTACTCTCAGTATTTGAAAATTTTAAGTCGAATATAGTTAGTCAGACTATATTCCACTGTCCCTAGGTTAAATATAGGTGACTAGTCTATATTTAGCCAAGGTTCGATAAAATTTTCAAATACCTAAATTAGGTATACTTTTGATATGTCCGTTGCTTTCGGAAAACTGTCCACTAAACAAAGGTGATGTCAAACCCTTAAGTTGCAAGTCCCGTCCATACAAGACTTGTAACGTATGTTTTCATATTCCATTGGATAGAAGATAGTAAAGGTAGGTACGTGTGGAAAATAAATTTTAAGTAGTTCTAAAATAGAACATACTTGGCCAGGATCACGAACTTTTAATAATGAATGTTTCATAAGAAAACTTTGATGAATGTAGAGAAAGTTCAGCTTTTGTCGATGATGGATTAGTTTGTCCTTTAGAAATCTCATATTTCTTGTTTGGAAATCGATAGATTGTGATGGGTTTTTGATATCATATGAAATGATGTTGATGAGGTGGTGGAATAATTCCAGAGACCATTGCACAAATCACAATGTCTCGGAAGTAGGTTAGACCATTGTGCAATTCACAATGTCTGGGAAGTAGGTTAGGCCATTGTGTGACTCAAAACATTTGAGAAATGATTAAGACCATTGTATCATACAATGTCTTGGAAAATGAATGAGACCATTGTATCTCACAATGTCTTGGAAAATGAATGAGGCCATTGTATCTCACAATGTTTTGAAAAGTGAATGAGACCATTGTATCTCACAATGTCTTGAAAAATGAATGAGACCATTGTATCTCACAATGAGACCATTGTATCTCACAATGTCTTGAAAAATGAATGAGACCATTGTATCTCACAATGTCTTGGAGAATAGGAAAAACCATTGCAATCAGTTACAATGTCTTGGACATATAATGTTGGAGTAGGAACATGATTGGGAGAGTGTGGCTGTGCCGAAATGCCTTAGAATAGGCATACACAGATATGTTTAGTCCATTGTTTAGATAAATGATTGAAAATAAACCGAGTTTATATATCAATATACTAATATGTTCATGTAGCATAAAATGCCTAGTGTGTATATATCAATATACTTATATGTGTTCATGTAGCATAAAATGCTTAGTGTGTATATATCAATATACTTATATGTGTTCATGTAGCATAAAATGCTTACGGGGAAATGCTCAATTATGTTTAGGGTACATATATTAATATGCAATTATGTTTGTGTAGCATAAAATATCTACAGGGAAATGCTCAAAAGGGGTATATATATGAATATACTAATATGTTTGTGTAGCATAACATGCTTACTAAGTCCATAATCGTCTGGAGGATGGAAGACACGGAGAGCGGAAGGCTATAAAAATGGTTTTGCTTGTAGTTGTAGTTATAGTTTAGGTCTCAATTAGACCCGTTTCTCTATAACCATGGCTCTGGTACCAATCTGTAACACCCCCAATTCATGGTTGCAGCGGAATTCGAACTGGGTGTTACTCGACGGCACAATAGTCACAATAATACAAAACGAACTCCAATTGAGTCGTTTTAAAAGATTTATCATTCAAATTATATAAATATCAGAGATAACAAAATGAGGTCCCAAATGGTTCCATGTTTACAATGTATAATAAATGAGTTTTTGAATGATAATAAAATTTATAGCCCTCTTGAGTATCCGTGCCCTTCCGTGCCATCCTTGATCGTCATGAACCTGAAATACATGCTTGAGAGGTCAACACAAAGGTTGAGTGATATTCGTAGAGTTTGTTAAATGTTTGAACACAATGTGTTGGTAGTAAATCGTTGAACACAATAATCGTAGTGTTTGTAATTAAATCGTTTGAACACAATATGTTGGTAGTAAATCGTTGAACACAATAATCGTAGTGTTTGTAATTAAATCGTTTGAACACAATATGTTGGTAGTGTGAGCTATAGACTCACACCAATGTTTGGAAAACAAAGATGGGCTACGTTGTTATATGCCCGGAAAGGTTATTAATTCACTAAGCTTATGACACCAAAACGTTAACGTGTACCAATATCGATCGGCAGATTTATCCCGGTAGGTACTTTGCCGTCATACCTAATGTTTCAAATATTAATGCATTTGTTTGAACTTAGTCAATACAAACGGGATTCGTCAATCCCAATAGGCCTATTCACAATATTCGCGCTCACTTGCAAGTAACCCTCGCAAGTGATTAAATGGTTCATAATAAGGGATCTTGGTTTGGCAAGTATGTTACTTAGTGATAATAAAACATAGTCGAATAGCATACAATAGAAAGCATTGTGTTCGAGTAGAAAAATAATAGCATGTATTCCCCCCAAGGGTTTGTAAAACATTGAAGTAATGTAAAGTGGGGCTATGAACTCACCTTAAGTAGGATAGCAAGTAATGAAGGTGATGGTTGGACCGTGTAGGTTTCTACGAGCAACCTATAATAGAATGTTGCGACTTAGGATTTGTGTAAAGAATATGAAGTAGTGCCTATATATATATCTTGCATTATAGTCCATGATGTGGTATGATGTATAATGTAAGTCTTTGAAAGAAAAGATTCATGAAACATGTATGTTTTGTATATCGTTTACTACCGTTCGGGCCGACATAATTCAGAAGTCATGTTAGTAAGCGTTCGAGGAGCCATGACACTTTAACTCGTAAATCCACAACTCAACTCGACGGCTTACATAATGAACTCCTCACATGAGGCTCCCTACTATTGTAGTAGTTGATGAAATATATAGTTATAAGTTTCGATCCGAAAGGTTACATGTCCGATATTTGAATAAACTTAGGAAAGTTTATTAGTACATGAAGATTGTTATTAGGGGTATGTTTCATAAGTCTTGTATGACCATTTTTCTTTGTAATAACTCATGGTTCCTTTGATGAAGTAGGTCCAAATTGTATGTTCAAGTTATCGCCAACTCTTGTTCATGTATTTGTCTTGGTAAGTTTATATGGTCTTAACTCATGTTTTCGCCTAAGTAAGTTGGTATGGTCATTTCGTCATGGCCTAGCCATGACCTTTGGTCCTTGTTCCAAGGTCATGAGACACAACCTTGGCTCTAGCCATGGTTGTGGTCTTGATTATAGGTCATAAGACCTCTTGTTCCTTTTAAAGTATAACCATAATCTAGTGACTTTCGCCTAAAAATGGGCTGTTTAGAATTTGAAGAATTTTATCACTCGGAAAGCGTTTTTAGGGTTCGAGCTTCTTTTTTCCTGAACGAAAACGTCGTTCCGGACAACTTTCGTGTTTTAACTTTTTGATGAATCGGACCAGAAGTGGGACTTTCAAAACCCAATTTTGATCAGAATGGTATTTGGCAGTTTTGCCGGAAATCTTTGGTAACTTCAAATGGGCGTAACTTTTGACTCGTATACTCATTTTGGGTGGTTCAAATTGCTATGGTTTCCTTGTTAAGTCCTCTACTACAATATGTAATGATCCAATATCATATTTTTACCATTTTGATCAGGTCTTACCAAGAAAGTCACTAGTTTGCTTGTTTTAGTAACTTGTTTTAACAATCAATAACAATAACTTGTTTTGGTCATTTTTATACATCATGGACATGATAACAAGACAATATATAGCACAAATAATATGTAAATAACATGAACATGATTATTTAACAAGAATCAAGTTAGGGTTTGGCTCACAACTTTTGGCTTTCAAAGATGAAAGGAAGTTAACATGTAAGGATAGGACTTTGGTAGACTTGCTTCAACCCTTTTTCACTTCATGCAATCTTTCTACCCTTGGTATTCTTGAAAGATGGATGATGAAGGTTTAGGTGACTTGAGTGGATTCAAACTCAAGAGAAATCACCAAGTATATGAAGTTATGGAAGTGTTTGATGAATGATAACCTAACTAGAGTTTCAACCTTGAAGAAGCACTTGAATCATGCATGAAACTAGAAGGAAATGAGCAAAGTGTGAAGTGGTTTTGGGGTTTGGAGGTGCACGGCACAAAGGAGAGGGGAGGGGGCTTATATAGGGTCTTGAGGAGGTTAGTTTCATGGACTAGTCAACACTTTGTTAGCAAGTAATACACATGTACACCATCTAAGGCCTTAAGTCATAAGATTAAGCCACCTAGTGTGAATCACCCCCCCCCCCTAGAGGCGGTTCATAAGGATAAGAGGGGGTGAGGTGTGCCTTGGATGATATTATCCAAGTTACTAGATGAGTTTTGACTCCGGGAAATGCCAATCGTAAATGATTAAGCCTCAAAACGTAAAACCGGGTGTCGTAAAATTATGGAATTTGAAAGTATTGTTAAACATGTTCATAAGTTCCATAATAAAATATAAAATGAGTGGTAGGATCTATCGGGTGCTAAAACCCTGCTAAAAACTGGAAACACGGGTCTAAAACGCGTAATACGTAAAATGTACGAATATTGCGTAAAATTGAGAAAAGTAAAATATTACTTTTCTAATGGGTTATAAATGATTTAAAATGACTTATAATGTCTAGACTGGGCTCAGTCTAGTGTCGGTTGGTATTAAATGTCTTTTAGACATCAAACTGTAAGCCTAAAAATCACGAAATGACTTATAACATCAAGGGATGATTTTTGGTCAATGGAGGAGGGAGAAAATATGTTGACTTTTTCTAATAAGTTGAAAACTTAAATAGTCTTAGAAACGCGTTTTGTGGTATAACGGTTAATCGCCCAAACGGTTAAGCGTGCTCATGTGAGATTAGTACAGGCTTGGGTGACCTGCCGGGAAGTCTTTGGTCATGTTTTTCTCAGTCACGATTAATTCTCAAATAAATCATGAGTGTGTCAAACATTTTTCTGATGCGGGGTCACTTAACGCGGTCGAGTTTCGTTGTACGTAGAATTTTTTAATGACGTTTTACCCTAAAACGTATAATTCCGTGTAATTCCTTAATAACTTTCACGAAAATGAGCTTATGAATGTCAAACTTTTAATTTGCCATGGAAATGATTTATCACTTCAGCCCAAGAAATAAAAATCAAGTTTCGGGAAAAATTTTCGGGAAAAATGAATAGTAAAAGTGAATAGTGAAATTTTCCGGGAAAAGTAAATATCCTGAAAATGCGAATTGTTACAAGCCATTTGTGAAATCTCATCAAACTGCACGTTCATCGTCTCCATTATCCTTTTTGTTCTTCTATTGTACACCCTGAATGCCCTCGAGTTTTCTGAATATCCAATGAAGATTCCAATATCACCCTTAGCTTTCAACTTTCCTAGATCTTCTCTGTCGTTCGTCGGATAGCACAAAGCGCCAAACACGTGAAGATAAGAGATATTCGGTTTCTGATTGTTCACAAGCTCATATGGTGTTTTATTGAATCTTGGATGGATTAGGGATCGGTTTTGAGTAAAACAAGCAGCGGCAACAGCATCAACCCATAAGAATAGTGGTGCACTAGAATATATCAGCATTGTGCGAGCAGCTTCTACAAGTGTTCGATTTCTTCTTTCAACTACCCCATTCTGCTGTGGAGTTCTAACAACTGATGTTTGATGTGTAATACCAACATCTTTGAGGTAAGTTCTTAACTCCTGATTTGTGAATTCTGTACCATTATCTGTTCTTACAATCCTTACTGGAGCTTGAAGTAAAACTTGAATTCGCTTCAGAAAGATGATGATGATGCCTGGTGCTTCATCTTTTGATCTCAAAAACTTTACCCAAGTATATCTTGAATAATCATCAACAATAACAAGAATATACTTCTTTCCATTAATGCTTTCAAACCTCATTGGGCCACATAAGTCCATGTGCAACATATGTAACCTTGCTTCCGAACTAGGTACGGTTTTGGGTTTATATGATGCTCTTTTGCTTTTTCCTTGTTCCCATGATGGACATAGGTGATCCTTGGTGTATTTGAACTTAGGAAGTCCGTTGACGATGTTGTTTTTGGCTAACTTGGTGATGGTGTCGAAATTGAGATGGGATAATCGTCTATGCCACAACCAGGACTTTGTTTCGGTTGCCCTTGTCATAAGACAAATTGGTGATGTAGAAGCCATTTGGTTGATGTCGATAGCCTACAAGTTTGTGCCACGATTACCAGTTAAGAGATCATCACCAACCAAATTTCTAACAAAAACTGTGTTTCTCCTGAATGTAACTTCTAAATCTGCATCACAAAACTGCTCAACTGAAAACAAGTTGTGTCCCAACCCTTCGATGTAGTAAACCTGAGTGATTAAAAAATTCCCAAACTGAAGGTCTCCATAACCCAGAATAGCTGCTTCATGATCATTACCAAAGCGTACAGTTCCCATGAATTTTCAGACGAAATTGATCAGTAGCTTTAAGTTCCCGGTCATGTGCTTGGAGCAACCCGAGTCGACGATCCAAAGACAAATTTCGATAACCTGCCAATAACAGAAGAGTTTGTATTTAGAAACCGTTTTGAATTTGGTTCCATGGGGTTAGGGGTACAATCCAAATCACACTCATAGACAGTTGCTACTTGATTAGCTTGAACTATTTCTAATTTGCCATCCTTGATTATAAATTCTCTACCCGTTGGAATCCAAACACAATACTTAAGATAGTTCCTAGGCGTGCGACTATTAGTGGTGTTCCTAATTCTTTTAATTAGGTTTCAAACAAATCTAGATTTTGCACTAGGTCCTTTCGAAACGTTCTTCTGTTCAGGCGTAATATCCACATTCTTAGAAACACATTCATCATGAACATCATTAATTAAACATTTCTTGCATATTAAACAAATAGAGTCATTACATGCATTAGAAACAGTACTTTTGACATTACATTCAGATGAAACATGTCTCTTATTACAAAGCGATAAATTCCTAGGGTGTTCTTCTACTTCTTCAACTTTATTCTTGCTTCTACTCTTAGATGCAGGCAAGAATCTATTTTTCATTGTATTGCTCCTAGGCTTTTGTCTGCTGCTCCTAGAAGTGTTATCTAATCATGTAGAAGGTAAGGCACACGCGTTAGAATTTATATTGTTGTCCTTTTTAGCATCACTAGATTCTTTAGAATTATCCTTTTTGCACTTGTCATTTGTCTTAGATGTGGAGGCAGATGCACTAATGGGACTAATCCTAAAAAGGCCAGGTGCTATCACTTTTGGTGTTTTGACAACCGCTTTTCCTTTATCAACAATCTTTTCATTTTCATTTTCCTTGGGCAAGGGTGTTGGAGTGATTGGTTTTGTCAAATCCATGTTCTCATCGACTTTTGGAGGAAACCTTAAAATTGACATTTTTGGTTTTACAACCGATTTTGAAACATTTGGTTTCTCCGAAGTCGATGGTTTTGCAAACTTAGTATTCACACTCTTCGCTTTTTGACTTTCAAGCTGAGGCCTCAAAAGATGATTTTACTCTTTCATGTTCTTGAAGGCACGCTCATACGACAGTTTGTCATACTTGCATTCTTCTCTTTTTCGATCAAGTTGTTTAAAATATGACACATTTTCTCTTTCAAGCTTTATAAGAGCATTTTCATATTTTGAAACAATTTCGGAAGTCTCAGCTCTAAGTCTTTCATCATCTTGAACCGAATATGTTTGTAAAATGATAGACATTATATCAGTAGAAAGAACTGCTTCGAAGAGAGAATCATTTAACCTTTCCAAAACATTTATGTTTTCACGAGTTTCATTAGCTTCTTTTACCAATGATTTGTGGTCCTTGACAAAATCGGTCGTTTCTTTTAAGAAAGCTTGTTCAAAATGGATTACCCTCGCACTGATGTTATTCAGTGGGATAGTAATTTCGTTTTCAAACACCTTTTTCTATTCGTTATGAAAACTAGAATGCCAGTTGTTAATACTGATAGTAGTTTTAGATTTAAAAATCTTTTAAAGTGTTTCAATTATCATTTTAACATCATCAAGAATGTCTCTAGCCTCACTTGTATTAAAAGGGTTCTTAGAAGACATTTGTTCCATGTTTGAAAGAGATTTGGAAACAACTACGGGTTTAGAAACTTCTGGGCTTTTGGAAAAAGGTTTGGAAAGCTCATATGCTTGCTTTTGTGGAACAAAGGTAATGCCCGAAAGTTTTTTCAATTTGTTGTAATCAATTGGTTTCAAATCAGGATTCTTTAGTTTCATTTTATTAATGCTCTCTTCGACCAGTTCTATCGTTTCCACAGAATCACGAACAGTAGGAGGATCATCCTTAGTAAACAAAACATTTCCATTAAACAAACTATTTTGTTCTTGCTGAGCTTTCTTGAGATTACAAGGAGTTTTGTTACCAAGAGCCATTTTATGTTTCGTATGGTAAATCGGATTAGTTTGATTAGCAATCATATTCATTGTTTGACTTGACTGACCCGACTTAACCACTAATTCTTCTAGTTTTGCAATTTTGTGTTCAGACTCTATGATTTCATCCAAAAGTTTATCTTCTTTCTTTGCAAAGTCCTTTTTCAACTCACCCCTTTCTTTTTCAAGATTGGTATAAGCTGATTTTTGTTTATAAAGTTGGTTTTGCAAATCAGAAATTTCTGCGTTTAAGGATTTTATCTTCTTCAAGTGTTTCCTCATCATTCTCAGCATGCTGAGAAACTGAGCCTCCACTATGATTCATATCGGGAGTTGCCGAATTAATATTGCTACAACTTGGCGTGTCCAGATATGTGCCATAAGTGGTTGCTGGAGTCTCAGAATGCTGTTCCTCATGAGGGGACATATCAAATATATCATTATTGTCGCATGTATTGTAGGATAGTACCTCAGAGACTGCATTGATGTCATAAATAGGAGGTGTGTCAGAATCTGTGTCATACTTAGCCTCCTGAAGATTTGCCATAAATATGCAGTTCGCATCGATATCCTCTCGATCTTCCATGTCATCCATAAGAGCCATAAAGTCATTTTCCTCGGCATTCAGCTGAAATCCTGCCTTATCTTTTTGTGTTAACAGTAATGCTTTCTGCAAATACTCAGGATCTCTTTTGTTCGGCTTAGTAGGACAGTTCCTTGCCATATGACCTACACCCTGACAGTTGAAACACTTAACCAAATTTCCCTGATTGACATTCACATTTCCATAATTCCCACCAACTGGAGCTGCAACATTTCCAACCTGATTACCCATTGCCTGATTACCAACATTCTGACCCCGCTGATTTCCAACAAACTGACCCAACTGATTCCTTGCATTCTGACCCATCTGATTCCATGCATGTTGACCCATCTAATTCTGCATATTCTGATTACCCATGTGAAATCCAGTAGCATATCCTTGCCGATTCCCTATAACTCCAACCATTTGGCCTCCATTACCCATATTGAAACTCGGCTGAGCGATCTGCCTATTGCAAGTGTTCAATGAAATCCTTTGGTTGTTGTTGGTTGGTGTTGAATAGCGTCCTTGGAATGCCTTTGACAGAAGAGCAAATGCTTATGTTAGAGCTACAGTAGCTTCATCATTGTCAGTGAACTCTGGTTCTTGGAATTGTGGATAAGGTTGTTGTTGTGGAATAACTTGTTGATGTTGTGGGTAGAAGTGTTGTTGATAGACAGGTGTAGGTTGTGGAATGTATGATTGTTGCATGTTGTTGTGAGTGGAAGATAATGATGATGGTTGATGTGTAGTGTTCACTGGTAAAGGTGTTGGTGTAGTAGCAATTAATGCGAGAGGATCATGATTCTTTGCCAATCTTTCTTTCCTTACTTCAATAGCCTCAACTTGGTTTTGCCTCAGAAAGTCATAGAGTTGATCATAATTCACCTGATGTAAATCCTTAGTTTGGTTGACAATTGTAACATATCGTCCCCATTCTTCTGGAAGGTTATTGATGAATTTGATGTTTGTTGCGATTGCTCGTGGTGTCAACTTATTTCTGATTAACTCATTCATTAATGTGCAAAACCTTGTGTAGTAGGATTCAATCTGTTCACCTGCAGTGGATTTGAAGTTCTCCCATTCTGTTAGAAGCTTGTTCTAAATGTCTTGTTGCCCATTTTCTGTTCCATGACATAGTCTTCTAACTCGTTCCCACATATCATAAGCAGTTTCATAGATGTCGACCGCAACAAAGATCTCGCGTGGTAATCCTAGTTGGATTAAATACTGATGCGTGGGAATCGCAACAGGCTTTACCTCTCGAGGGATCTCGAGAAGCTTACAACCCCCACCAGGCAGTGTACCTGATCGTTGTAGTATAGTATAGTGACAAGTACCGGGGGATTGATCATTCAGCTTAGGAATAGTGTCGCTAGGATTAGAAAACCTAATTAATAGTTCTAAAGGTGAGGGATGATTTTTTTTGTATTTTTATATTTTTATGAAAGCAAGTAAAATCTCGGGTTTTGGAAGAGTGGGCGGAATTAGTTGCTATTCAACTAACCCAAAGCTAATATATAACCAAAATAAAATACTGAAAATGAAATTAAACTAATTATACTAAGGTTGTGAGCAGTAATTGGAGAAATTGTGTTTACTTAGACTTCACTACTCCCTAGATATCTTTTACACGTTAATTACTTATTATACTTGTATGGATGACGGATTGTATTCCTTAATACCATTCGTGGGGTGACATACATAACTCCCCAACTCTATGAGCTCTTATCTCCTCCTACACCATGACCCAGCACAATTATAGGGATTGTAAACAGTGGCTCATGCATTAAATACAACCAATAAAGACCTAGTACGCCTCGGTTCATGTTTCTTAAGACGTTCAAGCATGTTACCATTTGGAGATCTGCCAGTTTTCTTAAGCCTAACATATAAAATCATTCATCCAAGACAAGAATAGACAAGTAATCAACACATAATCAACATCTAGGTTTCATTAGATCTAAGCAAACACAAAAGATATCTAGCCTAGCATAATGGAATTGAGACAAGAACAAGATATAAACAACCAGCACATAGACATATTGATTGAATTGGAAGAACACTTATCTCAATTACAATGCAAGGTATCAAGGGTTTGGAACCCGTGAAAAACCTGTAAAAGATACACCAAATTCGTCTTTAGGGTTTCACCAAAACTTCTCCTCTTTTTAATGGAAAAACTAGAAAACTATATATAGGAAAACTAGGCTGACGGCGTCAAGACTATCATGTGACGCCGTCACCTCGCCGCCAAATACTTCCTCGGATGGCCTTGATCTACTTGTGACGGCCTATGTGACGCCGTCACCAACCACGGTATTTTATTCTTTGCACTTTGACGCCGTCATGATGACTTTTGACGCCGTCACCACCTACCGTATTGTATTCTTCATGTCTGACGCCGTCAGGGTGTAACTCTTGACGCCGTCACCTAGTGTCTTCAGCATGGAAAATTGGTACTTTGCCGTTTTTCTTCACTTTTATGCTCCAAAAATGTCCAAAATGACTTCTTTTCCAGAATTCAGTCTCCAAACACCTAAAATCACAAAAGGAACGATTTAGGGCAATATTTGATCAAATAAAGTCGGATTCGGGCTTAAATGACCCCCTAAAAACGGATCATTTTTCGCCTCATCATATACCCTTACACTTGAGATTTGCTTGTCCTCAAGCAAATGAGCTTTTATTCTACTCAAAAGACAAGTTAGGGGTCATTTAACACTAATATAAAAGTAATTGCAACAAATAATCGTTCCACTAAAGACCAATAGACAAGCACGGAGGTCATACACAAGCACTTCACAAATAGTGTTTAGATACTCACATCTCTCGGGTGTAATAAAGTAATATAACATTATTGAAATGGAAGATATCTCTCACTACCTGTCATAGCAAAATAGATTACCATAGGCTTGGGAAAGGATCAAACCTCCACCACATGGCGTAAGCACCTAGGATAAACTATCAAAGAGGTCTTTTAAAGGGTTGTAACGTTAGGTATAGGGATATGAATTACACGGTTTTGTTGGATAAAGGAAGTTTTACTGGTGGCGAGTTAACAATCTTGGTTAATTACATGTACAAGATGGCGTTGCTAAGCCAAGACTAGACTCGACTTAAGCTAATAAATGAAAAATAACAAAAACATAAAATGAACATAGAATAAAAAGGGATGGTAGTCCGTATGTTTTTTCTCTTTTTCTTTTCTATTTTTTTTTCTTTTCCTTGATTTTTTTTTCGATTTTTTTTTTTTTTTTTTTTTTTTTTTTTTTTTGCATACACTCTTACCCTACCATCCAAAATAATACATCATAGGGGATGAGAATTCCCCTTACACTTGAATCTTTACATACTTTACATTTAACTAATCTAATGACTCGAATTAAGAAAATCAAAACACTTGGAGCACTTTTATGATTAACGCACATATGGGGTAATAATATGATGTTCTTCCCCATTACTCCATAAAATAAGCACTTACCCATGAGTCCCAATCGTCCCAAAACAATATGTACAAGGATATGACTCGACTTAGCAACCATGTAATCAATTAGAAAGTTAACTTGGGGTTTAACAAATAACAATAATGCACTAAAAATGAGCGCATACACGGAAGGCTAAGGCGATTTGGGTGTACATTTAAGTGGGGTGTAACAAATTCTTCCTTTAAGTAAGATGCTTAAAGTTAGAAACGAAAAGATAGGCTCGGAGGGGTGTACTAGGGGTATCTTGTACTAAAAATGAGTACAACGCAAAGGGTGTGGGAAAAATTAGTTGACTTAACTAGCCAAGTATTATGACTTAAATGGTCAAGTAATTATAATACGGGTTTAACACAAGGGTGATCCTAATGCCTTTTATCATGTAGTAAATCCTACTACACGAATGTAGTCTCACTAGCGGTCTCGGGATGCATCACTAACGCAAGTTCTAGAATCTAAATGCTACCGGTACACTCATAAGCACCAATAATGAATGTTTTTCCTATCAAATCTAAAGGCGAACCTCACATTTTTGGGTGGAAAATTTTTCTGAATATACGGTTATGTGCTAGTCATACAACCTCCTATCCATGAGACGCTTGCTATGGCTAAAGTTTCACTCCTAAATGTTGTAAAAAATTTTAAATTTGGCGCTAAAATTACACTAACAAGTATTTCTCATAGTTTTATTACACCTCTACTATCAAACAAAACAAACTCAAGCGAAAGTGCATATGTAAGGTATCATCTTTTTACCCTCCCCTTACACTTAGGATGAACATTGTCCCCAATGTTCAAGTAAAGAATGTAAAAGTGAAAAAGTAAAGAGAATGAAATCAAATACTCCCCTGATTCGCTCGGTATGGATTATAGGTTGTCCAGGTTAAATCTTCCTCCAAGAAAACGAACAATCAAAGCTTCCCTTCCAGAATATAAATCATCTTCTTGTCATAAATAACCTGTAAATCCTGACAACAATAGACAAGGCAACCTCGCGTAAAATCGGCGGCATCCTATATAAGTTACTAAATCCTAGAAAACAAAGTAAGATATAATGCTTGTGGAATGAAGTTTGCAGATTTCCTGGAGATTATAAAACTTAATAATTCACAAAAACCATAAGACTCCGTTAGAAAAACAAAATCGGTAAAATTTCCAGATTTTTAACTCCTGACGCCGTCAAGAGTAATACTCTGATGCCGTCATAATGGACCTGCAGAAATTCTTATGTTAAGTTTCCGGAAAATTTCTGGAAAAACTTTGTCCTACTTCCTGGAAAATCCTGCAAAACTTCATTATGACTCAATACAAGCATTTGACTCTAACAAATATGAATATACATGTTCATTTAATATTGTGGAGAATCATGATCGGTTTGTTTCTTAAAAACATATTTGGGATTTCCCCTTACACTTATCTTTTGCAAAAATACCTTTAGGTTGAAGTTAAGACTAGGTCAAATAACATAATAAAGTATTTCCACATTTTAATTGAGAAACATGATCAACCAACAATAAAAATAAAACATGCATACGGAAGCAAATAACTATCAAACAAATAGAATCACACAAAACATGGGTTGCCTCCCAAGAAACGCTTTTCTTTATTTACGAGTCTTGTAGCTAGACTCAAAGTCATGGGTTACTAAGTGATTCGGGTGAGTTCCTCGTTGAGGACATCTTTGGGATCAAACTTAGGTTTCAACTTTCTATCGGTTTCCTTAGTATGGTACGACCTTTCAAACTTTTCTCCATCCGGATCATACAAGGTCATTCTAATATGCCATGACCCGTCACCTTCTTTAGGTGGCTTGTCCCACCTCCATTTACACTTATCTCCCTCTTTTTTCCATTTATTCCTTTCTATGTTGATGGGCATTACGCTTAATAACTCAATCATCTTCCTAAAGACTAAGGGGTCCTCAAAGGGGTCTAGCTCCTCATCTCTAGCTATGAGTTGTTCTACCGAATGTGTCTTCTCAACAAACTCCTTCTCTAGATAGAATGGGCATTGAGGTCCTATAAAGTTCCTTTCTATCCAAGGCCCATATCTAGATGGTCTCCTATTCATCTCTACCCAATATGGTGTTGGTTCATCATCACAATCATAACTATGCTTCTTAACATCATACACCGACCAAGTATCTCCTTCACCTACCGTTATCTTTGATTCCTTGCAATCTATCATGGCACTAGCGGTTGCTAAAAATCCTCTTCCTACCAATAATGGGCATGTAGTGTCACTAACCATGTCTAGGACGTGAAAATCCGCTAATATAGTTAACTTTCCTACGTGAACAACTACATCCTTAATCATTCCAACCGGGTGTGCAATACTTCCATCCGCAAGTCCTATCAATACCTCCGTTTCCTCTAACTTTCCTAGCTTAAGAGCGGTGAATAAGGATAAGGGAATCAAGTTGAGGCTTGACCCTAAATCGGCTAATGTGTCGAAAGCTTCGGATCTTCCTATCTTACAAGGCAAAACAAATATACCCGGGTCATCAAGCTTTTTAGGCAACTTATGAACGAAGGCGGTCCCATTTTTGCCTAGCTTACACTTCTCATATTTTTCTAGGAGGGCACTATAGTAGGGAGCACGTGCTAAGACATCAATGACGGGGCGTTCAAGGTGAAGTTCTTTGAATTCATCGTCAAGGTCTTGCGTAAGAGGTGTTTCAACAATGCTTTTGACCGGCTCTATAGTGGGTGTTTTATTTGATTGGTCCTTTTGGGGAACTTGGTTTTGTTTGAAACACGTGCTCGTTAATTTGACCGAGTAATATTGTGGACACGAAGTGGGTGACGAAACGGATGATATGGAATTAACGGTTAGTTTTGGATTCTTGATCGTGTCACTTGGGAGTGCTCCCATTTCTCGGTCATTGAGAACTTTCAACAATGCATCAATTCTAGTGGTCATCTCGCTTTGCTTTTGTTTGAAATCGGCTTCAAACTTAGATATGCGAGCTTCTTGAGATGCCATGAACTTTGACATCAATCCTTCAAGATTGTTGGTACTACCATAGTTGTTAGAAGGATTGTTGTTGAAAGTACGGTTGGATGGTGGACCGTTTGGTTGGTAACGATTAGGCGGATTGGAAGAATTGGGTTGATTTTGTTTCCACCTAAGGTTTGGGTGATTTTTCCATGAGGGGTTGTATGAATCACCGTATGTGTTTGGCTCTGGCTTGAAAGTGTACCACTTATCTCCCGCTTCGTCGGTACGCATGGATGCGTAGTCCGCAAAAGCTGTTCCGGGGAGTTCCACACAATCACGAGTGTCATGGGGACCACTACATAATTCGCATGAAGAAGTGATTTTATTCACTTGGCTTGAATGCTTCAGAGCTTCGTAAGATTTCATGAGAAACTTGACTTGGTCCTCAAGTTCCATGATCCTACGGTCGGGAGTGCTAGAATTGTTCGAAGGCAAAGATATTGCCTTGACCGTTTTGTTCAAATCACGGGGATCATTCCAACTTTCGTTGTCATAGAGAGCAAGATCTTCTATGAGTTCCCATGATTGTTCCGCACTAAGATCACGTAGTTTACCACCGGCCGATTGGTCAATGGTTCGCCTCGTGGAGATGTCGATATGGTCATAGAAGATTTGGACTTGGAGCCAAAGATATATGCCATGATGAGGGACTTTTTGGAGTAAGTCCTTGAAACGAGTCCATGCTTCATAAAGAGATTCATTTTGACGTTGTTGGAACATCAAGATGTCATTCCTAAGCTTAGTAGTTCTCCCCGGTGGGAAAAATTGAGCAAGGAAACGAGTGGTGAGATCATCCCATGTGGTTATGGATCCCGCGGGTAAACGCTCAAGCCATTGGCTAGCTTGATCCCGTAGAGAGAATTGGAATAGGCGTAAACGGGTAGTCTCTCTAGTTTCAACACCTAGGTCTATAGAATCTACGATTTTTAGGAAGTCCTTAAGGTGTTGGTTTGGATCTTCGGAACGAAGTCCATGGAATGCACATCCGCTTTGCACCAACCGGATGGTGTCGGATCGCAAGGGGGTCACATTGTCTCCGGTGAGCTCAATGGTGTTTCGGTAGCCTTGGTGGCTAGGTCGGGAATACTCTCCTAAGGTTCGGGGCCTAAGGGGTTCTAATGGTGGGTTTTGTTGTGGTGGGATGATGGGTTCAAAGATGTTACCACCTTCCATGATGTCGGATGGTAAAGAGTTACGAACAAAGGCACGAAGAAATAAGATAGACTAAAGAAGACCTAAAAAAAAATAAAATCTTACTAGAAAGGAATCTAGCAAGTAGACCTAATAAAAAGAAATCCTAACCTAGACAATAACTATTCCCCGGCAACGGCGCCAAAAACTTGATGCGTGGGAATCGCAACAGGCTTTACCTCTCGAAGGATCTCGAGAAGCTTACAACCCCCACCAGGCAGTGTACCTGATCGTTGTAGTATAGTATAGTGACAAGTACCGGGGGATTGATCGTTCAGCTTAGGAATAGTGTCGCTAGGATTAGAAAACCTAATTAATAGTTCTAAAGGTGAGGGATGATTTTTTTTGTATTTTTATATTTTTATGAAAGCAAGTAAAATCTCGGGTTTTGGAAGAGTGGGCGGAATTAGTTGCTATTCAACTAACCCAAAGCTAATATATAACCAAAATAAAATACTGAAAATGAAATTAAACTAATTATACTAAGGTTGTGAGCAGTAATTGGAGAAATTGTGTTTACTTAGACTTCACTACTCCCTACATATCTTTTACATGTTAATTACTTGTTATACTTGTATGGATGACAAATTGTATTCCTTAATACCATTCGTGGGGTGGCATACATAACTCCCCAACTCTATGAGCTCTTATCTCCTCCTACACCATGACCCAGCACAACTATAGGGATTGTAAACAGTGGCTCATGCATTAAATACAACCAATAAAGACCTAGTACGCCTCGGTTCATGTTTCTTAAGACATTCAAGCATGTTACCATTTGGAGATCTGCCAGTTTTCTTAAGCCTAACATATAAAATCATTCATCCAAGACAAGAATAGACAAGTAATCAACATATAATCAACATCTAGGTTTCATTAGATCTAAGCAAACACAAAATAGATCTAGCCTAGCATAATAGAATTGAGACAAGAACAAGATATAAACAACCAACACATAGACATATTGATTGAATTGGAAGAACACTTATCTCAATTACAATGCAAGGTATCAAGGGTTTGGAACCCTTGAAAAACCTGTAAAAGATACACCAAATTCGTCTTTAGGGTTTCACCAAAAGTTCTCCTCTTTTTAATGAAAAAACTAGAAAACTATATATAGAAAAACTAGGCTGACGGCATCAAGACTATCATGTGACACCGTCACCTCGCCGCCAAATACTTCCTCGGATGGCCTTGATCTACTTGTGACGGCCTATGTGACGCCGTCACCAACCACGGTATTTTATTCTTTGCACTTTGACGCCGTCATGATGACTTTTGACGCCGTCACCACCTACGGTATTTTATTCTTCATGTCTGACGCCGTCAGGGTGTAACTCTTGACGCCGTCACCTAGTGTCTTCAGCATGGAAAATTGGTACTTTGCCGTTTTCTTCACTTTTATGCTCCAAAAACGTCCAAAATGGATTCTTTTCCAGAATGCACTCTCCAAACACCTAAAATCACAAAAGGAACGATTTAGGGCAATATTTGATCAAATAAAGTCGGATTCGGGCTTAAATGACCCCCTAAAAACGGATCATTTTTCGCCTCATCAAATACATTGCCATATCATCAGCGGCGATCTGCTTCTTGTCTTCATTTGTGTAATCTTCTTCTGTTTGGTCACGCAAGAATGGTAGAGTAGGAAGTGTTGTATTCGGATTACCTTTATCTTGAACTTGTCTTGGCTTAAATGGACCCTCTTTAATGGATTTGATCATTAGTTTGCCATCAGTCTTTGTTTTGATGTAACGAAGCATGCGTCTTGTCCATGGAAGATATCCACCTTTTTCAAGCATGGGAGGTCGATTTTTGGCACCGGCAGCATGAATATCTTGTGTGTTGCCATGGATTCAATTCTAAGTGAAAAGTTGTTCTGAGGATCTTTTGAAAGATAACAAAGGTTGTTTGATTAGATGTTTTTGGTGAAAGTAATAGATACTAATTCGGATTGTTTATTAATCGGGAAAACCTTTACACGAAAATTTGAAAATTTTGCACTCTCAAAATTTGAAAATCACTAAGAAATGCAATTCTAAGGTTACTAGAAAATTTTGAGTTTTAAAAATTTTGACGCCAAATTTTACCGAAAAAATTTGAATTTTGGCCTAAAAATTTGAATTTTGGGCCAAAATTTTCAACGTTATACCAAACTTTGAATTTCGCGTAAAAATTGAATGTTTAGTCTCCCTTAGAAAATAAATTTTACTCAAATTTTCCCGCAAAAGGTTTAGGTTTAGGTTTAGTCGATACTAGGTTACTTGGATCTTACTCGATAAAGGTTTAGGTTTAGTCGATACTAGGTTTACTTGCTGGAGACTTTGTGTTACTCGATAAGTTGTATACGAAAGGTTTTACTTGATAAGGTTACTCGATATTGTCACCAAACTGTCCTTACTCGATATGCACTAGTTACTCGATGGGTTTGTTTAACTCGATAAGCTGCTGAGTTGAGAACCTTAGCTTACTCGATAACTTATGTGAAACAAAGTAGAGTTTTGTTTATAAAAAACCAAATAAATCCCTTACTCGATGATCGATAAGGTTAAAGGCTAACTCGCCAAAAGGACCAATCCTTACTCGATACTTCCTTAGTCGATAGTGCCTTATTCGATAACACTTAAGCTTGCTCGATAAAAAACTTGTAACTCGAAAGAAACATAAGCAAACTCGATAAAACCTAAGTCTTACTCGATGAAACACTAACTAACTCGATAAGCTAGGGCTCCAAACCACGCAGAAAACGCAAAAACAGCCACAAATCTGAATTTTTTCACCTAAAAACTATCTAAAACAACCTAATATTATCCCTAGGCGATTGATACCACTTGTAGGACCATAGAACAACCTTAAACACTAAAGAATGAAGCGTAAATCTAAAGAGACAAAGTAAGTATAGAGAGAGAGTGGGAGGAACTCTAGTGTGTGAAATAAAGAAGCTATGTTATTGCTAAGAGAACCAACCAACCTCTTTTGAGGTCTTACATGAGTATTTATAGTGCTTTGTCTAGGGCTTCTCTTAACTTTAGACTTGTTACATATTTAGCCCCTAGACTTTGTAATAACATGAAAACTAAACATAAACTATGTTAAGACATAACATAATAATATTCTAAAGCAACCTATTACAAGACTTGAATGACCGACACTTGTTATAAATAAAATATGATCGTAACAGTAATGAACCACTTGTGTCCAATACCTGCTACAGTACCCGCTACATATATTAATATCTAGGATTTATACATAATACATGCTATCTGTTTAGACCCCATACATGAGTAAAATGGGTCATACCGAGTGAGATTGGCGCTATGCCAAACACTCCTTTAACTTTTAAAAACAAGCCATAACTAGTTATTTACCATATCATTATGAGTTTCATTAACATACACAAAATCATATTATTCTGAGTAGGGACACTACTGCATAATGTAAAATTAAATACCATTCTGAGTTTCATTAAAACAACGCACCTAACATAATCTGCAATTAAATCACTCATGTGACACTACTGCATCACTTTATAAAATTTATTTCATCACACATAAACAATTTGAAAATCAAAATTCGTCTAACCTAAACTAGTATTATATGCCTCATAAAGGACACAACTACATCACTTTATCATATCTACTGCATCACACATTCAGACAGACACATAAACAATTTTCAACATTTAAAAAGAACGCGCCTAACCTGCTTATGCTATTAAATGACTTATAAAAGACACTACCGCATCACTTTAGCACATTTACGGAATCACACATTTAGACACACATAAACATTTTTCATCATTTTAAAAACAACGCGTCTAACCTAAACTAGTATTATATGCCTCATAAAGGACACTACTGCATCACTTTATCACATCTACTGCATCACACATTCATAGGCACACATAAACACTTTTTAATGCTTAAAAACAACGGGCCTAACCCTATTATGCTATTAAATTACTCATAAAGGACTTTACTGCATCAATTTATCACATCTACTGCGTCACACATTCATACATACACATAAACACTTTTCATCGTTTAAAAACAACGTGCCGAACTTGATTATGCTATTAAATGACTCATAAAGGACACTACTGCATCATAGAAAAGCACATCTCGGCAACTAAATCATACTAAGCGTGAGCTAATAAATCCTCATATGTTGCAAAACATAACCTGATACAACTCTTCTTTACAATCACTGCATTAAGCATTCAAATACACAGAAAAGCACATTTCGGCAACTAAATCATACTAAGCGTGACCTAATAAAGCCTCATATGTTGCAAAACATAACCTGATGCAACTCTTCTTTACAATCACTACATTAAGCATTCAAATGCACAGAAAAGCACATTTCGACAACTAAATCATACTACACGTGACCTAATTAAGCCTCATATGTTCTTTAAAAACACTTCATTAAGAATTCAAATACATAGAAAAGCACAATTCGACAACTAAATCATACTACGTGTGACCTAATATAGCCTCATGCGTTGCAAAACCTAACATACTGCATCTCTTCTTTACAAACAATGCATTAAACATTCAAATAAATAGAAAAGTACAATTTGACAACTAAATCATACTACACGTGACCTAATAAAGCCTCATACATTGCAAAACCTAACATACTGCATCTCTTCTTTATAAACACTGCATTTAGCATTTAAATACACAGAAATGCACATTTCGACAACTAAATCATACTACACGTGACATAACATAGTCTCATACGTTGCAAAACCTAACATACTACATCTCTTCTTTACAAACACTGTATTAAGTATTCAAAAACACAGAAAAGCACATATCGACAACTAAATCTAACTAAACGAGAGCTAATAAATTTACTGCATCAATCATCAGTTTACTATATCAAATTGCTAAATTTATTATAAATATACTTAATCGATGCAGTAAAAAAATTATTGATAAATCGATGCATTAAACAAAATTAATAAATCGGTGCGGTGGTGATTTGTGGTGTGATAGTGATTGGTGGTGCGATGGTGATTGGTGGTACGGTGGTGATTGGTGGTGCGGTGGTCATTGGTGGTGCGGTGGTGATTGGTGGTGTGATGGTGACACAGAGAAATGTGTGTGAAATTAGGGTTACAAATGAAAAGGGATCAGATTTACCCCTCAAACTATTGCTACATATTGCCCCTCAAACTTTAATTATTTACAATAATAACACTCCATTTTTTTATCAATTAAACATAATCCAACGGTTGAGATCGCTTCTCGTCCATTTTATTTTAAGAGCCTTCTCATTGTATCCCCACCATATATATATATATACTACCTCCGTCCCAAAATGATTGTCCCCTATTGACTTTTTCGGTCTTTACTTTTCACCTTTGACATTATGTATTTTTGTTTATATTACATAATACTTGATACAAAATATATGAACGGATTGAGTTTTAAATATATTTTCATTTGGTATATTTTTTTTATCAAAAATTGTATAACACAAACAAAACTATTTATAGTCAAAGTTGAGAAAGAAAGACCGAAAAAGTCAATAGGGGACAATAATTTTGGGACGGAGGGAGTATATATATATATATATATATATATATATATATATATATATATATATATATATATATATATATATATATATATATATATATAGGGGAGGGTTAATGTGAAATCAAACTTAAAGTTGTAAAAATAAGATCTAGTCTAAACAACCATTAAAACCATTTTATAAATAATTATATTAGCACTAATACAAAAATAATAATAAAATATTAATACGAATTAACATTTTAGTAACTAATAACCAACTGATACATGAGTTTCGATTAGTGATACACAACTATAAATTTGCATGTCGAATCAAAGTATATCACCTTTACCTGATACATTACATGTCGAATCAAAGTGTATCACCTTGGTTTCGTCAATTTAAGAAAGAAAACCAACGAAACTTTAACAATTTTAGTTGTACTCAATAAAAATTTTAATTTTATTTTAACGAGAGTGTCACTTGTCAGATTTTAGTTGGATCTTATTTTTACAACTTTAAGATTGATCTTATTTATCTAGATTCTATATATATATATATATATATGGTCCTTTTCTTGCGAGAACTACTTATGTACTACTAATAAAGGATAGTGTGCAACATATCAATGCAAAATGTTTTTTTTATTATTATTATTTTTTTTTTTTAAAGAAACCTCAATTCCTAGAAATATTAATGAAAATGGTAGAAGAAAGTATTTTTGTTTATCCACTACCTCATTAACTGCATGCTACAAAAACAGGATTTCTTCAAATATTTTCTAAGTAATAATGATCACATATCAAGTTGCTTCTTACAGCATAACCGATCATCATTTTTTAATATGAAAACATACACCGATTACACCTACAACCCTAAACCCCCAAATCTCACAATAGCGGCGATAATCAAAATCATACAAATCCGTTTTATTTTTTTGTTCAAAAAACAATAACATCAATGGAATGTATGATCATCATTGTTCTTTGTCTGTATTTTTTTTTCTTTTATTGTTGATGGTTTATGGAGCGATTGGTAATTGTGAAGGCATGCATGTTAATCTTTTGTTTTCATTGTTTGATTGTTCGATTAATTTTAGTTAACATTTGGTTTTTATTTGATTGTTCGATTAATCTTTTGGTTTATTTTTTGAACATATATGTATTTTTCACTATAATTTGTTTATGCCATATTGATAGATTTTGGATTTTATTGTTTAATGTTGGAAAAAAAACATGTGTCTTTCCAGGAACATATATGTATATTGGTTTTTTTATGATATAATGTTGAAAAAAAAAACATGTGTGTTTCTAGAAACACACATGTGTGTTTCCAGAAACATACATGTACATTGGTTTTATTATGGAATATACATGTGAGTTTCACTATAATTGTCTTAACATGGATGTTTTAATTCGTTAAAATTTCACTTATCTTTTGTGTTTTGTTTATAGGCATTTTGATAGATTTTGGATTTTATGGTTTAATGTAGGGAAAAAAACATGTGTATTTTCAGGAACATACATTTGCATTGGTTTTTTATTATTTAATGTTGGAAAAAACCTTGTGTGTTTCCAGGAACATACATGTATATTGGTTTTGTATGGTTTAATGGTGTAAAAAAACATGTGTGTTTACAGGAATATACATTTTTTTAACATACATTTAGATTGGTAATTTTTTCAACATACATGTATTTTTCACTATAATTTGTTTGTGTTTTATTTTTTGAACATACATGTTTCGTTTATGGCCATATTGATAGATCTTGGATTTTATTTTTTAATGTTGGAAAAAAACATGTGTTTTTCCAGGAACATACATGTATATTGGTTTTTTATGGTATAATGTTGAAAAAAAACATGTGTGTTTCCATAAACATACATATATTGGTTTTATTATGGAACATACATGTGAGTTTCACTATAATTGTCTTATCATGGATGTTATAATTCGTTAAAGTTTCACTTTTCTTTTGTGTTTTGTTTATCGGCATATTGATAGATTTTGGATTTTATGGTTTAATGTTGGGGAAAAACATGTGTGTTTCCATGAACATACGTTTGTATTGGTTTTTTATTGTTTAACGTTGGAAAAAAAAACATGTGTGTTTCCAGGAACATACATGTATATTGGTTTTTTATGGAACATACATGTAAATTTCACTATAATTGTATTAACATGGATTTTTTAATTCGGTAAAGTTTCACTTATCTTTTACATGTTTGTTGATGTAGTATGTGTTGATAGTACAAGCTAACATTAAACATGAATATTTAAAAAATAGATGTTCATAATATGAATATAGAAAATACTTAAAAAACATAACCAATATAAATCCAAAGATAATGTAACAAACACTATTGTATTTGATGCAGATTAAAATTAAAAATTCCTATCATATTACACATCGAAAGCATATCCATCATCTTCACCAGATGACTCAGGTTGATCATCTTCATCATGTTCCCTATATATCTTGATCAATGTCTTCATATTCATTAGACTCGTCTTCCTGGTCATCAACAAAATCTTGTTCATCTTCCTGGTCTTCCACATTAGGCTCGTCTCCTAACATGGACTTCGGTTTTGTACATGTTGCTTTATTATGACCTAGTTGACCGCAATTACTACACACACGTTGTTTGAAAGGTACTTTTCTGCTTGTTCTTGCTTTCTTTTTAGCTTTACCTTTTTCAACTGCACTTTAATTCTTCGAGAACCTTTAGGTCTACATTTTCTGGGATTCTTGATTATAAATTTATGAGGAGCAGTAACACCCAAAAGAACCTCATACAATGCATCCTTGTTTTGAGGAACACTTTGTACGGGGACATCAGATTCTATATCTTTCTTCAAACCTTTAACCTTTGAAAGAATATCAGATAGCTTGTCGGGGTCATTTCTAATATGATTTATAGATTCTTCAAGTGTTGAGAGAATTTCAGATACTCTAATCTCAGTTTCTTCAATACACGGACCATAACGATGACGCTTTTCACGTAAATGCGCTGGTAGTACATTTTTTCGCCAACGGCTACTTATGTAGTTATGTGGAATGGTGTCTATTCCATGAATACGAAAAACACAGAAAACATGTCTACACAAATAACCATGGCGGTTAAAATGATCACAAGAACATTCAAAGGTACCATCCGACTGATTAACAGAAACCCGTGACGGTAGATAAACATGGTTTAGAAACTCAAAAGAAAAAAATTAATAAGGAAAGTGGATGTATCATATTAAAACATAAGTGTAACAACTAAATGTGTAAAACAATAATAAATTAAAAACGTAAGGAACAATCAGATCATTAAAAAATTACCTGTTAATTATGTGCATAGAACAATCATGTTTCTTAAATATGTATGAATGTCAATGAAGAAATAAGAAACATGTAATCTGAATAAGAAACATACCGTTGTGTCTATAACCATATTATTTCTCTTGTCCCTATGTCGTATCAAACAAAACTCAACATCTCCTTCAAAACGAGAACCAATCTGTGCATACCAATATAATGCTTTAGATATTTAGTGTTGCACTTCCTTGAAAACAGAGTTTGTGTACACCTCACGCGCGTGACGCTCGATAGATAATTTTGTCATCATGATAGGAGTCTTTTCTTCCATTGTATTATCTAACATACGTTGGGTGTACCTCTGTTTCTCCATAGACGATTCAAAGCACAACATAAAATGGACTAGCGAGTTTCCTGGATGGGAATAAATCTGGAAAAATGCATTGGAACTCTCCGATCGTGAAGTTGTCTTCATCAAACCACACATAGGTATCGTTTCGAAGAAACATGGAACCCATCTATCCCTTATAGCGTACATGTCAGCTAACCACTTGTTCTCACCCAGATTATACCTCGCTATTAAATCATGCCAATGTTCTTCGAAGATTTAAGGACCAATGTACATATTGTTAGGTCACCATTTTACAACATAAACACTAAGATATCTAGAGAGAGAAAGTAGGTAGAGAGAGAGTGAAAGGAACACTTAATAAGATAATAATAGACTAATGATATAACTATGTGAACCAACCCCTTCAAATGAGGTGATACAATACTATTTATAGGTAAGGATTAGGGCTTCACCATACTTAGACAATATAACATACTTAGCCCTTAGACTTTATCCAAACCTATAAACTAAGCATAAAACTTTATAAAACATATAAAATAACTAACGTATTAACTAAATAATGCAACCTATAACAAAATTCAATGACCGACACTTGAAATAATAAAGTCTATTCCCAACACATATTCCAAACTAATGTGTGAAACTCTTTCCTAAATTTTGAGTCGGCATCGATATCACCCATTACCTGTAAGTATAGTAAACGATTTTTGTTATATTGCTCCGTTGGACACACATGAATTTATACGGAAATCTTAATTTATTTAACTAAAAATGAATATGTAAAACAGATATGCACATAAATAAATATACCTTCCCATTTCTGAGTAATATGCCACATGCATAATCTATGATGCGATTCGGGGAACATCTTTACAACAGCCTTACGCAACGCAGCGTCTTGGTCTATAATAGCCAGAGGTGGTTGCTTCCCATGAATCTTTAGAAATGCTTCAAGCATCCAACAGTACGATTCAAATTTTTCGTTAGACAATAAAGCGGCACCAAAACACATTTTTGGTGGTGGTCAACACCGGTAAATGGAACAAAAATCATGTCATACCTGGAAAAACATGTTGTATTAATATATTAGTTTATAACACGATAATATTTTCCTATCCTTTCAATGAAAACATAAAATAGTAATGAAACTTACTTATTAGTATTGAAAGTAGCATCAAACGAAACAACGTCACCAAATGCAACATAGTTGCACTTCATGGTTTCATCAGCCAAAACATACGATACAACTCATTTACTTTTTTATTTTTTTGTGGTATGATAAAACGAGAAACCAAGTACATGTTCCTACGTCTTTAACATCTTGTCAACCAACATTTGAGCATCCCTTTCACCAATGAATACATTCATATCGCGTCTAAAATTATTCCAATCAACAGGCATGCCACGTACTTTATCAAAACATTCATAGGCTAAGATTGCAACTCTTAGCCTATGTGCTTTATGTGGACCAATATTAGATAATGATGCATGATGAATGAACCTATAATCACCAAATTTCAATTGTCGTCTAGCTCGAGAAAGATCCATATTAGCCGGGTCAATGAGTTTGTGATAATGATTCTCCACAAACTTGTGTACCAAGTAATAATTTGTTCCTACTATACGTTTTAAACTTAAATGTGCTTAGCAATTAGTAACGGACGTTTTCGATCTACGTTTCCTTATGTGTTTCCAATTTTCATTCTCAACGTCTTCAACATCCTGATTTTCATCATCAATAAGTGTATTCGTTTCAACACTCTTCCTAGGTTTACCAGCTTTATGATATACTAAGTGCTTATGTGTTATTTTGCCATTCGTACTTTATGATCGGCTAAGCACCTTTGGTGCTAGCCTGATTATGATTTCTATATTGTTGTAATTATGTTTTCGTACATTTCATAATGGTTCTAGTGTGTGCATGCATAGTTTATCATAGATCATCTAGTTGTGGTAGTTTAGAAGAACCGGTTGTACTTGATACACTAGGCGAATCGACCGAAGGACCCTATGTAGTTAGGTTGCGAAGGAAATGGGAATGCTGACAACTAGCCATTTGCCTTGTGTGCAAATCGACCAAAGAACCACCTTCGGGGTTGGATAAACTTAAGTAATTAGAGGTGTGGTTTAAGATCTGAGAGCCCGGGCCACACCAAGATATATCTAGCATGTAGTGGCACTTAATGACTCAAACTAGTCTACTGTATGTCGGCTTACTTACAGAGGGTAGTGCCGTTGGTTCCTGACATGATTCTAGGGAGATAGGCTAGGAAAATCGACCAAAGGAACCTAGTGATATATGTCTGCCCACTTGAAGCATTCGAATAGTTTTAGGGAAAATATAGTCATATCAGTATAGGATGACCAACTAGGCTAGTATACTTTCTCCCACTACTCACAACTCAATTTACTTTCAGCTTTTATTTCTGTTTATTTAGTTTAATTAATCATTTCAACTCAAAACCAGTTTAAAACGTGACATTAGACTTAAATAGGATCCACCACACATAGCTCTTGAGACGACCTCGGTTTTACCAGTTACTAATCTACACACGACCGGATACACTGTCTGTTAGTGCATTTAGGTAGACCTTAGGTAATTGAGACTATAAATTTAAGACCTAGTCAGTAACACCTTTATCAAGTTTTTAGTGACAAACAATTTTTTAACAACTCATATTTTCGTCACTAATTGGACCATACGAAATAAATACTCGTCATCAATATGTTGTCACAAGCTAAAATTTTGTGACGAAACACATAGTACGTCATTAACTTGTCACATAAATTCTTTTAAAGAACTTTAATAATAATAATAATAATAATAATAATAATAATAATAATAATAATAAATTCCTTTAAAGATTTTTTTTTTATTTAAAAAGAAAAACTCTAAACTTGAGTGAGTAGTAGTAAGGTCCATCATTAAACTTAAACAACCACTCTATGGAAACATGAAACGAAACGTCGTATGACATTTATTTCAGCCATGATCCATGTGATTGTAGGCCATTGTAGGCCCCTTCCATTAGAGCATGAGGTATGTTGACACAAGTTATTCCACATCAGCTTTAACCATTTTACAATAACTTAAAAAAAAACACCATTTACCTTAACTTACCTTTAACTCACCTTAACTCACTTTAACTCAACTTTTATTCAAATATTTTCAAATTTAACCCCTAAACTAAAACAAATTCTACATTTATTAAAAACATAACATTAATTCTTAAAACACATATATTACAATACGTAATTTAAAAAATATACAACGAAATAAAAAAAAACAAAACAAAACAAAAACAAAAAAAACATTACGAATTTAAAAAAAATAATAAAAATAAAAATAAAAAAAAAAAAAAAAAAAATCAAGCTACTACATAATGGAATAAAAAACATACGAAACATTAGAAACTTATTCATCGTCTTCGGAATATTTTTCATCTTCTTGTTTAGCTTGACGTTGAAGACGTTTTTGTCAAACATGGTCCATAAGGTCTTGTTGGAGTTTGGTATTCGTACCTTGGTCGCGTAATTCTTTGGAAATGCGACGTCGGGTGTCACATCTGTCGATCCACCTATCTCATCTAAAACGTGGTGACAGATCAACCTACATTTCGCCATATTCAAGTAGTTTAATTTTTTTATCTTTTAAAATCATGTTATGCAAAATAATGCAAGTATACATGATTCTATTAGTGTAGTATTTTATGTAACATAATATCTCAGCCCAATTTGTACCATTTGTAGGGCTCGGCCCATCTCAGGAATCCCTAGTTTGTATTGTGTATATATTAGCTGTTTGATGTAATGATAAGACACACATTCAAAGTCTCTATACCGACTAATATGGTATCAGAGATCCTTCAATTACAAAACTCCTAAAATCTCTCCCTTTTCACAGCCTAAAATCCCTTAAATCTCTCCCTAAAATCTCTACCCTAAAATTTTCATACGCTCCTCCCTCTCCTTCCTCCCAACTCTCCATCAAACATCCATGGCAGGAGACGATAACATAACACCTAAATCCAACGACTCCAATGAAAACCCTATGGTATCACCAACATCAAGACTTACATCCCTCTCATGCTCGATTTAGATGAGTTAAACTATGACTCTTGGAGTGAATTATTCACGTTACACTGCAAAAGTTTTGGAGTCCTTAACTTTATCACAGAAAAACAGTCAAGTATGAACCAGACCGATGAGGAATGGGGAAAACTCGACTCACTGGTAAAGTTATGGATTTTTGGAACTATCAGTAAGCCACTTCTCCAAAGGGTCCTGAAGAAGAATTCATCTGCTAGTGACGTATCGAAGATGTTGAAAGATATCTTTCATGACAACAAGAGTGCAAGAGCTATGCAATTAGACAATGATCTTCGCAACATCGAACTTGGAAATCTCTCGATAACTGAGTATTTTCACAAAATAAATCGCTTAGCTGATCTTTTGGCTAACATCGAAGCTCCTGTCGAAGAGAAGAACTTGGTGACCTATGCCATCAATGGCCTTGGAGACAAGTACGAGCAAGTCGCGGGAATCATTTGTCACCGTGATCCTGCTCCCACTTTTGCTCAGGCCCAATCTATGCTTCTTCTGGAAGAGAGCCGTCTTGCGCAAAAATCTACACGTCACGCTGCTTCTCGTGACACTTTATCATCTCCATCCATTCTCCTTACTATTGGTTGTGACAATAACAGAAACCAACACACTGGTAAAGAACACTGTCGTAATTTTCAGCGTGGTGCATGTTCTTATGGTGAATGATGTCGGTACATTCACTCGAAACCCACTGGTACACGGAATGGGAACAACAACACACGTGCATCTGTTGCTCAATGGAACAATACTACTGGCAGTGTCTTGCAGGGTCATGGCCATCGTATCACTATTTTTCCAACCAGACCAAATACAATGAGTTATGCTCCTGATCCTAACTATGCTTCTCAATCCAGAGGAATTTTAGGCCCGTCACCTGGACAAACTCAGGCTTCTTCTGGTGGTGGACAAACTGGTTCTGGCCCAGTTAACGCGCCTGCTGCCTTTGGGCCATCAGGACCAATGAATTACACCACTGGTCTGTTACATGGCACTTGGGGTCCTCAGATTGTGTACGGTCCCTATGTTGATCAGCTGACCACTCTTCCTCAAGCCTTCAATGCTATGAGTCTTCAGGATTACGGCGACCATGGGTGGTACATGGATACCGGTGCCACGTCTCATCTTGCTTCGGATGCAGGTATACTCACATACATTTCTAATAATAGCACTATATCGTCTATTTTAGTTGGTAACGGTGATTCTATTCCCGTCATTAACTCTGGTCATCGCATGTTACCTACCTTACATAGACCTCTTCACCTACATAACGTTCTTGTTACACCCAACATAATTAAAAACCTTATATCCGTTCGCCAATTTACACGTGATAATAATTGTTCTATTGAATTTGATCCATTTGGTTTTTCTGTGAAGGACCTTCGGACCCGCCACCTGCTCCTCCGATGTAACAGCAACGGAGATTTATACCCGGTCTTGCCTCCTACTAAATCACCCACCGCACTTGTGTCAACCAATCAATCTACGTGGCATCAAAGACTCGGTCATCCGGGGAATGAAGTGTTACGTTTTTTAGTGTCCAATAAAATGATTGATTGTAATAAAACAAAGACTACTTCTTTGTGCAATGCTTGTCAACTGGGCAAGCATACTAGATTACCTTTTTCCATTTCTGATTCTCGTGTTGAGAGCATGTTTGATATTGTGCATTCGGATCTTTGGACTTCCCCGATCCCGAATGAAAGTGGTTTTAAATATTACGTACTTTTCTTAGATCACTTCTCTAATTTCCTATGGATTTATCCCTTGCGCAACAAAAGTGATGTGTATGATAAATTTTTACAATTTCACATGTATGTACAAACACAATTCAAAACCGAAATTAAATCCTTCCAATGTGACCATGGAGGAGAATTTGACAATCACAATTTCACTAACTCTTTAATGAACATGGCATCCTTTTTAGATTCTCTTGCCCTAAAACCTCACAACAAAATGGAAAATCGGAAAGAATGATACGAACCATTAACAATTTAATTAGAACACTCCTCTTTCAAGCTAATCTTCCACCACAATTTTGGGTTGAAGCACTTCACATGGCCACTCATTTACTCAACATTTTGCCTTCTTCCGCCATCAATAATGAGATCCCCTTTACTAAATTATTCAACAAACCACCTTCTTACCATCACCTCCGTGTATTTGGTTGCTTATGTTACCCGTACCTCCACACTTCACATAAACTTGAACCTCGCTCCACCTGTTGCATCTTTTTAGGCTACCCCTCTCATCACCGAGGGTATCGATGCCTCGACCTTCACACCAACAAGGTCATTATCTCTCGCCATGTAAACTTTGATGAAAATGTCTTTCCTTACCAATCACCAATACCTCAACAATCAGACTTATATCAATTTCTTGACACACTTGATCAACCATCACCAATCGCCATTCGCCTACTAACCAAACCTTCCCAAAAACCACTCAACATGTCAACCTCACAACGAACCATTGCTCCAAACACCACAATTCCCAACAGTTCTACCCCTAACACTACAGCCCAAAATTCAGCCCCACCTACAGCTCACACAAACTCAATATCACAAACTAACCCAACACCACCCTCAGCCTCCCCCACGCCTTCACAACATGTTCACAAACCTACACCAGCCCAACACCCTTCATCAACAACCATGACCCACCAATTATCACAACCCGTTCCAACACAATCTCATCCCATGGTCACTAGATCGAAGGTCGGTACTGTTAAGACAAATCCCAAGTATTCACTTCATATCACCACACCCTCCTCCATACCCCGCTCTCACTTACATGCTCTTCGTAACCCAAATTGGCAACCTGCTATGCTAGACGAATATAATGCTCTTATTACTAATGGAACGTGGGTTCTTGTTCCCCGTCTGCAAAATGTAAATGTGGTTAGGGCTATGTGGTTATTTAAACACAAGTTTCATGCAGATGGTTCTCTTAGCAGGTACAAGGCACGTCTTGTTGCCAATGGCCGTAATCAGCAAGAAGGGATAGATTGTGATGAGACATTCAGTCCGGTTGTTAAACCGGCTACCATTCGTACAGTTCTCAACATTGCGGTCTCTCGTGCATGGCCTATACATCAGTTAGACATGAAGAATGCATTTCTTCATGGTCACTTATCAGAGACGGTCTACATGCATCAACCTCCTGGTTTTGTTGATTCTACTCACCCTGACTATGTTTACCTTCTACAGAAATCACTATATGGTCTCAAACAGGCACCTCGGGCATGGTTTCAACGATTTTCTAGTTATGCCACCCGTATTGGCTTTCATCACAGCAAGAGTGACTCTTCTCTTTTTGTTTTTCAACGGGGTAATGAGATAGCATATTTACTACTGTATGTTGATGACAATATTTTGACAACATCATCCTCATCTCTCCTACAGCGTATTATTTCATCTCTTCATAGTGAGTTCGCCATGACTGACCTTGGCCCGCTCAACTATTTTCTTGGCATCTCTGCTCAGCGTACGCTTTCTGGTTTGTTCCTTTCTCAAACCAAGTATGCTACTGAAATACTTGAGCGGGCTCACATGCTCAACTGCAATCCATGGAAGACTTCTGTTGCCACCGAATCTAAGCTTGGACCGGATGGTACCCCGGTAGATGATCCGAAATTATATCGCAGTCTTGCTGGGGCACTTCAGTACCTTACATTTACACGACCGGATCTCTCATATGCTGTGTAACAGATCTGTCTATTTATGCATGACCCTCGGGAGCCTCACCTTACGGCTCTTAAGCGCATTCTACGCTATGTTCGTGGTACTCTAGATCATGGTCTTCAGCTATATACATCTTCAACATCTCAGCTTACAGCTTACTCTGACGCTGATTGGGCCGGCTGCCCCACCACACGGCGTTCCACTTCGGGCTATTGTGTGTTTCTCGGTGAAAACCTTATTTCCTGGTCATCCAAGCGGCAACATGTTATTTTGCGATCAAGTGTTGAAGCGGAATATCGGGGTGTTAATGCTGTTGCTGAGACAACATGGGTACGGAATCTTCTTCAAGATCTTCTTATACCTGTACGCACTGCTACACTTGTTTATTGTGATAACGTAAGTGCTATTTACTTGTCTACTAACCCGGTTCAGCATCAACGCACGAAACACATCGAGATCGACATCCATTTTGTTCGTGACTTTGTTGCGACCGGTCATGTTCGTGTTCTTCATGTGCCTTCCAGATACCAGTATGCCGATATCTTTACCAAAGGGCTTCCATCTCCTTTATTTATTGAGTTCCGGTCCAGTTTAAGCGTCCGCTCTCCTCCCGCTCCAACTGCGGGGGTGTATTAGTGTAGTATTTTATGTAACATAATATCTCAGCCCAGTTTGTACCATTTGTAGGGCTCGGCCCATCTCAGGAATCCCTAGTTTGTATTGTGTATATATTGGCTGTTTGATGTAATGATAAGACACACATTCAAAGTCTCTATACCGACTAATAGATTCGTTGTATCTTGACAATTTCCATTTGACGCACCGGTTGTTGTAGAATACCCCAACATCCCTGAAGCACACCAAAAGCATGTTCGACATCCTTTCGTGCACTTTCTTGTTTCCTTTTAAAGTAACCATGTTTTTCGTCAGTTGTTGCTATGAAGGATTTGACGAAAGATGCCCATTATGGATAAATTCCGTCAGCTAAGTAATATCCCATTTCATACCTTCGACCATTTACCATATAAGGTGCTCTAGGGGCTTCGTCAGCAAGAAGATCGTCGAATAACGGAGAGTTATCTAAAACGTTAATATCGTTATTCGCACCCGCAATCCCGAAAAATGCATGCCAGATCCATAAATAATACGAAGCAACAACTTCAAGCATTAATGTTGGGTATCTTTTATCACCCCGACCAAATTGCCCTTGCCATGCAACTGGACAATTTTTCCACGCCCAATGCATGCAGTCAATGCTACCAAGCATTCCCAGAAAACCATGTTCACTCTCATGTTTTTCATAAATACGTTGAACATCGGACTAAGTTGGTTTTCTTAGATATTCCGTCATAAACAGATCCATAACAAACTTTTTAAAATTATCAAGACAATAACGTGTCAAATGCTCACCCATTTGCAAATACTAATCGAGCGCGTCAAGTGAGGTGTCGTATGCCAATTGGCGTATGGCAGATGTACATTTCATAAGAGCACTTATGCTAGGTCGACAACAAGCATCAGGCCATTTCCTAAAGAAACTAAAGTGTTCTAGAAGAGGATCAGAATGATAGGATTCAATACCTTCGACTATTTGTAGAAATAGTCTCCGGCTCATACGAAATCTTCTTTGAAAATTACGCTCCGAATACTTGCAACCTTGATAGAAATAATCGTTACGCAGGCGTTCTTCGCCAACCTCACGTTCACGATAGATATTAGTACGGTGCACAGGAGCTTATGATGATTCTTCTTGTTCCAATTGTTGGTGATATTCGTACGCAGCTACCATAAACTCAATGTCGGTTGCATCATCTACATCGGACCAGTTCATTTGTTCGAAGTTAAATTGATTCGGATCCCTTGTGAATAAACAAGGGTATTTTTTTGTTATGGAGAATGTGTATAAATATTGTAGAAATGTAGAGAATAGTTGGTTGTGGAAGTGTGGAAAAAAATGGGAAGTAAAATGGGTATTTATAGTGTTATAAAAGGGATTTTTTTTTTTATTTTTTTTTAACTAGCCGTTTTATAACGCCGTTTTTTTTTAACACAACGGCTATATAGACGTTAAAGGGGTGGTTTTGAAAATTTTGATTTGCCTTTTAACACTTATCGCAGCGTTGTTGGAATAACTCCTCGCATTAACGCAAGAATAACGCATGTACACGGTACCTTAACGTGGGTGATAACGCAGCAAATTGATGAATAACGTGGGGGAGGAATGCAAGGCACCTCTTGCTCTTATCACCTCTAAGAACTAGGACTACTATAATTTGACCACTCGTTATTCGAAATTTAATGCTAGTATAGTGTGCCATGGGCAAAAGCCAATTCACACTTGTGATATTTTGAAACTCAACTAGACAACTACACAAAACTTATTTTGGTTGTTCAGTGGAACATATATAACATTCAATATTTGAAATTTGTATTGGTTAATATTTTGATTACTTTTTGTAAGTTTGAGTTATTATGAATTTGATATATATTAATCTAAAAATAAAACCTAGCGAAATAAATATGTTTTTAGTCTTTACTGATATATAAAAAAAAATATGACAAAAAGATATAAATAACGCTTATGATAGATAATGTAAAGAACAATACAACGATAACTTTTAAGAAATTAACCAAGATTACATTTTCAATTACTAAAACCTTCTTATCAAAGAACTAAAATTGAAATTGATATAAAAAAAAAATCTGAGAGTAGTGATGACTATGGATATGATAATAGGAATAGGTTTGTTAACTCTACCACCCTTGGTGGGTTTAGAGAATGCCTAAAGTTGTGGTTTATTTCCCATTTTCAATTACTAAAACCTTCTAATCAAACAACTACAATTGAAATTGAAATTGAAATCATACCCTCATGTCCATACCCTAAAACCAAACACCCCCTTAGAATATCTAATTTCAAGAATTACTACAATACCCTATAAATGCTCAATTAGCGTGTTGCTTAGTTCATGATCAGCATTTTTGTCTTTGATTTTTATGACAAGCAAGAAATCCATTGTATGTGATGAATAGATTTTATCTAAAAATCGACACAATTAAAATAACATACAAAAATTGATGTGGTTAAGTGTTTCGTATAACAATTAACAAATGATGATTTTTATGTGATAGATTTTTATGACATAAAATAAAAATAGAATACCAGATACAAAAATTGACGCAATTAAATTTTATCAAAAACCATACATGGGCATTGCTTGATCGAGCATTCGGCTAATATAATCTAACTATGTGTGTACCCGTGCATAACGACATAATTTTATAGTGGCAAATACTTATAGTTGAAAGATTGTAGGTTAGTGTTTCGTATAACGTTTAGAAATTGACATTGGCAAGTTTTCATCATCTTTCGAGAAGACAACAAAAATATTTTAATGTGAGAAGGTAAACAAAATATTGGTATTTGAGTTTTGAAGTGTATTTTGAAAATTAACATTACTTATTTTTAAATTTTGGGTTAATTCTTCAAATGGACCAATAGCCAATTGTTGAGACTTTTTGGACACGAATCTAAAGATTTCTCATTTTAGACATGGACTACTTTAGATCTCGGCTACCATAGTTAAAACGTTGACATATGTCATGTTTTGTCTTATTATGTCTTTTTATAAATGACATATATACCCTCTTCTTAGAATTGGGCTACCCACTTCACCCTGGGCTATCTTTGGTATTAGGCTACCCACTTCATCTTCTCCGGCCAACACCACCACCAATCCAACCCAGATTTCAGCGACCCCAAAACATTATATATTAAAATTCGCCTAAAGTACAATATGCAAAGTCGGTAGTAACAAATCTTACAATAATCTTTGCTCATTTCTCAAATAATTACATATAATTCCACTAATCAAATATACGTTGTGTTCTAAACAACACATAAACAAATCTTGCAAATTATCATGAAGCAGCAGCACTATTCTTAGTACAAGTAGCAGCATAATCGTGAACCAACTGCTCACCCTTTACCCATAAAACATTTGGTATTAATAAGATATGCCGATATGGTCAAAGGAAACCACCACTAAATAATTCCATTCGACCCATGATATCAAAAGCACATTCCACAAACCGATTAACCTCAATTTACTAATAAAATTGATAATAAATCTTACCTCACTTGACAACCAATAGCTTTGTGATAAATACTGTCATGATCACAGTAATATTCATCTATCAATTATATTGTACCATATAATGTGAACACTCTATGATCCATGAATGCAAAAGCTATAACACCCAATTCATAGACCCACTATTGCAAGCCAAAGGTTGTGTTTGATTTATGATCGGATCTGGGTTTGGGTTTTGTTCGATCTTAAACCATATCGTTAGATCTTGATTTGCTCTTTGAATATATTTGATTGAGTGTAAATAAAGTGGTTTACACTCCAACGGATAAAGTCGGTTCAGTAGTAATATGGGTTGCGTGTTTGAATATATTTGTGGGTGTTGGTTGGCGCACATCCTCAATCAGAAGGGAGTCTGAGCTTGTTAAGGTATTACTTGTTAGAGTTTGACAATCAAATAGCACATATTGCGGAAGCTAGGATTAATTATAACACGTATAAAGATAACTAAAACATAAATAAGAACATAACCGATGCACTTCAATAAACCTTGAATCTTGTGTAAAATAGATCAATGATAAACCCCTTACCGTTTTGTTTATCGATCTCTTGATAATTACTATAGTGAGTAATTACCTCGTTCTTGTACACACAAACTACCAACGAATAAAGGTTTATGCAAGTAAACGTAAACATAATTTTGGAACAACCAAAATCGACCCAAAACCCTTGTGGGTTGTTGTCGATCGGCCAAGGAAGAGAAGAGGCAAAGAAAACTTTTAGGGTTAGAGTGTGTGTACAAAAGATATGTAAGTCTAACCCCAAGGCCTTGTATTTATACTAGATGAATCTTGGAGAGCAAGCAAGGGTTGGGTCGACCCCCTTGGGCTTGATCGACCGGCCATACCCCATACAAGGGGATTCCGGAACCTTCTTGCCTTCCAAATTACATTCTAGTCCTCGTTCTTTCGTTCCTAATAATAGTTAATACTTACGTTTAATAATTAACGATTATTTAGTCCCTTAAGTGATTATAAATACCTATATACGATACATATAACATATATATATATTTATTCTACTTTATTCTCGTTTGTAATGTGTGCAATCCTGAGGTCTCGGGTTCGATACTAGTCATTTACATATTAATATTTATACGTAACTTTTAACAGCTCCCACTCGTATATCTATTAATAGTAAAATGACATTGGTTGGCGTCTTGCAACACTCCAATGCCCCCAGTTCGACTCTAGCTAGGTTTCCTGGAAAAAAAAAACCTTTAATGATTCATCATTATTATTATCCTTTCGCCTCTAATACTACATTAATAAAGATGTGAGGTTCTTTATTAAATTCTGTTTCTCGTCTCTTTATGATTGAACAAAATTACCAAAACATCTGAACGCATTCCAGATAGACTTTGGGCGTGGCCACGCAAACATTTTGTCAACCCTACGAGGGGCCCAGCAGTATTAAACTTCTGAACAAATCAGAAGGAACGAATTCTCTCTTGAGTACAAGAATAACCCATGGACTTTGTAACAATTCTGAAAACAACCCTTATGACTTCCAATTACGGTAAGCGGTAGATTGTTCCACAAAATGCACTACATCCATGACACTTATCTGGTATCTCAAGTCTGAGGATAACTTTAAATATGATTCTCACAATAAATTTAAATCATGTTGTTGGGATAAGTCCAATACTCAATACATTGAATATCATGTGAAATTAGTATGACTACGCATCAATATACTTTCAAGTATATCCTTAACCAATACTCAAAATTGTCTTAGTTTAATGATATTCCCATATCATTAATCGACAACGGACTATTTAAAATAATAAATTATTCATGGATCTTAAACATGCAAATATAGGATATATTATTAAGACAATGAATAAATAAACATAACCAATACTTTATTTCATTAAAATAATAATTGTACATTACATCCCTTATCCAAATACTAATTACAAATGGGCATGAAACTATCAACTAATTTAAGTCCTATTCCTTCAACATGCTTGTAAAGCTTGGTGCCAGGTAAAGGCTTTGTAAATTGATCAACTAAGTTTTCATCTGTGTGAACTTTGAGCATTTCGATTTCACCTATCTCAACTTGTTCTCTAACATAGTGGTGCTTAATCGGGAAATGTCTGGTGCCTTTCATGATTCCAGGTTCATTGGCAAATGTAATTGCAGCTGAGTTGTCACAATACATTTTTATAGGTCGCTGAATCGAAGGCATAACCCCAAGCCCTGAAACAAACTTCCTAATTCAAACAACTTCCATTGCAGCTTCTGAAGCAGCTATATACTCACTTTCTGTAGCAGACATTGCTAGTACACTCTGCTTTCTGCTCCTCCAATCTACAGCTCCTCCATTAATGACAAAAACATAACCAGTCTGAGACTTCGTATCATCTTTATCACCTTTCCAAGAAGCATCGCAGTAACCTGTAACATCAAGCTCTGCAGATGGAGTACCCCCATAAACTAAGAACATCTCTTTAGTAGCCCTTAGTTACTTAAGAATATTCTTAATAGCAGTCCAGTGTTTTTCACCTGGTTTCTGCTGATATCGACTGGTTAAATTCTGAGAAAACGCCACATCAGGCCTTGTGCTTTTCACCGCATACATAATGGATCCCACAGCCGAAGCGTAAGGGACTCTCTTTATGCGTTGCACCTCTTCAGGTGTTGAAGCACAAACTTTCTCACTCAAGCCATGTTGCTCTTGCATCGGCAAATATCCTTTCTTGGAATTTTGCATATTGAATCTCTTCAATATTTTATCAATGTAAGCACTTTGGCTTAATCCAATTAATCGCTAAGATCTATCTCTATATATCTTGATTCCCAGAATAAATGCAGCTTCCCCCAAATCTTTCATAGAAAAAAAACTTCTAAGATATGCCTTAACCTTTTGCAAACTCAGAATGTCATTTCCCATGATCAATATGTCATCGACATATAATATAAGGAAAATTACATTACTCCCACTAGCTTTGTGATATACACATGGCTCATCAAGATTTTGAGTGAATCCATACTTCTTAATTTCACTATCAAATATATTATTCCATTGTCGTGATGCTTGCTTCAATCCATAAATGGATCTTTTAAGCTTGCATACACGATCTGGAAATTCTGGATTCACAAACCCCTCAGGCTGCGCCATATAGATGTCTTCATCTAGGCTACCATTTAAGAAGGCGGTTTTGACATCCATTTGCCAAATCTCATAGTCATAGTAAGCGGCTATGGCTATAAGAATCCTAATAGCCCTTATGTCAGCTACAGGAGAAAAAGTCTCCTCATAGTCAACACCAAAAGTTTGAGTATAACCTTTAGCTACCAAACGGGCCTTATAGGTGTGTACAATGCCATCCATATCAGTCTTTTTCTTGTATAGCCATTTACTCCCAACTAGCTTGGCACCCGGAGGTAGGTCTACTTCTTCCCAGACTTCATTGTCTTTCATGGATTGCATTTCCCCATTCATAGCTCCCTACCATTTTTCCTTTTCAGGACTATTCATAACAGCTTTATAACTTGTAGGTTCATCAAGATCCCCTATGAAGTTGTCATCACACTCCATGTTAAGACATAGACGTGTAGGAGCCTTCACAGATCTAGAAGACCTGCGAACGGGAACCACTTCAACTTCAGGTGGAGGACCTAAACTTTCAGGTTCCTCAGGAAGTTGGCTAGTGTTTTCAGAAGGTGTTACATCTTCATGATCGTCTTCCAGATCATATACTCTCCCACTGAATTCTTGAGATATGAGCTCCTTTTCTAAGAAGTCTCCATACCTTGCAACAAAAACTTTGTTTTCAGCTGGGTAATAAAAGTAGTAACCCATAGTTTCCTTAGGGTATCCTACGAAGATGCACTTTACAGATCTTTGTTGGAGTTTGTCTGCTGAGTCACGTTTAACATACGCCTCACAACCCCAGACCTTTAGATAAGACAAGTTAGGAGCTTTTCCAGTCCATAACTCATATGGAGTCTTATCAACCTTCTTTGTTGGAACCATATTCAAAATGCGAACTGCAGATTCCAAGGCATAATCCCAAAACGAGTAAGGAAGAGTCGTTAGATTAAACATAGATCGTATCATGTCTTGCAATGTACGATTCCTTCTTTCAGATACACCATTTTGTTGTGGAGTATATGGAGAAGTAAGGTGCTTGACAATTCCCTCCTTTGCTAAGTAACCTATAAACTCTTGACTCAGGTATTCACCACCTCTATCGGATCAAAGAGCTTTAATCTTCTTTCCTAGTTTCAACTCTACTTCTGCTTTAAACACTTTGAATGTTTCAAATACCTCATGTTTATGTTTAAGTAAATAAACATAACCATAACGGCTGTAATCATCCGTAAATGTTAAGAAGTAGCTAGCACCTCTCCTTGACACATGTCTAAGTGGTCCACACACATCTGTGTGAATAAGACCAAGTAGATCATTAGCCCTTTCAATCCTATTTTTAAAGGGTTTCTTAGTCATCTTCCCAGCAATGCAAGATTCGCACTTATCAAATTATTCATCATTGATCTTTTCTAAAAGCCCATCATGTTGCAGCTTTTTCATGCGATCTTTGCCAATGTGAGCAAGTCGACAATGCCAAAGATAAGACGAATCCAGACCTTTCTTGATTTTCTTATTGTTGATGCTATACGTTGAATTATTTTTAACAAAAGCATTATCATTATTATTCATATCAATTTCATAGACACCATTCACAGCAATAGCATTAAAATAAAAAACACCATTTAAAGAAACTGAAATTCCATTGCTAGAAATAGTATGATGAAAACCAAGGTTCAACAAACATGAAAATGAAATTACACCTCTAACAATTGACGGTGCATAATGACAATTATTTAAAGATAGTACTAGGCCCGAAGGCAACACTAAATCATAAACTCCTATAGCTTCAACTCCTGCATGCGCTCCGTTACCAACGTGCAAGAATTGTTGTCCATAGGCCAGCTTTCTCTCAACTCTGAACCCCTGCAAGGTATTGCAAATATGAATGCCACATCCCGTATCATATACCCATGAATTCAATTTAGGAGTAAGAGTGAATAATTCAATCATAAAGAACGCACCTGATGAGCTGGGGTTACCAGCTTTATTCCCCTGCTTCTTGAGTCGCAAGTCATGAATGTAGAGAGGACAATTGCGCTTCCAATGGCCCTTTTCATGACAATGGTGACATGCTTGATCCTTCTTGTTTGGTGGATTCACCTTTTTCTGCTTAGGCTGATGTTGCTTCATGTTGGGTTCAGGTTGATAGGCCATGACCTGCTTGCCTTTGTTACCTTTCCCTTTGCCTTAGTTCACATGCGATTTCTTCTGGATTCTCCCACCATGAATCGCCAACACTTGCGGGGTAGGAGCCTTGACCTTGGCTGGTAGACTTTTCTCATAATCAACAAGCAGTGCGAGTAATTCTGAGACTGTCTTCCCCGACCAGTGCATGTTGAAATTCTGCACAAAACCAGCAAAGTCCTTGTTAAGGGCCCTGTTGATCAAATGCACTTGCACATTCTCGGGGTTCCCAAATCCAATTATGTGAAGCTGATCAAAAGATTTCTTCATCTCAGTCACATAATCTTCAACTGGTTTACCATCACCATGCTTGCAGTTGTGTAGCTTGTCCAATTCATCATACAATTCAACTGCAGGAGGTTTCTCATAAGATTGTTGAAGTACTTCAAGCATATCTTTTGGGAAAAAGTACTCAAACTTCTTTTGTAACTGAGCACTCATGCTAGTGAGCATTAAACAAGCAACCTCATTAAACTTAGCATGTTTCTCCCTCCACTCTGCCTTAACTGCTTCTGCTGCAGTAGCAGCAGGCTCAGCTGGGCATTCATCGGTCAAGTAATTGAGCTTACCGGTCGACCTCAAGACAATTCTAAGCGAACGGTACCAATCATTGAAATTCTTTCCGGTCAATTTTTCCCTCTCAAGATGACTCTTGAAAGCAGAAATCACAGATGGGGTATCGGGTTGAGCCATATCTATAGATAAAAGTTCAAACATTAATATTTTCGATAATAAATATCTTCAAGAAAATAAAATACCCATTAGCTATATTCATATAACCACCAAAATTTTCTTGAAAAACTTAGGATCCAACTTTACATAGTTCCACCACATCAGTTGATCTGCTAGTGGTGAAAGTACAAAAGATGGTAATCTGTCGAACAATAATTGGCAAACAAGATTTCCAATTCCTAGATCATTATGGGAATTACTTCAAATTGATTCATCAATTTGCCTTGTAAGCATGTTTCATCCCATCTCATGCCTTAAGTTCTAGGTCTCACGCACAACTTAATTAAGTTGTCTACCTTAGAAACTGTAAAATTGCAATTATGGTCTCACGCGTTAAAAGAATTTTACCTTGTTATAGTAATTTAGCCTAGGTCTCACGTTTACTAAATTAAAATTCCAAGTGTTCCTTATAGATAGATGGCATGTAACTTAAATTATAAGGGTATTCAATTTTGATGTGTAAATCAAAATATGTATAAAGATGCATGCACTCATCTTTATAGCATAAGTTTTCAAAACCTTTTTATTACCAATTGGTGAAATTAATACACAAAGTTTTACTGGAGGTTTAGAAAACCCTAAGATGACTTTCTACAATTATGATTTTAAAAGTAATTCATTTAAGACATATTCAAGATTGTGATAACCAAGGCAGACTCTTAGGCTCTTTTTTAAGCCTTCAAATCACAGTTATGAATATCGTCTTAAAGGACTTAATTTTAAAAGCATATTTGTACAAAACATCAATCAAGCAAAAGTTTATGGATTCAATCTCAAAATTATGTAATAAATATTCAATCTTTATTACTATAGGGTTTCACCATTATTAGTCTATATTATCTTCTTTTATGAAAATCACCCTTTTTTATTGCTTACATCAAGTCAAACAATAAAGAAAACAATAAAAACAAGCAATTAAAAGAAAAATAAACAACCGATAATAATAACGTGAAACAATTAGCCACATGCAAACCTTGTTAAAAAGATCCTAATAAAATCAATTCTAGGTATAATTATGCATGTAATCACCTAAGGTCTTCTCCTCTTGATGGAGGAGAGCCACATACATTGACGAATTAATTGCGTAGGCCAAAGATAATATACATACCATATAGCATATAAATTGATTTTAATATATATGTATTGGAGTCTTCCCCAATTTTAGATCTATTTAAAACATGTGACAAATAAAAAAACAAGATCCATGACTAACATGCATGTTTCTTCATGGAATAAACCTAACAATTAGCACATAGGTCACAAGTATGTTCACATAACCGGTTAAAGACCTAGGGTTTCTATGTGATTACAATTTAATCAAGAAAACCACAAACCCTAATTAGGGTTTTAAGTGGAAATCGACCCCCCCCCCAAAATTAGGGTTAGGGTTTTAAATTTTATTAAAAAAAATTAAAGAAAAACCCTAGAAAAAACATGTATCTAAAATAATTAAAGATCCGATTTTTATTACGTTTTAGTAATCAATTACATGTAATCCATGGCTCTAATCCCACTGTTAGAGTTTCACAATCAAATAGCACATATTGAGGAAGCTAGGATTAATTATAACACGTATAAAGATAACTAAAACATAAATAAGAACATACCCGATGCACTTCAATAAACCTTGAATCTTGTGTAAAATAGATCAATGATAAACCCCTTACCGTTTTGTTTATCGATCTGTTGATAATTACTATAGTGAGTAATTACCTCGTTCTTGTACACACAAACTACCAACGAATAAAGGTTTATGCAAGTAAATGTAAACACAATTTTGGAACAACCAAAATCGACCCAAAACCCTTGTGGGTTGTTGTTGTCGATCGGCCAAGGAAGAGAAGAGGCAAAGAAAACTTTTAGGGTTAGAGTGTGTGTACAAAAGATATGTAAGTCTAACCCCAAGGCCTTGTATTTATACTAGATGAATCTTGGAAAGCAAGCAAGGGTTGGGTCGACCCCCTTGGGCTTGATCGACCGGCCATACCCCATACAAGGGGATTCCGGAACCTTATTGCCTTCCAAATTACATTCTAGTCCTCGTTCTTTCGTTCATAATAATAGTTAATACTTATGTTTAATAATTAACGATTATTTAGTCCCTCAAGTGTTTATAAATACATATATATGATACATATAACATATATATATTTATTTTACTTTATTCTCGTTTGTAATATGTGCAATCCCGAGGTCTCGGGTTCGATACTAGTCATTTACATATTAATATTTATACGTAACTTTTAACACTACTCCGTAGAATTCTTGTCAGCTGCTATTTAATTCCTCATCTATTCATGTATATAAGCTACACATATGGACAACAGGACAAGTATCTTTCAATAATAATTTATAAAATTCGAAAGCTACACAAAAGCCAGGTTGAAATAAGTGGCTTTTAATGGTGGTGGTGGGTGGATTAGTGGTTTTAATGGTGGTGGTGGGTGGGTTTGTATATATGTAATAATAAATGAATAAAAAGGTATATATGTAATTTACAACAAAACATACTAATGATTAAATTGTACTATATGGACACATGTCATGATTTTAACTATGGTAGCCCAAGTGCAAATGTCTAGAATGAGAATTTTAAAGATTCCGGTCTAGAAAATATTAACACCTTGAGCTACTGGTCCATTTCAAAAATTAACCCTTAAATGTTTGCAAAATTAAAGAAAAACATTTACATTATATATAGGGGAGGTGATTTGCACACCAATTTTTTTTATTTTTGCACCACATTTTACGCATTACATTGCTGTATTGTGTACTCTCTGTGCATCACCGTGTTGTACAAAATGGTGTATTTATAAAAAAAAAAATGGTGTGCGAATCAATCCCCTTATATATAGTAGAGATAAGCTCATAAATTCTTTAAAAAAAACTTAAAATAAATAAATAAACTCTAAAATAGAGATGGTGACTATAGTGAGGCCCCATCATTGTACTATATATCATTTGTGGGCGACGCGAATTCCTAGTTTCCATTAAATAATACTTTCGCCACTTTGTGTTATAAAATTGTTTCCCACCAGTTTCCATTAAATAATAGTTTCCAGGTTCTTAGCCCAAACCATGAAGGGGTACTCCCAAAAAACAAACGGATCCAGGCCCATTTTTCCCCACCGCCTCTTTTGGGTTTGTAATAGACATTACGACTAGATAATTCCACCGCCTTGGGGTTCTACACACCGCCATGTTCACCGCCTCACTGTCCAGACGTTACTATCTCCTCTTTAACCTTGATTGGAAGATAGCTTATTCAGTAATTCGTACTTTGGTTATTTCTTCGTATACTAATCGCACAGGATCAGATGGAAGATTATTAGAAGTAGAAAAGAAAGTGCTTCTTTCAGAACCCTAGGATTTCGTAAGTCTGTTTTCAACATCTTTGTTATATATAATTTTGTTTATCTAATTAATATTATGGTTTATTTCCAGAAGTATCAATATTCTTCAAAAAAAGCAATTCACTCCTGGAAATAAATCATAATTTTTTTATCAAAGGATGAAGTGCCGCCATGAATTTTTTTATCAAAGGTATATGCTTCTTTATTTATTTATTTTTCTGATTTGTGGTTACTTTATGTTTACCTAACTGGGTACTGATAGGATTTGGGTTTTGTCATCCGTCTATGGTTCCACAAACAGATTACAGTCTTATAATGGGTTTTGGCCTTTTAGGCTAGATGTGATGGTTAATTAGTAATTATAGTTTTATCTAAAATTAGCACTTTTAAGGGGGTGTTTGTTTAAGCTTATTTTCCTATCTTTTTGGCTTATTGAACTATTGAAAAGCTAATAAGCTCAATTACTAGGGATTATCATCTTAACAACTGGACCTAATGGTTTATTCAGGTAGATAAGCTCATAAGCGAATAATGATAATATTAATGACTGACTTTCGTAGCTTTTCAAAAGTTTAGTAAGGTCTTAAGCCAAGAAAATTAACTTAAACAAACCCCCTGAAATAAGCATGTCCTAATCAAGTTAATGTAAACTGCTTATTTTGGCCCACCTAAGAATATTAGAAGTTGTTTGGATGATCCAAACACTACAAACTGCTAATCTGTTAAAAAAGTAAGTTGTTTTATAAATTTCTGCAGATATGTAACGCTGAAGTGAATTCCCAAGCAAGGTGTTTGTGCATCACTGTGGAATAGGTTGCAGGTTAGTATTCCTGTATATATTTAAGTTTGCTTTTTGACAGAAGTAACTCTAAAGTTGCCACTCAATTAAACTTTGTATCGTTTCAGTTATTTGTGCAGAAGCGAGTTTAAGCGTGGACGTGCATGTCGTGGCAACTAGGGAGGACCTGCCGGTGATGTTGTCCCGTAAGTAGTCATTCTAGTAACCATAATATTAATTAAACTAGTCATCTTTATATTGAACTTGAACACATCAACTAACTATGTGTTTATTGTGTATACAAAGATTGGAGACGTTGTTGAAAGTCATGCTTTTACTGCATTTCCAGATGTCTTCATTTGTTGCTGGTAATCATGTAGTTAAAAGAGGTTTTGCAACGCCGCTATACTGGTACAGGAAATGGCCCCGACTATGGAGGATCTGCCGGTGATGTTGTCCCGTAAGTAGTCATTTTGGTAACTCTCATCTTTATATTGAACTTGAACACATCAACTAACTATGTGTTTATTGTGTATACAGAGATTGGAGACGTTGTTGAGTGTCATGCTTTTACTGCATTTCCAGTAGTCTTCATTTGTTGCTGGTAATCATGTAGTTAAAAGAGGTTTTGCAACGCCGCTATACTGGTACAGGAAATGGCCCCGGTGTGTTGGATTTTGGGGCTGGAATGATCCACAAGTATGTAGCACGTATGCAAGAACAAACTGTCAAGCAACAACCACATCCGCCACAAGCCCAGATGGTAACATGTTTCAGATTTTTTCTATCATACACAAATATTATGACATGACATTGCCCAGTTTACCTGTCTGTATAATTGTATGACGACTGTACCTTTCAAATTGCAGTCAGTCACCGGAATGCATATGGTGCTCGCAAAAGGAGGTTCGGCGAGGTGCATGCAGGTTTGTCCAAATGTTAAGACATAAGGATTCTAAAATCTTATCTCAGACTAGATTGTCGATTTCGTAATCATTTTATGCATTCATCATTTTAGGCCCACAGGCTTCACAAGGCTGTCCTTCAACAACAGATAGGTGGCTCATCAACCACACTAGTACCTGCACGCCTACGTTAGTGACATCCCTTTCTCTTTTTATAGTTTCAATATACGCAGTTTACTTTCGTTACTTTGGGCAACACGATGGTAACCTGAATCAGTAACAAACTAACAACCATCTCATTGTTGGTCTTTCAAATCTGTAAATTGGAAACTAATGTCGGTTTCAGAATTAAATTCGCCTCATAACGGTGTAAGATAGTTCGCTGAAACATATATTGGAAACCGTTTTAATCCTTTCGATCAAATTATATGATCGAGTTCTTTTGTTAAATTTGCAGACTAAAGACGTGCAAAATCAATCACACGAAAAGCTATGAAGGCATTAGAAACATCTGATATAGATCAAACCAGGTGAGAACTTCCAGGTTTTACATTTTGTTACCATTAATTGCGCATACTTGACATTGTCATTTATAACCTTTCATGCACTAAACTTACTGCTTTGGCCCTGATGTGAAACAGTGGACAAGCCGAGCTAGAACCAACGGCTGCTTACAGAAAGCACGACCTGCAGTGCCTTATGCCGCAATTCCATTTGACCATGTTGCAACGATAACGTAGGATATGATAGCATGTATGTAGGATAGATGTGCAGGCATGTGAATACACAACGTGTATCAGCATAGCGGCTTCTAAAATTGCAAGTGTAAAACCGGTAGGGAAAACCCTTGCAATGTTTTGTAATCAGCATCGTGGTAATACATGTATCCAGTTTTCTATGTCCCACACTGCTTACAAACATACCAATGATGCGTGGGAATCGCAACAGGCTTTACCTCTCGAGGGATCTCGAGAAGCTTACAACCCCCACCAGGCAGTGTACCTGATCGTTGTAGTATAGTGACAAGTACCGGGGGATTGATCGTTCAGCTTAGGAATAGTGTCGCTAGGATTAGAAAACCTAATTAATAGTTCTAAAGGTGAGGGATGATTATTTTTATATTTTTATATTTTTATGAAAGCAGGTAAAATCTCGGGTTTTGGAAGAGTGGGCGGAATTAGTTGCTATTCAACTAACCCAAAGCTAATATATAACCAAAATAAAATACTGAAAATGAAGTTAAACTAATTATTACAAAGGTTGTGAGCAGTAATTGGAGAAATTGTGTTTACTTAGACAGTTTACTTAGACTTCACTACTCCCTAGACATCTTTTACACGTTAATTACTTGTTATACTTGTATGGATGACGGATTGTATTCCTTAATACCATTCGTGGGGTGGCATACATAACTCCCCAACTCTATGAGCTCTTATCTCCTCCTACACCATGACCCAGCACAACTATAGGGATTGTAAACAGTGGCTCATGCATTAAATACAACCAATAAAGACCTAGTACGCCTCGGTTCATGTTTCTTAAGACGTTCAAGCATGTTACCATTTGGAGATCTGCCAGTTTTCTTAAGCCTAACATATAAAATCATTCATCCAAGACAAGAATAGACAAGTAATCAACACATAATCAACATCTAGGTTTCATTAGATCTAAGCAAACACAAAAGAGATCTAGCCTAGCATAATGGAATTGAGACAAGAACAAAATATAAACAACCAACACATAGACATATTGATTGAATTGGAAGAACACTTATCTCAATTACAATGCAAGGTATCAAGGGTTTGGAACCCTTGAAAAACCTGTAAAAGATACACCAAATTCGTCTTTAGGGTTTCACAAAAACTTCTCCTCCTTAATGAAAAAACTAGAAAACTATATATAAGAAAACTAGGCTGACGGCGTCAAGACTATCATGTGACGCCGTCACCTCGCCGCCAAATACTTCCTCGGACGGCCTTGATCTACTTGTGACGGCCTATGTGACGCCGTCACCAACCACGGTATTTTATTCTTTGCACTTTGACGCCGTCATGATGACTTTTAACGCCGTCACCACCTACGGTATTTTATTCTTCATGTCTGACGCCGTCAGGGTGTAACTCTTGACGCCGTCACCAAGTGTCTTCAGCATGGAAAATTGGTACTTTGCCGTTTTCTTCACTTTTATGCTCCAAAAACGTCCAAAATGGCTTCTTTTCCAGAATTCACTCTCCAAACACCTAAAATCACAAAAGGAACGATTTAGGGCAATATTTGATCAAATAAAGTCGGATTCGGGCTTAAATGACCCCCTAAAAACGGATCATTTTTCGCCTCATCATATACCCTTACACTTGAGATTTGCTTGTCCTCAAGCAAATGCGCTTTTATTCTACTCAAAAGACAATTTAGGGGTCATTTAACACTAATATAAAAGTAATTACAACAAATAATCGTTCCACTAAAGACCAATAGACAAGCACGGAGGTCATACACAAGCACCTCACAAATAGTGTTTAGATACTCATATCTCTCGGGTGTAATAAAGTAATATAACATTATGGAAATGGAAGATATCTCTCACTACCTGTCATAGCAAAATAGATTACCATAGGCTTGGGAAAGGATCAAACCTCCACCACATGGCGTAAGCACCTAGGATAAACTATCAAAGAGGTCTTTTAAAGGGTTGTAACGTTAGGTATAGGGATATGAATTACACGGTTTTGTTGGATAAAGGAAGTTTTACTGGTGGCGAGTTAACAATCTTGGTTAATTACATGTACAAGATGGCGTTGCTAAGCCAAGACTAGACTCGACTTAAGCTAATAAATGAAAAATAACAAAAACATAAAATGAACATAGAATAAAAAGAGATGGTAGTCCGTATGTTTTTTCTCTTTTTCTTTTCTTTATTTTTCTTTTCTCTATTTTTTTTTTTTTTTTTTTTTTTTTTTTTGCATACACTCTTACCCTACCATCCAAAATAATACATCATAGGGGATGAGAATTCCCCTTACACTTGAATCTTTACATACTTTACATTAAACTATTCTAATGACTCGAGTTAAGAAAATCAAAACACTTGGAGCACTTTTAAGATTAACGTACATATGGGGGTAATAATATGATGTTCTTCCCCATTACTCCATAAAATAAGCACTTACCCATGAGTCCCAATCGTCCCAAAATAATATGTACAAGGATATGACTCGACTTAGCAACCATGTAATCAATTAGAAAGTTAACTTAGGGTTTAACAAATAACAATAATGCACTAAAAATGAGTGCATACACGGAAGGCTAAGGCGATTTGGGTGTACATTTAAGTGGGGTGTAACAAATTCTTCCTTTAAGTAAGATGCTTAAAGTTAGAAACGAAAAGATAGGCTCGGAGGGGTGTACTAGGGGTATCGTGTACTAAAAATGAGTACAACGCAAAGGGTGTGGGAAAAATTAGTTGACTTAACTAGCCAAGTATTATGACTTAAATGGTCAAGTAATTATAATACGGGTTTAACACAAGGGTGATCCTAATGCCTCTTATCATGTAGTAAATCCTACTACATGAATGTAGTCTCACTAGCGGTCTCGGGATGCATCACTAACGCAAGTTCTAGAATCTAAATGCTACCGGTACACTCATAAGCACCAATAATGAATGCTTTTCCTATCAAATCTAAAGGCGAACCTCACATTTTTGGGTGGAAAATTTTTCTGAATATACGGTTATGTGCTAGTCATACAACCTCCTATCCATGAGACGCTTGCTATGGCTAAAGTTTCACTCCTAAATGTTGTAAAAAATTTTAAATTTGGCGCTAAAATTACAATAACAAGTATTTCACATAGTTTTATTACACATCTACTATCAAACAAAACAAACTCAAGCGAAGGTGCATATGTAAGGTATCATCTTTTTACCCTCCCCTTACACTTAGGATGAACATTGTCCCCAATGTTCAAGTAAAGAATATAAAAGTGAAAAAGTAAAGAGAATGAAATCAAATACTCCCCTGATTCGCTCAGTATAGATTATAGGTTGGCCAGGTTAAATCTTCCTCCAAGAAAACGAACAATCAAAGCTTCCCTTCCAGAATATAAATCATCTTCTTGTCATAAATAACCTGTAAATCCTGACAACAATAGACAAGGTAACCTCGCGTAAAATTGGCGGCATCCTATATAAGTTTCTAAATCCTAGAAAACAAAGTAAGATATAATGCTTGTGGAATGAAGTTTGCAGATTTCCTGGAGATTATAAAACTCAATAATTCACAAAAACCATAAGACTCTGTTAGAAAAACAAAATCGGTAAAATTTCCAGATTTTTAACTCATGACGCCGTCAAGAGTAATACTCTGACGCCGTCAGAATGGACCTGCAGAAATTCTTATGTTAAGTTTCCGGAAAATTTCTGGAAAAACTTTGTCCTACTTCCTGGAAAATCCTGCAAAACTTCATTATGACTCAATACAAGCATTTGACTCTAACAAATACGAATATACATGTTCATTTAATATTGTGGAGAATCATGATCGGTTTGTTTCTTAAAAACATATTTGGGGTTTCCCCTTACACTTATCTTTTGCAAAAATACCTTTAGGTTGCAGTTAAGACTAGGGCAAACAACATAATAAAGTATTTCCACATTTTAATTGAGAAACATGATCAACCAACAATAAAAATAAAACATGCATACGGAAGCAAATAACAATCAAACAAATAAAATCACACAAAACATGGGTTGCAAAGATTAACCATCAATAAAAATTAAAAGCTGAACATGCATAATATTAGTTAAAAGAACAAAAATAGAAATTGTCCAAAGCCAACAAAGGCTGAATCCTAAACTATTACAAACCAAATGTTTCAAATCATACAACCAAGAATAAATTGTTCAAGAATCACAGATATCAAAATGGATCACCGAGGGGGAGGACCAAAACGATAATCATAGCCTGGTGGGAGGTGTCCAGTGTACCCGTAGGGAGGGTAGTCAGTCTCTCGGCCTGGGAAGGGGTCAATCTGCAGGTGAGGCTCAAGCTGATCTCGGGTGGAGAGGTGCTGCATCTGGCGGACAGTATGATCATACATCCAGTCAAAGCGCTGGTCAGTAGTAGCTCGCCACGTATCCATCTGACCCATCCAGGCACCCTGGTGTGCCTGCCAATCTCCCCGACTCATGTGTCGATAGTAATCAGCCGTCCCCTCCTCATACCCGGCAAACTGATGCTGCTGGGGCAGTCCCTCATCATCACCATCATCATCGTCATCATTAGGCCCTACGTACCATGTGTAGGAACCATCCCCCATCTGCATCACAATGCTCATCTGCCTAAGGGATTTCGCCCTCACTACCCTGCAGTTCCCACAGTCGCTCAAGTACCCTATGATCTGAGGAGTAAGAAGACCATAGGAACGAGCCAACCGTGTTACAAACATCCCCCCATAAACCTTGTCAATATCCCTCTCACCCACACTAGTCCTCAAGTAACTGGCCACCCAAAACGGGATGTTGCAGTAGACATCCCCAGAAAAGATGGTGTACAAGTAGAATAGGTCCGAAGCAGTGATACGGTGAGTGGTGCCATGACTTGCAGACAAGCTGTATGTGATGCACCTGTGAACTAGCCTAACAATGGGGTCCCTGATTGATGCAGCCCCAGTAGTCGAGGTGTAAACCCCATTCCCTATGGTTGGCCAAAAGGTGACACACCTCATCTCACTCCGCTGAGTCTCTCCATGTAACAACCTCAGCAGAAAAGCCCCATCAACCTCCTCACTAGTATATAGCCCAAGCCTCCAACCAAACTCAGCCACAGAACATGACCTCAACTCTCCCCCTAGCCTAAAATACACCGTGGTGCCCCCATATCTCCCCTAGCCTCAGCCTGATCAAAACGGAAGGTCGCAAAGAACTCCCGTACTAACTCACTATATACCGTCTCTCTCAACCTAAACAACCTCTCCCACTGCGGACCCGCAAACCCATCTGTGCGGATCCTCCCTAAAAATGCAGCCTCCAGCCCACTGGCTCTCAGAAAATCCCAGTCAACCACCGCCCCAGCATCGATATGGTGGTTACACAACTCCTCATACTTGGTACTAGTACCAACATCGCCAAACTCGCCCCAACTGTGCACTAATTCCCCATAATTGATCCCTTGAGATCTAGAAGAACTACCCTTTTGTTGGCGAGACCTTTTGCTCATTTTCCTGGAAAAAGGTGGAGTGAATGGAAACGATTAGAACGCGATTTTTTGTTTTTTTGAACTTTATGCAGTCAGACACATCTGACGCCGTCAAGAGTAATCTTTGACGCCGTCAGATGGATCAGAATTACAGCCATGCAAATGCGAGGGAAAAATCAATTTTCAAACTCTTAACCCATTACCCAAACGCTCCTTTAATCAGGAAACAGGGGTGGGGGGTCAAAGAATCCGAGGCATGATGGGTTTTCCCTAAATTAATGCATGATTTGGGTGAGACAACATCATCAAATGGTAACCCCACGATTACAAATCACCAATTGGATGGCATTACGATTTGCTAATGGTGGGTCAAGAATGGGGTTTCGGGCGAAAGGGGTTTTTCAAATTGACGGGTCCTAAGGATAATTAATCGAGAAAAGATGCAGAAAACTTACTTACAAAGTAGAGATCGGAGGCGGAAGATGTCGAATTGGGGGGTTGAGAATCGGAGTAGCAGCAACACTTGGGTGAGATTTGTGGGGTATGGGTTGAAAGTGATTGGTTTTGGGTTAATATTGCTGATCCGTCAAGCTGACGGCATCAAGAGTTAAATCTGACGCCGTCAGATGCCCGTGTAGGGTGAGGTTTGGAGTAGTTTCAAGTTTAGTCCTTGCTCATTGCGTGAATAACTAAACACTAGTAAAACCCATGAGTAGCTATTCCGTTAACGAGGTCCACCAGGGTCGAACGTCTCATTACTATCGCGGAAAGAGGTGAGGTAGCAGCGGGGGTCGGGCAATGTTTTGGCCAAGTTGATCCTTATGCACGGGTCATTGGCGCAAGAAGAAAAATGTTGTTCTATAGGAGGTTTCAAATCAGTGGTATTTTTGAGGTGTGACCTCTTTACACCGGGTTTAAAACCAAAAGAACGTTTTTTGGATGAGATCGGGAATGTAGTTCGCAAGCATCCAACGAAAATGCTATGGATTTGCGAGCTTTTCTCCGCATGGGGGTGTTTATGAGAACGGGGGGTAGTTAATGGTAAAGCTTTTGAGTAAAATCTCCCGCTATCCTCTTGGTCAAATACCAAAGGGGTTGACACCTCGAAGACTTTTTCAATTTTTTTAGGTATAGAATTTTATTTGATCTTTTCTTTGACCCTCGATATGAATTGGTCTGCGAAATTCATAAAGGCTTTATGAGTGCTTTCCATGCGTGCCTCTAGGTGCTGGATTTGTTTTTCCTGATTATCCATGAAGGTTACCATTATCCCTTCGAATTCCTCTTGCCGTGAGCGTTCAGGAAAATTTTAGCTGATAACCGTATTCCTACGTGGATTAGGGTTCCACACGGGTTCAGCGGCAAGTTTCTCAATACTCATCAGTTCTTTTACCTGCTTCTCGATGCTTCCTAACAATTGTTCTTGGGTGGCACATGCGTAATCAAGCTTTGCTTTGCTCGGGAGCATCGGGTCCTCCCATCCTTCCTCTTCGTATTGTGCCAACTCCTCAAGAACTTTCCAGCACTCGTCAACGCTAAGTCTATCTAGCCTACCTTTGGCTGCGTAATCAATGGCTTTCCTTGTTTGATAGTCAACCTTACCATAAAAGATTTGGATATGCAGCCATGGTTCGATCCCATGATGAGGAACTTTTCGGAGTAGGTCTTTATATCGAATCCATGCTTCATAGAAGATTTCATTTTGACGTTGTTGAAACATCAAGATGTCATTTCTAAGCTTAGTAGTTCTCCCCGGTGGGAAAAATTGAGCAAGGAAACGAGTGGTGAGATCATCCCATGTGGTGATGGATCCCGCGGGTAAACGCTCAAGCCATTGACTAGCTTGATCCCGTAGAGAGAATTGGAATAGGCATAAACGGGTAGTCTCTCTAGTTTCAACACCTAGGTCTATGGAATCTACAATTTTGAGGAAGTCCTTAAGGTGTTGGTTTGGATCTTCGGAACGAAGTCCATGGAATGCACATCCGCTTTGCACCAACCGGATGGTGTCGGATTGCAAGGGGGTCACATTGTCTCCGGTGAGCTCAATGGTGTTTCGGTAGCCTTGGTGGCTAGGTCGGGAATACTCTCCTAAGGTTCGGGGCCTAAGGGATTCTAGTGGTGGGTTTTGTTGTGGTGGGATGACGGGTTCAAAGATGTTACCACCTTCCATGATGTCGGATGGTAAAGAGTTACGAACAAAGGCACAAAGAAATAAGATAGACAAAAGAAGACCTAAAAATAAAAATAAAAATCTTACTAGAAAGGAATCTAGTAAGTAGACCTAATAAAAAGAAATCCTAACCTAGACAATAACTATTCCCCGGCAACGGCGCCAAAAACTTGATGCGTGGGAATCGCAACAGGCTTTACCTCTCGAGGGATCTCGAGAAGCTTACAACCCCCACCAGGCAGTGTACCTGATCATTGTAGTATAGTATAGTGACAAGTACCGAGGGATTGATCGTTCAGCTTAGGAATAGTGTCGCTAGGATTAGAAAACCTAATTAATAGTTCTAAAGGTGAGGGATGATTATTTTTGTATTTTTATATTTTTATGAAAGCAGGTAAAATCTCGGGTTTTGGAAGAGTGGGCGGAATTAGTTGCTATTCAACTAACCCAAAGCTAATATATAACCAAAATAAAATACTGAAAATGAAATTAAACTAATTATTACAAAGGTTGTGAGCAGTAATTGGAGAAATTGTGTTTACTTAGACTTCACTACTCCTTAGACATCTTTTACACGTTAATTACTTGTTATACTTGTATGTATGACGGATTGTATTCCTTAATACCATTCGTGGGGTGGCATACATAACTCCCCAACTCTATGAGCTCTTATCTCCTCCTACACCATGACCCAACACAACTATAGGGATTGTAAACAGTGGCTCATGCATTAAATACAACCAATAAAGACCTAGTACGCCTCGGTTCATGTTTCTTAAGACGTTCAAGCATGTTACCATTTGGAGATCTGCCAGTTTTCTTAAGCCTAACATATAAAATCATTCATCCAAGACAAGAATAGACAAGTAATCAACACATAATCAACATCTAGGTTTCATTAGATCTAAGCAAACACAAAAGAGATCTAGCCTAGCATAATGGAATTGAGACAAGAACAAGATATAAACAACCAACACATAGACAAATTGATTGAATTGGAAGAACACTTATCTCAATTACAATGCAAGGTATCAAGGGTTTGGAACCTTTGAAAAACCTGTAAAAGATACACCAAATTAGGTTTCACCAAAACTTCTCCTCCTTAATGAAAAAACTAGAAAACTATATATAGGAAAACTAGGCTGACGGTGTCAAGACTATCATGTGACGCCGTCACCTCGCCGCCAAATACTTCCTCGGACGGCCTTGATCTACTTGTGACGGCCTATGTGACGCCGTCACCAACCACGGTATTTTATTCTTTGCACTTTGACGCCGTCATGATGACTTTTGACGCCGTCACCACCTATGGTATTTTATTCTTCATGCCTGACGCCGTCAGGGTGTAACTCTTGACGCCGTCACCTAGTGTCTTCAGCATGGAAAATTGGTACTTTGCCGTTTTCTTCACTTTTATGCTCCAAAAACGTCAAAAATGGCTTCTTTTCCAGAATTCACTCTCCAAACACCTAAAATCACAAAAGGAACGATTTAGGGCAATATTTGATCAAATAAAGTCTGATTCGGGCTTAAATGACCCCCTAAAAACGGATCATTTTTCGCCTCATCAACCAACTACACAAATAGGTTTGTTGCACAGGTATAGAGGCCCCCGCCGCAACGCGGCGGGTTCCCTCTCCTTGTTTAACTCATACAACAACTCCATGGAAACGAAACATTGTTCAGGGACCAGGACTACTATTATTTAACCACTCTTGGAATAGAATTTAATGCTGGCCTAGTAGCATGGGCAAAAGCCAGTTCACACTTGTGATATTTTGAAGCTCAACTAAACTAAACTTATTTCGGTTGTACACTTGTACAGGGAACATTTAATCTTTGATATAGTAGTTCAGTCAGTGTTATTTTGTTCTTGATCTTTCTCTGGTAAGATATTTGAAATTTGTATTGGTTAACATTTGGATTACTTTTTGGATGATATTTGAAATTTGATATGTATTAATCTAAAAATAAGAACTTAGCAAAATAAACACGTTCTTTAAGTTCCTAGGCTACACTTTGATAAATCTTGCCTGACAAACGTCCCCAGGCAAACGACACGTCTAGCAACCTAAGTTAGGGTCGTTACAACAAACACCACGTGTAAATACCGCATTCATAGAGAGGTAGTGCTACAACCATGCATAAATCCCTCCATGCACTCGACTCAACCAAGGATCATATGTCACATGTCATCCTTGTCCCTTCCTTTGATGTCCACCTTGGTTCATCTTGGGCAATTGAATTGCCTTTACGGGTTACTCGCAACCCTAAGGGCATTGGTGTGTATTAATTTACACACTTCTTATTCGACCAAAATCGGCCCAAAAAGATCAAAAAAACATATTAAAAACGCCAAATATTTGCTTGTTTTTGTGTTTTGTGCATGTGCAGGTATCGGATATAAAAATGGACAAAAGTCAAGGAAAAATAGACAAAAACGAGCACGAGATTGGAAATAGCATGTAATTATGGGGTCAACAGTAATTTTATTTGAAGCATCGAGGCAAAAGACGGAATTGTTAATGATTATTGCAGCAGCCCACTATTCGGCCCACAAAGTAATAACAGCTAGACCTAATATTTGGAAATATGCTAATATTGTGAAGAAAATCTACGAGGCCCAAGTTAGATGTGAAGCCCATTAAATAATGAAAAAAATATAAATGGCCTATCTACATCTATGAATTGAAGAAAGCCTAGCCACGTGATTTTTTTTCCTTGCAAATCTTGCTAGAGACAATGAAGAAAATGCTGCTCACTTTATGATGTCTACTCTTTTGCGCTTCGAAATGAAGAAAAGAAAGAAAAATAAATGATATATCTCTGACTCAATTGTGGCATGTCAACACAAGAGGAAATGGAAGTGCAAATATCTTTTGGATGCATTGTACTTACACGCTCCAAAATAAAATAAAAAAAGAGATGGCACGTGAGCTAAGTCACATGGGCATTTTTCTTGTGAGGGACACTTAAACAAAAAGAGAGAATGGAATGAAATGCCTCACGTGGACCTGCTTATATATTTGTATGAGAAAAAATCAATGTTGAACATGATTTATCTAAAGATCAAACCGGTCAATGACAACCATTGATCTTATATCATCCTACGGTTGGGATATATTCTAACAAAATATAATTAAGTGAACTAGAGGGGTAACTTTGTCATTTATTGAAACTTCTTTTATATCCGATTCATGATTCACGCTCATTTCTAAACCGTTTCAAACCCGATTCACGCTCATTTCTCACACAGTCACACACACTAATTGCTCTCACCTTCCCCAAATTCAAAACCGTATGTTAATGCTTTTCAATGGCTGATCTACGAGATGAGATACGACAAAGACAAGAAGTGAAGCCATCTGAAGGTATGCCGTTGCTCTATTCGTTTAGATTCATGTAATTTTTGTTTTGTTTTTGTAATTAACGAGTTTAAATAATGATTATTTGTTTAGTTGAGTGATTAGTGTTTGCTAATTTGTTGATTAGGGTTTGAATTTGGGTATTGGGGTTTGAATTTAGGTATTAGGGTTCTTATTTTAGGGAAGGTGAGATCTATTAAAACGAGATTGGGGTTTTATTTTTATTTTTTGTTGTTGTTTTGTTTTGATAATCTGTGGATTAGCCGATTAGGATTTTGAATTTGGGGATTAGGGTTTTGAATTTGGGGATTAGGGTTTGAGTGAGAGTAATAGGGATTTCAGTGAGGGTAATGGTGATGGAAGAAGTTGGTGGTTTCATTGTGGTGGTGGTATTAACTAGCAGTTACAATTTGCGCATCAGTCATACTTTGTAACCTCTTTTAGCAGTTCTGCTCAATCTCCAATTTAGCTCATTTTTGCTTTTCTTAGTACTTGGCCATGTTGTGACTGCTTATGAGTTGATTTGGGACTTTAGCTTATTGTGGTGGTGGTATTAACTAGATTGTGGTGTTCATGAATCAATCACATGTGATTCTGTATGTGATTTTGTATGTTTATTTTATTAGAATACGTGTATTTTCTTAGAACATATGATTCTTTTTTGTTTACTCTATAATTTATGTGTTTTTATGTTTTTGTTTTGTTAGGTGCTTCTGTTATACAACCGCCGGTTAGTTCAGTTGCTGGTGTTCAGTCTAGTTCTCCATCCGGTTCTCCTTTTCGGGTGACTCGGAAGAATTTCCTAAAAAAGTCTAATCCCCCTGTTTACTCTAAGCGGAATGATGCGAGTATCCGTATGCCTATTCCGTTGTCTTATGCGCTTCCTAATACAAGTACCCCTATGCCTCTTCCGGTGTCTTTTGCGCTTGCTAATACAAGTGTTGATAAGTCTAATTCGAAGACAAATCCTAAGGGTAATACAAGTGTTGTAAGTGTTGATAAGTCTAAGGCTAATCCCGAGTCTGTTGTTCCGAATGATAAGGTGGTTGATGTTATTTCGGCCAATTCTAAGGTTGTTGGTGTGAATGATAAGTTGACTGATGAGAGAGTTAAGGATAGGGTGATTAGGGATGTGCAGAAGTCTAGGGCTGGTGATGTGTTGAAGGCTGGTGATAAGGTGAATGATAAGTTGACTGATGAGATAGTTAAGGATAAGGTTATTAGGGATGTGCAGAAGTCTAGGGCCGAGAAGTCTAAGGCTGCAGATGTGAAGAAGTCTAAGGATAAGGCAATTGTTGATGTGAAGAAGTCTAAGGCTGCTGATGTGTTGAAGGCAGAAATGTTGAAGGCAATGCCAAATGTTCAAAAGCCAAATTCCAAGGCTGCATTGCCGAAACGTGATGTTGAGAAGTCTTTCTCTAAACGAAAAAGGAAGTTGTCGGATAAAGAGTATAGTGGTGAACCTAAGTTGTCTAAGAAGTTGAAGCATAAGAAGGTGAATAAAGGGAAGAGGGTTTCATCTTCTCTTTCTACTGATGAAGTTAATTCGGATTCTTGTGATGAAGGTGTTAGTTTGATGAAGAATGTTAAGAGTGGTAATAAAAGGCTCAAGAGAAAGAATGTTACTGATGAAAGTGATGTGAATACTAATAAATTGCTTAAAAAGCTTTTGAAGGGTGATGTTGACGATGCCGATTCTCTTAAGCTTATGCTTAAGCAATTGAAGGGCGTTATTGATGAGGTTTCTGATTCTGAAGACGAAGGGGTTGTGCGAAAGTTGAAAATGGAAGTTAAGAAACCAAAGCGTAAGAAGAAGAAGGAGGAAAATGATTTTGAAGGTGATGATAAAGCTAATGTTAGGAAGCTTAATAAATTGGGAAATGATAGAATGTTGTTGTCAGTAGAGGAACAACAACAGTTAGAGTATGTTGCTAAATTTCCAACTCTTAGGGTAAGGAATGCTCCTTGTTCTCTGTTTTCTTCTATCCGTCAATCAAAAGTTAACATGGAATGGTTTCTTCATGAAATAGGTTTTAAATCATTTCTTAGAATTTTCATTGATCAACTTCCTTCAAGGTTGGGTAGGTTTATGGCTGCAAATTTTGATATAGCCACTAATAAGTTGAATTTGTTGAATGGTTTGTCGATCCATGTCACTCCAGAATTAATTTATGATATGTTAGGGATTCCGCTTGGTGGTACTCCGTTGTTTTCGTTTGAGCAAAGATCTGTTAAAGATGATTTTCTCAAAGCTTGGGTTGATCAGTTTTATCCGAAATCTTTTAAAGACATTCGTAACAGTGATATTGCTAGAGAGTTGGTTAATGCGAATAAAGTTGATGATTTTTTCAAACTCAACTTCCTTATGCTGTTTTCCAACACGATGGGAAGGTGTGACACCATGAATGGGCAAATTTGTTTAGATGTTGTTAGACATATTCCGCAAGATCTTCCAATATCTGAGATCGATTGGTGTGGTTACATTCACAATTGCCTTCAGTATAGTACCAATCCACAAGGACAATGCAACTACACTGGTTCATTAACCGTGCTCATGGTAAGTTTATATATTTAGTTAATTTTAAATATTGTTCCTGTTTGTCATATGTAACTTTTATTCCTTTTTTTCCCAGCTTGCGTATCTAGATTCTACCAAGTTTGAAAAGTTTCACGTTGTTCGTATGCGTCCAGCCATCTTAAACTGGTCGACAACCTTAATTAGACAACGACAGGATCTAGAACTTAGTGAGAGGAAGTTGGGGGAACTAGAGCTTAATCCTAAGTGGACTGAGGTAGAAGCTAACGAGACAGAAGGTTTTATTGATGTTGGTTTGTCGGAATCTTCTGATAAAGAGGTTGGTTTATTTGTTATAGTCGATCATTAAATGTTAGTTTTTATTGAATTACATGTGTTCAAATCACATGTTAATCACATGTGATTAACTGCAATACAAGAAATATTGCACTTAATCAATGTGATTCACCTGTGATTAGTTTGTAAATCACGTGTGATTAGTTTGCAGATCACATGTGATTTGTACACTAATCACATGTGATTTGTACACTAATCACATGCGATTTGCACACTAATCACATGTGAATCATATTGATTAACTGCAATATTTCTTGTCTTTGACATTATTATTAAATACAGGTTTTGTTTAACAAAATTCAAGAAAAGCTTTCCATCATATATTCTGAAAGACATTCTGTTGAAGCCGAACTTTTGAAAGCTTATAAAAAGTATGCTGATGATGAAAAGTTTGGTGAGTTATATGAGAAATATTCCGATCTTTTCAAAAAACCTGTCTCTTTAGGCGAAATGGGGGGTGATGATCCTGGTTCAGATGAGAATCATGATGAAACTGGTGGAAGTGATAATGATGGCAGTGGAAATGATCGTGATATTAGAAAGGTAAGTTTAGATGGTTTAGATACCTTTGGTTTTAGTAAAATTAGTTTAGATCATTTTGAAAAAGATTCATCTCAGGAAGAGAAGCAAGTCAATTCTCAGGGTGAGAAGGGCGTTGATGTACCTGCTGACAGTGAGAAGCCGGCTGAAAATGTGGTTGGTGTTGAAGATCCGTGTCAGGGTGAAGCTGATATTGTTGAGCCAGCTGAAGATTATGATTTGGAGATCAACAGTACGCCCGAGACTTACACTCAGTGGCTAAATAACAATATCGATCTCGTAAATGAGGTGATTGATTGTATTGTAGACGAATATCTATACGTAATACTCTAACAGAAACATCTTTTTATTCTTTTAAATATTGTTTCTTTTTAATTAAATTATATCTTTTTATTCTTTTAAATATTGTTTCTTTTTAATTAAATTATGTTGTCTTACTTCAGGGTGATATGTTTGATAAAGGGACGCGTGAGGAGTTGGTTGTCCCGAATGCAGGTCCGGGTACTCCTGAAAGAGTGGCTACTCGTGTTTCCAAAGGTAGTCCTGAGATAATCCTTCCTGAAAAACGAGTTGCGAAACCGTCTTCTTTCCTCTGCTCGCCCTACATGAATAAGAAGACTAAAGTTGTGCCTCGGATGACGAGGGTGGAATTTATGGTTGGAAACGACTTGTTTTGTATGCAGGGTGACAAGATGTAGGTTCTATTTTATTTAAAGATTTTTGAACTTCTTTTATTGTTTAGGTAATCACATGTGATTCACACAAAATCACATGTGATTTTGAGTAAATCACATGTGATTTTGAGTGAATCACATTTGATTCACTATTGAATTTCTATGATATTTTAGCTAATGACATTTGTGTCTTTTGATGATGCAGTGAAACTGTTTTTGAAACTCATTATGGCATCAAAGTTTCATCAATTCGTTTAAACATGGAAACGTTAGCACCTGGTTTGTGTCTTGATGCAAATGTTATCGACTGTTGGGGTGCCATTCTTAACCATGAAGAGAGTTTCAAAGATGCTGGATCTTTGTCAAGGCATTTCATGCCTACTGGTTGTATCGTAAGTGCTTTTTCTTTTTCTTTTTTTTTTTTTTTGTTTTTTTGTTTTTTTTATGAATTTCATTGTAGTATTATATATTATTTGATTTTTACAATTTATGTTTGTTATTTTATGCAGACAAAGCAAATGATTGATGGAAGTTTGGATTCAAAGGGTCGATTGGAAAGTTTTGATGCCCAAGTTTCTGCACATTTTCAAAATGTTGCTGGCATTGATCTAAAAGGCATTGATTTGGTAATGTTATTATTTTCTTTTTAGAATTATACTTGTTATATTCATAGTTTTCCATTTTTATTATTTTTATTTTTTATTTTTATTTTATTTTATTTTTATTTTTTTGTAATTCAGGTGTTTTTTCCAATTCTCAATGAAGGGCATTTCTATGTTGTTGTCTTCAACTTTTTAAAGACAACTACGATGACAATACTTGATAACATTGACAGTGGGGCAAAGTATGATGGAAAGTATAAAGTAGTATGTGATGTTCTTGTAAGTATTAGTTTTCTCCCTGATCACATGTGATTTACATACAAATCACATGTGATTTGTACAAATCACATGTGTTTTTCCTTTGATCTCATGGTTTTTTTTTTTTTTTTTTTTTTTTTTTTTTTTTTTTTTTTTTTTTTTGGCAGAAAGATATGTTTGCCAATCATCTAAAATTTCATCGTCACAAAAGGTATGCTTGCATTAAGAAACTGATTCCAAATATCCCAAGGCTTAAATGGAGTACAAGCTCAAATTACATAGATTGTGGTATTTTTGCCATGCTGCACATGGAAAGTTATATGGGTGAAGCTCCTTCAAAATGGGACTGTGGGCTTGTGGCTGAGTCAAAGGAGCAGTTAGACTTGTTGAGGAGGCTGAGATTCAAGTTCGCTACCAAAATGTTGTTGCATGAGCTTAATGTGCATCGAGAAAAGATGCTTGAAGAGGCCAAGGAGTTTGACAAAGTAGATTCTGAATCGAAGATGCAGATCATTGTTCAAGCAAGAATGAACAGGAAACAACGTGAAGGAAAAGATGCAAACGAACTTGAAGCCAAGTGATCGTTGATGAGGCGAAAAATGATCCGTTTTTAGGGGGTCATTTAAGCCCGAATCCGACTTTATTTGATCAAATATTGCCCTAAATCGTTCCTTTTGTGATTTTAGGTGTTTGGAGAGTGAATTCTGGAAAAGAAGCCATTTTGGACGTTTTTGGAGCATAAAAGTGAAGAAAACGGCAAAGTATCAATTTTCCATGCTGAAGACACTAGGTGACGGCGTCAAGAGTTATACCTTGACGGCGTCAGACATCAAGAATAAAACACCGTAGTTGATGACGGCGTCAGAAGTCATAGGCCGTCATAAGTAGATCAAGGCCGTCCGAGGAAGTATTTGGCGGCGAGGTGACGGCGTCACATGGTTGTCTTGATGCCGTCAGCCCAGTTTTCCTATATATAGTTTTCTAGTTTTTTCATTAAATGAGAGAGAAGTTTTGGTGAAACCCTAAAGACGAATTTGGTGTGTCTTTTACAGGTTTTTCAAGGGTTCCAAACCCTTGATACCTTGCATTGTAATTGAGATAAGTGTTCTTCTAATTCAATCAATATGTCTATGTGTTGGTTGTTTATATCTTGTTCTTGTCTCAATTCCATTATGCTAGGCTAGATCTCTTTTGTGTTTGCTTAGATCTAATGAAACCTAGATGTTGATTATGTGTTGATTACTTGTCTATTCTTGTCTTGGATGAATGATTTTATATGTTAGGCTTAAGAAAACTGGCAGATCTCCAAATGGTAACATGCTTGAACGTCTTAAGAAACATGAACCGAGGCGTACTAGGTCTTTATTGGTTGTATTTAATGCATGAGCCACTGTTTACAATCCCTATAGTTGTGCTGGGTCATGGTGTAGGAGGAGATAAGAGCTCATAGAGTTGGGGAGTTATGTATGCCACCCCACGAATGGTATTAAGGAATACAATCCGTCATCCATACAAGTATAACAAGTAATTAACGTGTAAAAGATATCTAGGGAGTAGTGAAGTCTAAGTAAACACAATTTCTCCAATTACTGCTCACAACCTTAGTATAATTTAGTTTAATTTCATTTTCAGTATTTTATTTTGATTATATCTTAGCCTTGGGTTAGTTGAATAGCAACTAATTCCGCCCACTCTTCCAAAACCCGAGATTTTACTTGCTTTCATAAAAATATAAAAATACAAAAATAATCATCCCTCACCTTTAGAACTATTAATTAGGTTTTCTAATCCTAGCGACACTATTCCTAAGCTGAACGATCAATCCCCCGGTACTTGTCACTATACTATACTACAACGATCAGGTACACTGCCTGGTGGGGGTTTTAAGCTTCTCGAGATCCCTCGAGAGGTAAAGCCTGTTGCGATTCCCACGCATCAATCATACAGGCTAGGAGAATCAGGCTAGGGAACAGTATTTTTAGTTTAGTTATCGTATGCTTTTTTTATGTTAAGTATGTGAAGTCAAACAATTTCCATGGTAGTTTAAATATGGAATGCTAGTCAGAATATCCATGGTAGATTATAATGCTTTATTAAGCAGGATTTAAGTTTTGTTGTGTTTTGGGAAAGTCAATCCTGGTAATTAAATCCTGTCTTTTGTTATAAATATGTTGGTTTTAGATGTTACTTTCACTTAAAGAATAATCCAATGTGATTTATCTGAAAATCACATGTGATTTATTTGTAAATCACTTGTGATTGTTGTGCAAATCACAAGTGACTTCTGTCTAAATCACATGTGATTTTGAACACAGTATATTTGATTTTAATCAAAATACAAAGTAAACAATAATTCAATGTGATTCAAGCAATGTTTTGGCAAATATGCCGCAAGTATGTAAGAGTTCCATAAGTAAACATTAAACAAGAGTTGTACCATATGTAAACAATAAACAAGAGTTCCATAAGTAAACATGTTATGTAAACACAAGTATAAGGATGATAGAAAAGAGATGAGAGTGAGAGATGGTTGATTAAGACAATAAGAGAAATAGAAATGAAAGAGTTTTCTTAGAATTATGAATTAACCAACCAAGTTTACAAATGACCTAAGGCTTCTATATATAGGGAAGGAGCTAGGGCAACACTCCCTCTCCTTCCTTTCATCATTTCGTGGGCTTAGAGGCCCATGGGTTACATACCTTAAGCCTAGTAAACTTAATACATTTAGTAAATGAAAGTAAATAATAGTTAAGCAACCTAACATTATTACAAATGACCGAGACTTGATAAAATAGTGAAAACTATGATCCCAACAATCTCCCCCTAAGGGTCGGTCATCAAGGTTGCTTGACGTCTTCGTCTTGATCTTTGACTTTCATAGCTCTAGACGTCTTCTAAATCATTCATCGTTCTTTGTTCTTAGTTGATGTAGTTGTGATCATCTTATTACAAAATGTAATGACCGAGACTTGACTAAATATAAAAGTATGATCCCAACAATCTCCCCCTAAGGGTCGGTCATCACGGTTGCTTGACGTCTTCATCTTAATCTTTGACTTTCAAGGCTTTAGACGTCTTCAAAATCGTTCATTGTTCTTTGATCTTTGTTGATGAGGTAGTGATCATCTTATGAAGTTATCTGCCATGCGTCACTTCTGTGTCTGTGGTGGTCGTCGGCCATTCCAACATGCTCATACATCTTTGAATTCTGACTTATACATGCACGTAGTCCCTTTCTTTCACTTAAGATCTTTAGTCTTTATATTTTGTAGATTCTTCTTTTTGGCGTAGAATCTTTCTTTGAACTTTGTGTTGCTTTGATCTTTGAGGGAGCTTTTGATGACTTCAAGATGCATGTATGAGCATGTGGAATCCGTCGCCATGGAGATGATGTAACCCTGCATGTAAACAGTTAGCAATAAAACATCCGGTACTTACAGATAAGGAATTAGAGATCGTCAACAGCATATTGTGAAGACTCCTTCTAACCCTTATCAAGGCCGTTCCCATGTCAGATACTCCCGAAGGAGCTTACAAGACCTACTAAGTAGCTCAATGACTGGGTGAGTCGCTGGGGATCACTCCACGACTGTAGACCGCAAAGAAACCACTGCAAACACTAAGCGTAACCCACGAGGAGTTACCGAAGTGACCTGCTGTCAGGGCTGTTTGATGTTGACCCTGGTAGGAGTTTCCGTTCAATCATTGAGAAATACATATGTAATCCTCTCATAAACGTTCTTGGCAGATTGCTCAGATCTTGCGAAGGACTCGATAATTTACAGCTGGTGCCCATTGATGTAGAACACCAGTTGTAGAAAATACTAAGTGTTCCTAAGAGATCTTTGATGTATCTCATGGCTCTAGACTCGATAAGTACTCACTTAGGTTTCCTATACGGAGACTAGGGAGGGGTCTCCTGCTTCAATATCAACTATCTCTAAGAGATAAGTCGATCGATTACACTGGTTCCCCGTGAGAATGAAACAAGCTCTTTTAAGAGAACTTGAGTGGTTAAGAAGGTTTAGTGCATTGCGTCACTGGGTCCATGACGACTTAATCTTCAATACCGGTGTTGTCTTTGCAACAACCAGTAGCATATGAATTGAACCCGGTGTCTGCCCTAAGGTTGAACATATGGAGGGCTATTTCTTTTCACCCTTTTCTTTACTTTTCTTTTTAATTCTTCAACCCCTTCTTTCTCCTTTCATTCTTTACTCCTTTTTTCCTATCATACCTAAGGACTTCTAGTTCTAACTATTGGTGATGTCCTTGGGTAGATCCCTCCGGCTTAGGCGGATCATAGGACGGTTATTTCCAAACCTTAGTCACCTTATAACTCCATGACTATCCTATAATTGCCATTGAAACCTTTGAAAATCTCTCAAAGTGATTGTGTTTATCAAACATTTCGTTTAACACTTTGAGAGTTTTATGTTTTTTTCTTATGAAGGGCTCCCCCTTCACATGTGCTCATATGTATTTAATAAATTTGCACATGCGGGAGGAGCGAGCACTTTTTGAATTGATCCACTTTTAGTGAACAAGACCAATTCGAGACACGCTTACATCACTAGTTAGACTAGCTTGAAGTTATTACCCGGCCTGATCAAATCCACAGAAAGTTTCTCGAGACGGTACATTTCTACTAAGACAAATCCTTTTCGAGACACGCTTACGTGGCTAGTTAAAGAGTTCCATTGTCGGCTTTTAGGTGACAACTAGCTCTAGTAACTAACTTGATGTTATTACCCGTCGAGGAAAAGTCTTTTCGTATTTACTAACTTTATGTTTCATCAATTCCGGGGTGAATCTGAGTCTAGCTCGCATGAGGTTTGACATTTAAGCAATATTTAACTTTCATATTTTAATCACTTTCACTTTTCTCCCTCTCAAAAATAGCATATAAGATGTTGTTTTTGAGAAACATTTGATTAAAATATGCCTTTTGAGTCTTATGGGGAGAAATCAACAAGAACTTCTTTGATTTTGAGAACGATGAGTTTTCAAGTGCTCCCCCTCAACAAGTGAATACTTATTGAGGTGAAATACTTGTCTTTTGAGCAGAATTATGAAAATCAGAAAAGGTTTGATTAATTCTACTCAAAAGTAAGAAGCCTTCGCTCCTTATATTTAGGATTGAGGCACTGATGCGTACCTCAGGGTCCTTTCTTTACAAGTTCGGGTTGTGCACTGTAATGCGTGCACAAGCCATCAAAACATGATTTTGACAAAGCATTTTGATTTCAAAATACTCCCCCTCAAAACGAGCATGTGTTTTGACATTTTTTTTAAACTGTGGATCGAATTGGGGAGTAAAGATTTGAAAAATTCTTGAGCAAAATTTTGAAAAGTTTTGAAAAACCTTTTGAAAAATTTTGAATAAATTTTGCTCAAGATTAAGAGAGTTTTAGATAAGCTTTGCATGAGAACTTCTTGTTTTCAAGGAAAAGTGCACGTTTTGTTTTTAAGAAATGGTTTAGCAAGGCACTTTCCTTTCTTTGAAAACCGAGTTGTACACTGAAATGAGTGCACAAGTCGTTGTTTTAATACAAAATTAGTTTTCTGTTAAACAAAAACACTCCCCCTCAAATAATGAACATTATTCGAGAGATAGTCTTCTTGAGTAAAATTTAGAATCGTATTTAAGAAATACTATTTGAAAATTCGTGAGACGACTCTGCTCAAGGTTTTAGAAAAGACAATCAAGTATTATACAACAAAGAATGCTTGAAATTCAAAACTCTTTTACTGTTGAAAAGTTGTTTGAGACCCGGAGTCTCTCTTTTGAGTTTTAAAATCTGAAAAAGATTTCCATCTAAAGTTGAACCTCATGGGTTCTTTTTGAAGATTCGTTATTGTGATGCATGGAAAACATCCGGTATTTGGGATGTTCAGATCAGAGACATTCTTTTATTGTGTTAAAGCATTCCAGATTGTGAAAATTTGAAAGGTTTTGAATGACTTTGCTTCGGTCTCCACACTTGCTTTACCGGTGTAAAATGAGAGTGTAGAGTTTGGAAAAAATTTGTTTCTCACTATTTTGAATCCTTTTACCAGTTTAACCTTTAAACACATTTTTCCCTTTAACCTCAAAATATGTTCCATAAGAAACATTTTGTCGAATGTTGAAATTTTGACTTTCAATGGGATGACATGTACTTGCACACAGAGAAAATGCATAAGGCACAAACAAGTATGCGGATGAATCAAAAACTCATTCCAAATCTTTGAAGAATGCTCAAAATTCTCAAATTTACGCATAAGATCACAGATTAATTCATTCTTTCACTCGAAATTTCCCAATTATTATCATGGTTTAGAGTTATGATTTGAGACTTTGCACGCATGTTAGCATCAAAATGCAAGAATATTGTACAAATAAACGCCCTAGTAGTAGCAGCAAAGACATCGACATCTTAAACCCTAAATCACTTGATTTCAAACCTATGTTGTATCTAATCGTGCAAACACACCAATCGAGCATTCTTTAGTGTTCTCTAAAGCTATATGAAATAATTAACTAGACTAAACACATAAAAGAAAATGCCCCGATCGATAATTACTTGAACCCTAGTTTCTGATTATGCCTTTTTGACTGTTGAAAATATTTGAAACATTTAGGGAACGATTAGATAACAACAATGAAAAAATTAGAAACTCACAATCGAAAAGAAATCGAGGATAAAAATTGTTAGTCTGATTATGTGTGAAACTTTTGAGAGCATTTGTGAAAACATTGATGCGAGCCTTTTTTTTTTTTTTTTTTTTTTTTTTTTTTTTTTTTTTTTTTTTTTTCATGCAATGTCCTTTTACCTAAGTTTAAGACTTTTGTGAACTTTACTCATTAAAGGTTAACTACTTTTCCATTTGAAGTCTAAACATGGTTAAATTGGAATCCTTGTCGAAAAATTTCTTTTCTCCCCCCCGAATTAGCATTTATTTTGTGAAACATTTTTGCACATTTTAATTCGAGAGATCATAGAACCTTTTGAAAATGAGTTTTTAATCTGAATGATGAAGAAACAGTTAATCCTTGAAGAATAATGATTAGGTGTGCAAACTTCATGATTTTGTGAGAAATTTTCTCCCCCTCAAATTAGCATATATTTTGTGAAACCTTTTTGTACAAATTTAATTCGAGAGATCATAGAATTTTTGAAAAAATGAGTTTTAATCCGAATGATGAAGAAACATTTTATCCTTGAAGAATAAAAGTTAGGTGTGCAAACTTCATGATTTTGTGAAACATTTTCTCCCCCTCAAAACATGTTCCATTTTGACAGTGTAAAGCAAAATTTGTTTTAATGGAGGAACATAGTTTTGAAGATAAGAAGTTTTTACAAGAGAAAGAAGATTCTTTTTGTAGATTTTGTATTTTCTTAATGATAAAATATTTACAAAAAAAAGTTTGATGTTTGACTCTCTTAATTTTTAAGAAAGTTTTGCAAATCATCTTGAGTCAAACACCACATACCAATATGGTGAACTAAATCAACAAACCTTGATGGAGGTAATGTCTTTGTAAACAAGTCCGCCAATTGGTATTCAGTTACCACAAACTCTAATTCAATTGTACCCTTCTCAACATGCTCCTTTATGAAATGGTAGCGGAGAGCAATTTGTATGGCCTTGGAATGATGAAAGGTGTTGCATGAGATTGCTAAAGCACACTTTGAGTCGCAGTACATTGAGATTTAGTCAAATACATAGCCGTAGTTCGTGAGCTAAGTTCTCATCCAAATGACGTGAGCATAGAAAGCAGACATGGCTACATACTAAGCTTTTGTTGATGACAGTGATGTACAATCCTGCTTCATTGACTGTATCCCTTTGTAACTAAACAAGATTTGTTGCGAATCACTGTGCCTTCTGCGTCCAGCTTGTTTTTCCAAATCCATTTAATTCCAATGATGTGTCGAAGGGTGATGTTGATAGAACGTATGCATATTAGACAGATCCAAATTGCGAGAAGACGACTCTATTATATCAGGAACGGTTGGAGTCATTGCAAATGGATTGGAGAAAGCATTTCCATCATAATCTGCAGGTTGTGGTACTGATTGTTGTAATGGATCTTCAGCTGATTGTCTGGAGTTGGAAGCGGTTTGTCCTACTTTTGTTGGAGATGCAATTGGAGGACCGTCTTTATCAACAGTTGTTGTTGTTTGTTGAGGTGTGTCAGGTACTTGATGGTGATCAAGATGTGCAGCGGAAATTGGTGAGGCCTCAGAAGGACGGTTTTCAATCGTATCATCAAAAAATGGAGCAAACGAGGTTTCCACTTCTCTACGGGAGAGAGACAATGGTTCAGCCAAAGATTTCGGAAAGTTTAGACGGTTGGATGCGGGTCCTAAGCTGTTGTGCTCAGAAGCCAATGATGAAGTACTTTTAAATGGTTGATTACGGGTCCTAAGCTGTTGTGCTCAGAAGCCAATGCTGAAGTGCTTTTAAAACGGTTGATTACGGGTCCTAAGCTGTTGTGCTCAGAAGCCAATCCATTAAGCTCGGGTCCGAAACTGAGTTGTTCCGAAGCCATTCCTGTTATATCTGAAAAGAAGAAAGAATATGTTGACATAAATAATGTCTTAAAACATTGTTAGCATATTAACAATGTCTCTATGTTTTGATAATTACAAAGCATAAACTCATTAATCTAAAACTTATGACGTAAACAAGTTTTTAGTGCTTAATATTTGTCTTTGCTTCCATATCACTTAAGGTATGAATAAACAAAGGGTTTATTACATTTCATGATCAAAGGAAATTTTTCTAATCACTAGAATTTTTATAAAATGTTTTAAACATCTTATATCTTTTACAAAATCACTTTTGGAATTAAAAGAATATGTTTAATTCATAATAAACATATGATTTCAAATTTCCAACCAAAAATGGCAAATTCTATCCAGAAAAATATTCCCCACAAAAAGACAAGAAAAACCAACGTTCAAGAGGGCGGCCCCCTTAATGTTACTAGGCGGCCCCCTTAATCATTAATGGGACCGGCCTACAATTAAGGGGACCGGCCACGCTACAGAACAGTATTTTCCCCCCCTTTAAATACTGATTCATCCCTCAGAATTTTCTCACCTTTTGCACTTCTAAACTTTCTGATCGAGATCTATTTCTCTATTCTCTCATCCTTTGATCATAAGTGTATATATATTCTTTGTTTCAAAGTGATCCAATTTCCATCCTCTCAAGTGCAAGAGAAGAATACTTCTATCTTCCTAGACAAGAAGTATTACAACTTGTTGTGATCTCCACATCAAAGTTGTTGGTGTATCATCAAGATTATTTACATACTCTTTGTGAAGATTGTTGTGAATATTTGCTTGTAGATAGTTGTGTTAGATATAGATTGTGTGATTAGTTGATAGCTTGGGGTGAAGAAGAAAAGCTAGGAAATCTATTGGTGTGAAGAAGCTAGGAGTGAAGTAGATTGATTTGAAGAAGGTGTGTAGAAGTTGTGACTTATGTGTGAAGGTGTTGTGGTGTGATTATTGGTGTGTAGATTGGTGTGTAAATTGGTGTGTAGATTGGTGTGATTATTGGTGTGTAAATTGGTGTGTAAGGTTTTCTCCGCCATAAGGGAGCTTGTTGATATAGTGAAGAAAACTCTCGAGTTAGGTGCTCGGGGAGTGGAGTAGGGCAAGGAAGGTGTCCTTGTAGCCGAACCACTATAAATCTCTTGTCTCGCGGTTCGATCTTTCCATCTCTTACTTATTATTGTTACTTATCATTGTTATATATTTTGTATTGATATTTGTTTATATTGTGCAAGACTTGAGATCACATATTATCGAATCTAAGTTTTAAAACACTAAAACTATTTTTACAACTAATTAAAAAGACGTAAAACTATTCAACCCCCCCTTCTAGTTTTCCACAATTGGTATCAAGAGCCACGTCTAGCAAGAATTTTAAAATATATTGTATTTTAAAACTTGTAACGATCTATGGAATCTGAAAAATACTTAGAAGGGCAATCTATGCAAAGACCACCACTATTTGAAAGTGATGGATTTTTATATTGGAAAAATAGATTCGAAACGTATGTGAAATCAAAAGATCTTGATCTTTGGCATATTATTACCTTTGGTGATTTTCCCTCTATTCAATATAATGTTGAAACTAAAATGGATGAAATTGTAGCTTTTGAAAAACAAAATGATGATTTGAAAAAGAAACTAGCAAAAAATAATGAGGCTAAAATGGTTATTTATAATGCGCTACCACGCAAAGAATATGAAAGAATTTTTATGTGTAAAACCGCAAAAGAAATTTGGGATTCTTTACTAATCACTCACCAAGGTAATAGTCAAGTTAAAGATAACAAAATAGATCTTCTTGTACAACAATATGAACAATTTACGATTCCGGAAGAGGAATCAATTGATAATGCTTTTGCTAAATTTAACACCATTATCACAAGTTTAAAAGCACTTGATGAGACATTTTCTAGTAAAAATTGTGTTAGGAAATTTCTTAGGGAATTGCATCCGAAATGGCGAGCTAAAGTCACGGCTATTGAAGAATCAAAGAATTTGATGACATTGTCACTAGATGAGCTTATTGGCAACTTGAAGGTCCATGAAGAAATTATAAGAAAAGATTTGGAAACGGTTAAAGTCAAGAAAGAACAAGTCAAATCCGTTGCTCTAAAATCCAAAAAGGAACTTTGTGATGATAGTGACTCAAGTGACGAGAGTGAAGATGAAGAATATGCAATGTCCGTAAGAGAATTCAAGAAATTCTTCAAGAGACGAGGAAGATTCACTAGATCATCACATGACGATAGAAAATCATTCCAAAGAAATAGAAGTGACAATTACGTGAAAAGAAAATGCTTTAGATGTGGAAGTCCAAATCATCTCGTTGGTGAATGTCTTAAGCCGCCGAGTTATGATAATCAAGGTGCATTTGTTAGTAGAACATGGAGTGATAGTGACAAAGAAGAAGTGGAAAAACCAAGAGAAGAAAAGTGTTTCATGGCAAAAGCAACCGACGAAATATGCCTTGGAATTGACTTGGAGCCTGACGAATGGATCAAGGATAGTGGATGCTCAAGGCACATGACAGGGAACCGAAAGCTATTCTCTACATATAAGGCATACAACGGAGGTAACGTTATTTTTGGTAGTGACTTTCGTGGAAAAATTATTGGCAAAGGTACGATTTCTCAAGACTCACTTACTATTGAAAATGTTGAACATGTTAATAATTTAACATATAACTTACTTAGTGTAGGCCAAATATGCGATAATAAATGTAAAGTTATCTTTTCCGAAGAAGATAGCGAAATAGTTAAGAATGGAAAAATTATAGGTAGAGGTATTAGGAAAGGAGGTGTATATGTTATGAAACTAGGAAACAAACCTGAAGATAGGATATGCCTAACGACCCTAGACGAAAACTCCACATTGTGGCATAGGAGATTAGGACATGCTAACATGCAACAAATACAATCTTTGGCCTCTAAGGAATTAGTTAGAAACTTGCCTAATCTAAAATATGACAAACATTTTTGTGATGCATGTAAAGTTGGAAAACAAGCTCATGCTAGCCACAAAGCTAAGAATATAGTATCCACTACTAGGTGCCTAGAATTATTACATATGGATCTTTTTGGTCCATCCGCTGTGCGGAGCTATGGAGGAAACAAATATACCTTAGTAATAGTAGATGACTACTCACGATACACGTGGACTAGGTTTTTAAGTGACAAAACCCAAGCCTTTAAAATATTCGAAATATTTAGTAAAATGATTCAAAATAAGTTAGGATGCTCAATAGTTGCCATTAGGACGGACCATGGAAGGGAATTTGATAACGAAGTACAATTCGGAAAATATTGTGAGTTAAATGGAATATCTCACAATTTCTCCGCTCCTCGTACTCCTCAATCAAATGGGGTAGTAGAAAGAAAAAATAGGCCACTACAAGAAATGAGTAGAACTATGTTAAATGAACAATCCATTCCACAAAAATTTTGGTGTCACGCCGTAGATACATCGACTTATATTTTAAATAGGGTATCAATTAGAAGAATTCTAGGAAAAACTCCTTATGAGTTATTAAGAAATAGAAAACCTAACTTAAGCTACTTTAGAGTATTTGGAAGTAAATGCTATATCTTAAACACTAAGGACTACCTCACTAAGTTTGATCCAAAATCATATGAAGGAGTATTTTTAGGATACTCACAAAATAGTAAAGCATATATAATACTTAACAAACACTCCATGAAAGTAGAGGAATCACTAAATGTAACATTTGATGAAACACCACCACCTCCTAAAACGCTACCTTTAGAAGATGATGATTTAGTCGAAGATGAGGCCATTGAGGTTAGTAAAACAAAACCCATAGGAAATGATAATGAAGAAATTCACTTAGAAAATAACGAAACCGTTAATATTAAAGAATCTAGATCACATCCTTTAGATAATATAATAGGACATCTTAACCAAAGAACCCTTAGGTCACAAGCCCAAGATAAAAACAACTTCTTTTGTTTCCTCTCGGCAATAGAACCTAAGAATATTAGCGAGGCTTTAAAGGATGAAAGTTGGATTATAGCTATGCAAGAAGAATTAAATCAATTTAAGGCAAATGATGTTTGGGAACTAGTCCCAAATCCAAAGGATATGACTATCATAGGAACCAAATGGGTATATAGGAACAAGTTAGACGAGAATGGAATAGTTACTAGAAATAAAGCTAGGTTAGTTGCCCAAGGTTATAATCAACAAGAAGGAATTGATTATGATGAAACTTATGCCCCCGTAGCTAGACTAGAATCAATTAGGATATTACTTGCCTATGCTTGCTCCCTAGATTTTAAGTTATTCCAAATGGATGTGAAAAGTGCATTCCTTAACGGTTTTATCAATGAGGAGGTATATGTGGCACAACCTCCAGGATTCATTGACTTCGCAAAACCTGATTATGTTTATAAGTTAAAGAAAGCTTTGTATGGACTCAAACAAGCTCCCAAAGCTTGGTATGATCGATTAAAAGCTTTTCTTATTAAACATCATTATTCCATGGGAATGGTAGATAACACTCTTTTCACTAAAAGGAAAGACCCTAATCTCATCATTGTTCAAATATATGTTGATGACATTATATTTGGATCAACTTGTCAAGACATGTGTGATGAATTTGCCAAAATCATGCATGATGAGTTTGAGATGAGTATGATGGGTGAACTTAACTTCTTCCTAGGATTACAAATAAAACAATTAGAAGATGGAATATTCTTTAACCAATCTAAGTACATTAAGGAAATGCTTAAGAAATTTGGCCTAGAAGACTCAAAACCCATAAAAACACCCATGTCTACGGAGGTAAAGCTCACAAAGGACGATGAAGGTGAGTCCGTAGATAACTCCAAGTATAGAGGAATGATAGGTAGTTTACTATACTTGAAGGCAAGTAGACCCGATATCATGTTTAGTGTCTGCCTTTGTGCCCGTTTTCAAGAGGATCCCAAAACCTCTCACCTAGAAGCGGTTAAGCGTATCTTCCGATACATTAAAGGCACTATACACTTAGGATTATGGTATCCTAAGGAATCCGGCATAGAAACCATTGTATATGCGGATTCGGATCATGCGGGAGACTACGTAGATAGAAAGAGCACTAGCGGTATTTGCACGTTTATGGGATGTTGTCTAACGTCTTGGTTTTCGAAGAAGCAAACCGCTCTTGCTATTTCTACCACCGAAGCCGAATATGTAAGCGCCGGAAAGGCATGTCAACAAGCACTATGGATGAAACAAGCTCTCGTAGACTATGGCATTAGGTTAGATAATGTCCCCATTATGTGCGATAACAAAGGTGCGATAGATTTAAGTAAAAATCCGGTGCAACACTCTAGGACTAAACACATAGAAATACGTCACCATTTTCTTAGGGATAATGTACAAAAAGGAAATATATCTATAGAAAAGGTTGCATCGGAAGATAACATTGCGGATATATTCACAAAACCCCTTAAGCGTGAATTATTCAACCACTTACGTTTAGGATTAGGAATGATGGAACAAGTTGACTAAATTATATTGAATTATTTCAAATTAACACTTGCATGAAATTCATTTTTCTTCCATTTCACCTTTTTCTGAGTCTAGGAATCTATTTCGCACAAAACTAAAGATTGGGAAAATTTATTTTCTTTGCATAAACCTTTTTGTAAAACTCAATCAATTTTCTCTAAAAATTATTCTCACAATCTAGGAACCCCATGAAGACCATTTTCCTTGCATTGTTGACTAATTCTAAAAACATTATATTTCAAAATCATGCATAAACTCTCACATAAATTGTCAAGGTATATAATCTAATATATGTCTTTGACATTCATGATCGAGCAAAAATTGAATCAAGGAGATTATTTTTATTGTTTCTTAGGATCGCTATTTCTTTTTGTTTCTAGGAGTCGAAACAATCACAACTCCACATTTGTTGCATATAGAGACTCACTAGGACAAATTCACTAATAATGGTGTCATCTTGATCCATCACTAGTTTTTTCACTCACTAAGATCCTTGCCTTAAATCTAAGATAGGTGCCTTAGGAAGATTAAGTGTGCTTGCCTTTGTTTACCTCCTATTGCTTATTATGTGTTGATTATTTGCTCTCTTGCTTATATGCTTTTGCATGTATGCTATATCTTGATTAGATTAGACTCTATATTGCCTAAGAGAATTGAACTTGCTTGAATTCTAATCCAAACACATAACCTTTCTGCAAATTTTCTGCCAAAAACCCATTTCTTGCAACCTGGAAATCACCAGATGGGCGGCCCCCTTAATTTTGTAAGGCGGCCCCCTTAATCATTAAGGGGACCGCCCCCTAATTAAGGGGACCGGCCATCTGATGGTCGGGTTTATAGAATCTTTTCTGCTTTTTTAGCCCATTTCAACCTACATTTCCCAATTTTAACCAACACACTTTGTCCCAATCTTCCAACAAACCTTATCCATCCTTAAACACACAAATCTTACACTATAAATATCCCCAATCCTCAAAACTATCCATTCATCCCATCATGAACTCTCCAAATAAACCAAGATCAAAAGCCTCAAGGCTAGCAAGGATGACGGAAAAACCCGTTTGGCGAAGAAAAAGCCCTCGAAACAAATCCATCATAACCAATGAGATTGGAAGTCATTCAACACCTCCAACTTCTTACTTCCCAAACTTTACCTCAAACCCACAAGGTCATTCATTTGATCCTCTTTACAAACCATACAACATTGGCCAACCATCAAACTACAATTCCAACTTCACAAATCCAACCCATCCATACCAAACCTATGATCCTCTTCACATTGCCACGGAAAAGCAAAAGTTCCGTGATGAAATAAACCAAATCCATGATCTTAATGATCTCCTTGCTATGCATCTTGCACAACGCAACAAAGGGCAACCTCCATCATCACCCTATGCAAATTGCCTTCCCCACTCTCTTAATTTGGATCAAGTTACCAACCACACTCACTTTTGCCCTTGTTGCATATTCCTTCAAAAACAAATCCTCTACTTGAGTGAAGATATTTCTTGGATTGAATATCTTCTCACTCGTAATCATCCAATACCACCCTTAACACGATACAACATCGTGAGAACCACCTCTTCCGCTCCATACTCCACCCCATATCCCTCTCCATCTAACAACTAAGCTTCATGCTTATGTTATCTTTCAAGCAAATAAAACAATCAACCATGAGTTGCAAGCAAGTCCAAGTGCTCTTTCTAGGCAATATAGGACTATGTATTTTCATTTGTTTTATTATGATTAATATGCCTTAAGCATATTAAATGTTGTAATGCTTTCTATGATGCTTGAATGAATCTATTTTTTTTCTATTGCTTTGCATGTATATTTGCCTTGCTCTCTTCTAATATTTTGTATAGCCAAGATTTCCATAGCTCATCTCCTTGGTGCTCTCAAATGAGGGGGAGTATACATCAAGGGGGAGCCTTAACCTTTTTGATTTTACAAAAAGGGGGAGAAGAGAATGTTAAACTCTAAATTCTTGTCTAAAAATTAATTTTTAGACCTAATGAGTTTAAGGTTTTGTAATCATCAAAAAGGGGGAGATTGTTGACATAAATAATGTCTTAAAACATTGTTAGCATATTAACAATGTCTCTATGTTTTGATAATTACAAAGCATAAACTCATTAATCTAATACTTATGACGTAAACAAGTTTTTAGTGCTTAATATTTGTCTTTGCTTCCATATCTCTTAAGGTATGAATAAACAAAGGGTTTATTACATTTCATGATCAAAGGAAATTTTTCTAATCACTAGAATTTTTATAAAATGTTTTAAACATCTTATATCTTTTACAAAATCACTTTTGGAATTAAAAGAATATGTTTAATTCATAATAAACATATGATTTCAAATTTCCAACCAAAAATGGCAAATTCTATCCAGAAAAATATTCCCCACAAAAAGACAAGAAAAACCAACGTTCAGGAGGGCGGCCCCCTTAATGTTACTAGGCGGCCCCCTTAATCATTAAGGGGACCGACCACGCTCCAGAACAGTATTTCCCCCCCCCCCCTTTAAATACTGATTCATCCCTCAGATTTTTCTCACCTTTTGCACTTCTAAACTTTCTGATCTAGATCTATTTCTCTATTCTCTCATCCTTTGATCATAAGTGTATATATATTCTTTGTTTCAAAGTGATCCAATTTCCATCCTCTCAAGTGCAAGAGAAGAATACTTCTATCTTCCTAGACAAGAAGTATTACAACTTGTTGTGATCTCCACATCAAAGTTGTTGGTGTATCATCAAGATTATTTACATACTCTTTGTGAAGATTGTTGTGAATATTTGCTTGTAGATAGTTGTGTTAGATATAGATTGTGTGATTAGTTGATAGCTTGGGGTGAAGAAGAAAAGCTAGGAAATCTATTGGTGTGAAGAAGCTAGGAGTGAAGTAGATTGATTTGAAGAAGGTGTGTAGAAGTTGTGACTTATGTGTGAAGGTGTTGTGGTGTGATTATTGGTGTGTAGATTGGTGTGTAAATTGGTGTGTAGATTGGTGTTATTATTGGTGTGTAAATTGGTGTGTAAGGTTTTCTCCGCCATAAGGGAGCTTGTTGATATAGTGAAGAAAACTCTCGAGTTAGGTGCTCGGGGAGTGGAGTAGGGCAAGGAAGGTGTCCTTGTAGCCGAACCACTATAAATCTCTTGTCTCGCGGTTCGATCTTTCCATCTCTTACTTATTATTGTTACTTATCATTGTTATATATTTTGTATTGATATTTGTTTATATTGTGCAAGACTTGAGATCACATATTATCGAATCTAAGTTTTAAAACACTAAAACTATTTTTACAACTAATTAAAAAGACGTAAAACTATTCAACCCCCCCTTCTAGTTTTCCACAGAATAGACAAAAACAGAGAACATGGATCCCCAAGTGTAATTGGGTTCCGGTTGTTAGAAGCATAAAGATGTAGTGTCAATTATCTTCTTGACACTCGGACACACTATATCAATGATTTCCTTTCTCGCCTCAGGGATAGATGTCGTGGATTTCACATTAGTTTTGGTGCAAATGTCTAACATCTTTCCTGTAGGAATCCACCTAAGACCAATTGATTTGAAAATTCTACCCGTGGGTACCCACCTAGTGTTAGATCTAGGAGATGTTTTCCTTTTAGATGCAGTTGAATGAAATGTGGGAGCATCACTTCTTTGAGAAAACCTACGTCCTATGTTGATCCACTTCTTAGGTTTCTGACTTATGACTTTTGGTTCAACGGGTTTGTTTGTCTTAGTCGATTGAGCCTTTTCTAGTGAATTTCCCTTTTGAAGATATTTTAAAGCACAAACATCATGATTAACTACTCTATTAGTTTGTTGATTACTCTTAGGTTTTGGTGAGCTACTACAAGTAGGGTTCTGTACTACAGTGGAAGGCATCACATGAGGTTTTGAACCTAGAATTCCATCCTTTTGAAGTAGTGCCTTTTTCCTAGCCTTTTCTAGATCATAGTTCTTGTACATGTCATATTTGCCATAAAACTCTTTACTTTTAATGCTCGTTTTAGACACAGTGGTTGAACTAATCCTAGATGAGCCAGGTATAATCACGTGTTGAGATTTAGCAGACGCATATGCTTTTCCCTTAGGCCAAGAATGTGGAGTGACTGGTTTTGTCAAATTGTTTTTCTCAACAACTTGGGAGGCAAACCGAGGTTTTGAAAATTTAGGTCGTTCAGATTTAAATGCAGTTGGTTGTCTAACCACTGATTGTTTTCTATTTGTTTGAGAAGGCGGTTTCCCCAAGATTGATGGTTTTGCAAACTTAGTATCCACACTATTGCCAGTCAGTCTTCTTAATTTGTTTTGCAATGCAGCATGTGCAAACACCTTTTCTTGAATTTGACCTTTTAAAAGCTCATTTTCTTTAACTAATGTATCCACATGTTTTCTTTGTTCATTAAAAAATTGACCATTGTTGCCCGAATTTAGAGATTCGTTTTGCATTTGAAGTTCAAGTGAGATGCAATGTGCCTCTAGTTTTGAAAATTTTTTATGACACTGGGCAATGGTCTTATTGAGAAGAAGGTTTTCAGACTCAAGAGTTTGATTTGATGTTTTAGTCATTAGATTATCATGTAAAGACTCAGACTCAGAACGTTTGTCAAGACATTGTACAACATCCTGGTCAACCTCTCCTACATTACTGAAGTTAGGTTGCTCAGATTGTTGTTTCTCATTTGCAGGCATAATACGATCAACAGTAGATTGTACCTCAGCCATTTGCTCCTTGTCAAAGTTTGGTTCTTTGTCATAGATAGGTATGAAATCTTCCTCATCCATCTGTCCTTTGTCAAAGTTGGGCTCTGAGTCACAGAAGGGTCTGATCTCTGCAAAATCTGCATCTTTATCATTCCCCAATCTGCTGTTGTCATCCTGCACTTCTGATTCTGTCCCTTTGCATTCCATGGCAACCAAATTATCTTCCAATGTATCAACTTTATGAACTTTCTCTTCTTGAGTCTGCTGTTTACTTCCAGTCTCCTGTACATTCAATTCTCTTCCTCGTTTTTGCATCTCCAGTTCTTTGATAACACTCAGATGAAGTGATCTTTCATTGAGCACATATTCTAAGCAGCTCAGTCGTGAAACAAGTTGATCTCTAAAATCTTCAATCACCACACTAGTGATGTTCTCTCTCCATACATTGCTTTCATATTCATAGTGTATAAGAGCTTTAAAATCCATGGTCACGAACCATCTGAACTGTGTCCTGAGTGCTCTAAATTCTATCATGCAATCACTTCCCTGTTCAATTAGCTTTTCTAGTTGAACGATGTTTTCTTGGAGTTTCTTATGGAAGGTCATTTGGTTCATTTCAGTTCCGAAGAATGCAGAAAAGGTACTCGAGGAAGGAAACCAATGATCTGAGAGAATCTTGCATTGAATCTTAACCGATTCAAAATGTGCTAAACATTTATCAGTAGAATTGATGGATCTTTTCTCAGCTTCAGTCATCTTTCTCTCAAATGGGTCTTTAGAGTCATCAGATGCATTTGTGTCGTATATTGGGTCAGTATCATCCATGACACCCAAATTATCTTCCAATATTTTAACCTCATTGCCTGCATTAACGACATCTGCAGTATTCCCAATAGTCCTTTCAGCATTCCTTCCTTGTCTATCAACTCTTTCACCTTGCACAACAGCTTGATTCTTTATGTTAGAAGAAGAATGAAGACGGTTGTTTGTCTTGTTGGAGATTTTGCTGAGGGTACGAGCAATAAGTCCGAGTTCTTGATTCAGAATTTTGAAATCCTCATTGATGAGGCGAAAAATGATCCGTTTTTAGGGGGTCATTTAAGCCCGAATCCGACTTTATTTGATCAAATATTTCCCTAAATCGTTCCTTTTGTGATTTTAGGTGTTTGGAGAGTGAATTCTGGAAAAGAAGCCATTTTGGACGTTTTTGGAGCATAAAAGTGAAGAAAACGGCAAAGTACCAAATTTCCATGCTGAAGATACAAGGTGACGGCGTCAAGACCACCATCTTGACGGCGTCAAACATGAAGAATTAAACACCGTAGGTGGTGACGGCGTCAGAAGGCTTTATGACGGCGTCAAAGTGGCAAGAATAAAATACCGTGGGTGATGACGGCGTCACATAGGCCGTCATAAGTGGATCAAGGCCGTCCGAGGAAGTATATGGCGGCGAGGTGACGGCGTCAGAAGTAACTCTTGATGCCGTCAGCCTATTTTTCCTATATATAGTTTTCTAGTTTTTTCATTAAAGAGAGAGAAGTTTTGGTGAAACCCTAAAGACGATTTTGGTGCCTCTTTTACAGGTTTTTCAAGGGTTCCAAACCCTTGAGACCTTGCATTGTAATTGAGATAAGTATACTTTCAATTCAATCAATATGTCTATGTGTTGGTTGTTTATATCTTGTTCTTGTCTTAATTCTACTATGCTAGGCTAGATTTCTTTTGTGTTTGCTTAGATCTAATGAAACCTAGATGTTGATTATGTGTTGATTACTTGTCTATTCTTGTTTTGGATGAATGATATTATATGTTAGGCTTAAGAAAACTGGCAGATCTCCAAATGGTAACATGCTTGAACGTCTTAAGAAACATGAACCGAGGCGTACTAGGTCTTTATTGGTTGTATTTAATGCATGAGCCACTGTTTACAATCCCTATAGTTGTGTTGGGTCATGGTGTAGGAGGAGATAAGAGCTCATAGAGTTGGGGAGTTATGTATGCCACCCCACGAATGGTATTAAGGAATACAATCCGTCATCCATACAAGTGTAACAAGTAATTAACATATAAAAGATATCTAGGGAGTAATGAAGTCTAAGTAAACACAATTTCTCCAACCACTGCTCACAACCTTAGTTTAATTTAGTTTAATTTCATTTTCATTAGTTTATTTTAATTATATAATAGCTTTGGGTTAGTTGAATAGCAACTAATTCCGCCCACTCTTCCAAAACCCGAGATTTTACTTGCTTTCATTAAAATATAAAAATACAAAAATAATCATCTTTCACCTCTAGAACTATTAATTAGGTTTTCTAATCCTAGCGACACTATTCCTAAGCTGAACGATCAATCCCCCGGTACTTGTCACTATACTATACTACAATGATCAGGTACACTGCCTGGTGGGGGTTGTAAGCTTCTCGAGATCCCTCGAGAGGTAAAGCAAGGTGCGATTCCCACGCATCAAGTTTTTGGCGCCGCAGCCCGGGGAATAGTTATTGTCTAGGTTAGGATTTCTTTTTATTAGGTCTACTTGCTAGATTCCTTTCTAGTAAGATTTTTATTTTTATTTTTTTTAGGTCTTCTTTAGTCTATCTTATTTCTTCGTGCCTTTGTTCATAACTCTTTACCATCCGACATCATGGAAGGTGGTAACATCTTTGAACCCATCATCCCACCACAACAAAACCCACCATTAGAACCCCTTAGGCCCCGAACCTTAGGAGAGTATTCCCGACCTAGCCACCAAGGCTACCGAAACATCACTGAGCTCACCGGAGACAATGTGACCCCCTTGCGATCCGACACCATCCGGTTGGTGCAAAGCGGATGTGCATTCCATGGACTTCGTTCCGAAGATCCAAACCAACACCTTAAGGATTTCCTCAAAATCTTAGATTCCATAGACCTAGGTGTTGAAACTAGAGAGACTACCCGTTTACGCCTATTCCAATTCTCTCTACGGGATCAAGCTAGTCAATGGCTTGAGCGTTTACCCGCGGGATCCATCACCACATGGGATGATCTCACCACTCGTTTCCTTGCTCAATTTTTCCCACCGGGGAGAACTACTAAGCTTAGGAATGACATCTTGATGTTCCAACAACGTCAAAATGAATCTCTTTATGAAGCATGGACTCGTTTCAAGGACTTACTCCAAAAAGTCCCTCATCATGGCATAGATCTTTGGCTCCAAGTCCAAATTTTCTATGACCATATCGACATCTCCACGAGGCGAACCATTGACCAATCGGCCGGTGGTAAGCTACGTGATCTTAGTGCGGAACAATCATGGGAACTCATAGAAGATCTTGCTCTCTCTGACAATGAAAGTTGGAATGATCCCCGTGATTTGAACAAAATGGTCAAGGCAATATCTTTGCCTTCGAACAATTCAAGCACTCCCGACATTAGGATCATGGAACTTGAGGACCAAGTCAAGTTTCTCATGAAATCTTACGAAGCTCCGAAGCATTCAAGCCGAGTGAACAAAATCACTTCTTCATGCGAATTATGTAGTGGTCCCCATGACACTCGTGATTGTATGGAACTCCCCGGAACAGCTTTTGCGGACTACGCATCCATGCGTACCGACGAAGCGGGAAATAAGTGGTACACTTTCAAGCCCGAGCCAAACACATATGGTGATTCATACAACCCCTCATGGAAAAATCACCCAAACCTTAGGTGGAAACAAAATCAACCCAATTCTTCCAATCCGCCTAATCGTTACCAATCAAACGGTCCACCATCCAACCGTACCTTCAACAATAATCCTTCTAACAACTATGGTAGTACCAACAATCTTGAAGGATTGATGTCGAAATTCATGGCATCTCAAGAAGCCCGCATAGCTAGGTTCGAAAACGAATTCAACCAACAACAAACGGAGATGACCAACAAGATCGACAACTTGTTGAAAGCCCTCAACAACCAAACATTAACCACACCTAGGAAGGACACTAGGGACACCAATAGTGGAATTCAAATTAAGGACCCCTCATCATCCAAACAGGTCCACTTTGTCAATGTTGTCACCATTAAGCCGATAGATAGAGAGATAGAGGAGAGTGACAAGGATGAAGCTAAGGTAGAAGCCAATAGTGAGGATGAGAGTAGGGAAGTTGAGGTTAAAAAGGATGAGGAATTGGAGGAGATAGAACCTATAGAGAAATACTTTGATAAGTTGCCAACCGAGGAGGAACGGGAATACCATAAGAATTTATTTGATAGTCCCGAGAAAACATATATCTTTGGCGACCCCCTGATCAAAATGGGAGATCCCTCCAACATTAACATCCCATGTAATATAGGGCACATGCATATATGGAAAGCTTACATCGACCTTAGATCCCCCGTGAACATCATGACTAGGACCTATTACAATTGGGTGATGAAGAAGCAACTCAATTTTAGAATGATGCCCGGTAAAAATTGGATAAGTAATTTTACAGGAAGGGTTAAGGGAGTACATGTGATTATAGGGAATCTCACCTATGAGATTGATTTTATGATAGTGGAAGACACTCGTCCCGTGATAGATGCTTGCCTTAGCCAAATTATATTCGGGAAGCCATTTGTTGATGCCACTAGGATGAGTTATGATCCGACTTTAGGGATAGTTAGGTTCAAGAAAGATAATGATGAGGTCGCTTATCAAATGCCCTACAAGATCGAACAATACCACCTTCTCTCTAATTTCGAAAAGGAACATAAGCAAGCGGCTTATTATAGGAATGAGGAGGATAGACGTAGATGAGTAGAGTATGTTAGAAATAGGATGCTTGGTTTCTACAAAGAATACTTGCAACTAGGTCCGGAATACAAAACTGGTTTAGAAGACGACCTAGAGAGTGGAACCAATGATGAAGTCACGTAGTAACCCACGACTTTGAGTCTAGCTACAAGACTCGTAAATAAAGAAAAGCGCTTCTTGGGAGGCAACCCATGTTTTGTGTGATTTTATTTGTTTGATTGTTATTTGCTTCCGTATGCATGTTTTATTTTTATTGTTGGTTGATCATGTTTCTCAATTAAAATGTGGAAATACTTATTATGTTGTTTGGCCTAGTCTTAACTTCAACCTAAAGGTATTTTTGCAAAAGATAAGTGTAAGGGGAAACCCCAAATATGTTTTTAAGAAACAAACCGATCATGATTCTCCACAATATTTAATGAACATGTTTATTCGTATTTGTTAGAGTCAAATGCTTGTATTGAGTCATAATGAAGTTTTGCAGGATTTTCCAGGAAGTAGGACAAAGTTTTTCCAGAAATTTTCCGGAAACTTAACATAAGAATTTCTGCAGGTCCATTCTGACGGCGTCAGGGTATTGCTCTTGACGGCGTCAGGAGTCAAAAATCTGGAAATTTTACCGGTTTTGTTTTTCTAACGGAGTCTTATAGTTTTTGTGAATTATTAAGTTTTATAATCTCCAGGAAATCTGCAAACTTCATTCCACAAGCATTATATCTTACTTTGTTTTCTAGGATTTAGTAACTTATATAGGATGCCGCCGATTTTACGCGAGGTTGCCTTGTCTACTTTTGTCAGGATTTACAGGTTATTTATGACAAGAAGATGATTTATATTCTGGAAGGGAAGCTTTGATTGTTCATTTTCTTGAAGGAAGATTTAACCTGGCCAACCTATAATCCATACCGAGCGAATCAGGGGAGTATTTGATTTCATTCTCTTTACTTCTTAACTTTTACATTCTTTACTTGAACATTGGGGACAATGTTCATCCTAAGTGTAAGGGGAGGGTAAAAAGATGATACCTTACATATGCACTTTCGCTTGAGTTTGTTTTGTTTGATAGTAGATGTGTAATAAAACTATGAGAAATACTTGTTAGTGCAATTTTAGCGCCAAATTTAAAATTTTTTACAACATTTAGGAGTGAAACTTTAGCCATAGCAAGCGTCTCATGGATAGGTGGTTGTATGACTAGCACATAACCGTATATTCAGAAAAATTTTCCACCCAAAAATGTGAGGTTCGCCTTTAGATTTGATAGGAAAAGCATTTATTATTGGTGCTTATGAGTGTACCGGTAGCATTTAGATTCTAGAACTTGCGTTAGTGATGCATCCCGAGACCGCTAGTGAGACTACATTCGTGTAGTAGGATTTACTACATGATAAGAGGCATTAGGATCACCCTTGTGTTAAACCCGTATTATGATTACTTGACCATTTAAGTCATATTACTTGGCTAGTTAAGTCAACTAATTTTTCCCACACCCTTTGCGTTGTACTCATTTTTAGTACACGATACCCCTAGTACACCCCTCCGAGCCTATCTTTTCGTTTCTAACTTTAAGCATCTTACTTAAAGGAAGAATTTGTTACACCCCACTTAAATGTACACCCAAATCGCCTTAGCCTTCCGTGTATGCGCTCATTTTTAGTGCATTATTGTTATTTGTTAAACCCTAAGTTAACTATCTAATTGATTACATGGTTGCTAAGTCGAGTCATATCCTTGTACATATTGTTTTGGGACGATTGGGACTCATGGGTAAGTACTTATTTTATGGAGTAATGGGGAAGAACATCATTTATTACCCCCATATGTACGTTAATCTTAAAAGTGCTCCAAGTGTTTTGATTTTCTTAATTCGAGTCATTAGAATAGTTTAATGTAAAGTATGTAAAGATTCAAGTGTAAGGGGATTGCTCCAACCCCTATGATGTATTATTTTGGATGGTAGGGTAAGAGTGTATGAAAAAAAAAAAAAAAAAAAAAAAAAAAAAAATCGAAAAAAAATTAAGAAAAAGAAAAAAAAATAGAAAAAGAAAAAGAGAAAAAACATACGGACTACCATCCCGTCTTCATTCTATGTTCATTTTATGTTTTTGTTATTTTTCATTTATTAGCTTAAATCGAGTCTAGTCTTGGCTTAGCAACGCCATCTTGTACATGTAATTAACCAAGATTGTTAACTCGCCACCAGTAAAACTCCCTTTATCCAACAAAACCGTGTAATTCATATCCCTATACCTAACGTTACAACCCTTTAAAAGACCTCTTTGATAGTTTATCCTAGGTGCTTACGCCATGTGGTGGAGGTTTGATCCTTTCCCAAGCCTATGGTAATCTATTTTGCTATGACAGGTAGTGAGAGATATCTTCCATTTCCATAATGTTATATTACTTTATTACACCCGAGAGATGTGAGTATCTAAACACTATTTGTGAGGTGCTTGTGTATGACCTCCGTGCTTGTCTATTGGTCTTTGGTGGAACGATTATTTGTTGTAATTACTTTTATATTAGTATTAAATGACCCCTAACTTGTCTTTTGAGTAGAATAAAAGCTCATTTTCTTGAGGACAAGCAAATCTCAAGTGTAAGGGTATATGATGAGGCGAAAAATGATCCGTTTTTAGGGGGTCATTTAAGCCCGAATCCGACTTTATTTGATCAAATATTGCCCTAAATCGTTCCTTTTGTGATTTTAGGTGTTTGGAGAGTGAATTCTGGAAAAGAAGCCATTTTGAACGTTTTTGGAGCATAAAAGTGAAGAAAACGGCAAAGTACCAAATTTCTATGCTGAAGATACAAGGTGACGGCGTCAAGACCACCATCTTGACGGCGTCAGACATGAAGAATTAAACACCGTAGGTGGTGACGGCGTCAAAGTGGCAAGAATAAAATACCGTGGGTGATGACGGCGTCACATAGGCCGTCATAAGTGGATCAAGGCCGTTCGAGGAAGTATATGGCGGCGAGGTGACGGCGTCAGAAGTAACTCTTGATGCCGTCAGCCTATTTTTCCTATATATAGTTTTCTAGTTTTTTCATTAAAGAGAGAGAAGTTTTGGTGAAACCCTAAAGACGATTTTGGTGCCTCTTTTACAGGTTTTTCAAGGGTTCCAAACCCTTGAGACCTTGCATTGTAATTGAGATAAGTATACTTTCAATTCAATCAATATGTCTATGTGTTGGTTGTTTATATCTTGTTCTTGTCTTAATTCTACTATGCTAGGCTAGATTTCTTTTGTGTTTGCTTAGATCTAATGAAACCTAGATGTTGATTATGTGTTGATTACTTGTCTATTCTTGTTTTGGATGAATGATATTATATGTTAGGCTTAAGAAAACTGGCAGATCTCCAAATGGTAACATGCTTGAACGTCTTAAGAAACATGAACCGAGGCGTACTAGGTCTTTATTGGTTGTATTTAATGCATGAGCCACTGTTTACAATCCCTATAGTTGTGTTGGGTCATGGTGTAGGAGGAGATAAGAGCTCATAGAGTTGGGGAGTTATGTATGCCACCCCACGAATGGTATTAAGGAATACAATCCGTCATCCATACAAGTGTAACAAGTAATTAACATATAAAAGATATCTAGGGAGTAATGAAGTCTAAGTAAACACAATTTCTCCAACCACTGCTCACAACCTTAGTTTAATTTAGTTTAATTTCATTTTCATTAGTTTATTTTAATTATATAATAGCTTTGGGTTAGTTGAATAGCAACTAATTCCGCCCACTCTTCCAAACCCCGAGATTTTACTTGCTTTCATTAAAATATAAAAATACAAAAATAATCATCTTTCACCTCTAGAACTATTAATTAGGTTTTCTAATCCTAGCGACACTATTCCTAAGCTGAACGATCAATCCCCCGGTACTTGTCACTATACTATACTACAACGATCAGGTACACTGCCTGGTGGGGGTTGTAAGCTTCTCGAGATCCCTCGAGAGGTAAAGCAAGGTGCGATTCCCACGCATCACTCATCGTCATCTTCATTGGTTTTTGAATAGTACACTGCATCACTGTTGTCATATGGAACAAGTTGAGTTGAAGTCTGCTGCGGAGATGAATCATATTGGATCATGATATTTGAAGTAGCAGGTTCTTGAACATAATCATGATGTGACATTAACATGACATCTGCTGTATTGGATTCCAAATCTGCATGTTCATCATCAGAAGGAATATCTCCCATGACACTTTGCAAAACTGCATTGATATTACCCCCTTCAACTTCCATTTGACTAAGTGTGGCATTGTATTCAACATAATCGTCAAAGAGTGGAGTTGAATCATAATCTTGATCTTCCATATCTGCAATATTTTTTGTATATGCCAAAAATGCCATGCTCGGTTCGATAAGATCTTCTTCATCATCAGAATCTTTCATTGTGTTTAAGCATTCAGAAGTTGAAGTCATAGCGCCATTGCCTTTCTTAGAAGATACTTGACTAAGCTTCACTAGATTTTGCAGAAGAGATTGCACATTATTATGTAGTGTAGCAGGATGGTACTGTGGAATGAAGAAAGGCTCAGGTGCATTCGGAGGATTGAAGAAGAGACCATTTGGAGTGTGAATTAAGGATCCATGGTCAACAGCTGGAGTTGGTGGAGCAGGGAGAATGGTCTTCAGTGGATTCATGCTTAAGCAAGATTCAAGAATTTGCTTTATTCTGAAGTGATGAAGTTCTTCTGTACGATGCATAGCTTCAAGATATTTCCACATTTCATACGCACTAGCTTGAAAGTCCATATACATGTAAATTGAGTTGAGAAGTGCCACTGTTATGAACCATACAGCCTGTTGGTCAGCATCGTACTGAGCAAGTACAGTTGCATTCAAATCTTCATCAGTTTGTATTTTGATAATCCCTGTTGAGTCAACAAGAAATATCATTTTGTATGGACCATCTTGAATGGATTTAAGCATGAGATCTGCAGCAGGACGATCTGTGAGCCATTGTAAAAATCTCCGTTTCCAAACAGTATATGTTCCTGGTAGCAACATCGGAGGCCTTGATTCATTGCCAAAGAGCAGAACATGACGAATGAGGGAGCTGTGACTTCGTTGTTGAAGATGCTGTTGCTGATGAGAATATTGGTGAGGAAGGTAGTTGGAAGATGGTACTTGAGACATTGTGAATGACATTTCTCTCCCCCTTGATTGTTGCAACGTAATTGAAATAATCAAACCAAAATGTCACACTCAAGGTCGAAATAGTGATTTCAGATTTTCCCTCCAAAAATAATTTGAAAAATTCTCTGTTCCAAAATTTTGAAAATAACTGTAAAATGCTATTCAAATGTCACAGGAAAATTTTGAGTTAAAAAATTTTGCCGCCAAATTTCACCGAAAATATTTGAATTTTGGCCTAAAAATTTGAATTTTGGGCCAAAATTTTCACTGTTAAACCAAAATTTGAATTTCGCGTAAAAATTGAACGTTTAATCTCCTGTAAAAATTAAATTTTACTCAAATTTTCCCGCCAAAAAACTCTTTTTAAAAAAAAAATTTAAGAAGATAGTAAGGAGAGATTTAGAAAGATACTTGTGTAATTATGGATCTTGTAGAAGGTATAGGTGTAATGCCAATTCTCGAAAATTTTGAGTTCTCGAAAAAAATAGTAATTGCGAAACTTATGCTGATTGCGAAAAATTAGTTCTCGAAAAATCAGTGATTTCGAAACTTTTGCTGATTGCGAAAAATTAGTTCTCGAAAAAATCAGTGATTTCGAAAAAAAACTTGAGGATCTCGAAACTTGCTGACTGATTGCGAAAAAAAACTTGAGGATCTCGAAACTTTTTAGTAGCAAACTTTGTGTTTCAAGTTTTCGCGAAACTTAGTGAATATTTGTAATTTTCGAAACTTTGAAAGTTTTGCGAAAAAGAGTGATTTCGAAAAAATGAGGTATTTTCGAAAAAACACAAATTCACTATACCAAATTTCGAAATTGTCCAATTTCGAAATTTATCCAAAAGTCGAAGTACTTTTCTTTCTTATACAAGAGAGAAAAGACTGAGTTCACGATCCGTAAGTAGATATGAAGCCAATACACGAGTTTGCGAAACTGATGCAGTTTGGTGATTTCGAAACTTGGGCAATTTTTGTTTTCAAAGAAAGCTAACCAAAAACTCGTTTTTATTTCAAGATTCTTGTACTTTTAAGTATAAAATGATGAGATCTTTAAGAAAGTTGAAAACTTTATTAACTTTTTCAAAAATGAAAAAGATTTAGAAAAATAGTACAAATCTCCAAATCGAATTTTTTGATAAAAGTTTGAAACTTTTTGGTTTGTTTTGATTTTTAACACAAGTTTGTAAGCAAAGATGTGATAAAAACCAAGAAAGTACAAAAATTTCACAAAAAATCGAGTAGAAAAAGAGGTTTTGGATCGAATTCAACTTAAAAACAATAACTACACCTTCTTCCGGCGAATGATACCACTTGTTAGGTCACACTTTATGTAAACACAAGTATAAGGATGATAGAAAAGAGATGAGAGTGAGAGATGGTTGATTAAGACAATAAGAGAAATAGAAATGAAAGAGTTTTCTTAGAATTATGAATTAACCAACCAAGTTTACAAGTGACCTAAGGCTTCTATATATAGGGAAGGAGCTAGGGCAACACTCCCTCTCCTTCCTTTCATCATTTCGTGGGCTTAGAGGCCCATGGGTTACATACCTTAAGCCTAGTAAACTTAATACATTTAGTAAATGAAAGTAAATAATAGTTAAGCAACCTAACATTATTACAAATGACCGAGACTTGATAAAATAGTGAAAACTATGATCCCAACAAAACATTCTAAAGAATACTTCAACATAGTAAATCAATGTATTAAATGTGCTCAATTATCAACTGCTGTTGCTTTTCGCTTTGCGTTTGGGTTCTTAGGACAAGTTGTTTTCGTATGCGCGTTGGTCTTCTCTCCATAATGGCCACAAGGCTTCATTTGCTTCTTTTTAACTCCAAGTGCTTTTTCTCGCTCACTCTTTCACCTTTTGTTGCGTTCTGCTTCTGTAATATTTCCTTTGGTTGGTACCTTTGTTGGATTGTTAACTGTCTGTTTATCAGGTTTTGAAATAGCAAAATGCTCACCAATAACATCTCCCGTTTTTCCTGAAGGAGGAATTGGCACCTCAGCCTCTACTTGTGTCTTTAATGTCTTCAACTTTTCTACAAAAGCACCCATCTTCTCTACATTATTGCTCAACCCAAATAAACAATCATCCACCACAGCAATTGCTTCATTTGTAAGCCTTTCAACTTCTACATTTTTTTCCCCATATCTGTTTCTTTTTCTTCTCAAGTCAGGTGTAATTATATCCCTTGTCCACCGCCTCAAAATATATTGATTTGGAATGACTTCAATATCACGATTCTTGAAGACACAAAACACGTGTCGGCATAGGAAACCGTATCGAGCAAAATGTCTGCAGGAGCATACAACCGACCCATCTTCTATATTACGAAGTACCTTTTCAAAACAAAATAATAAAAGAATTATATTCTGTGAATGTGATTTACATACAAATCACATGTGATTACAGTACATATCACATGTGATTTACATATAAATCACATGTGATTCTTAAGAGATCACATGTCATTTCAGGAATCAAATGTAATTCTTGTAAATAAACTAACAAATATTTTTAATAAATCACATACCTTATAGTCTATAACTCTTTGTGCTGCTGTTTCGCTTTCATCTTCAATTTCCTTGTTTAGTGTTCTATAAGGCGCTGCATTTTTGTCTCTAACTACGACAATCTCATAACCTTCTTCCAATTTTAAGTCCGGTATTGAACAAGTCCAGCATGCTTCATTTATTTCTGTTTGAACAAGCAAAAATATTGTCCTAGTATAAACTCTTGCTGCATGACGTTCAATTTTTAACATTGTTTTACACTTTGGTGCCGCTTCTAGTGTTTTGAAGTCCAAATGTTCTTGCCTATAACGTTGCCTTTCCATTGCTGATTCATAGGACATCATGAAGCTAACTAGTGTTGATCCTGGGCTTGTGAAACTTTTGAAGAACGAGTTTTCACTCTCAGACCTTGATGTGGTTCTCATCAATCCAAATAATGGAGAGTCTATAAAATAAGTTGGAATCCACATTTCTCTAAGATTAAACATCTTTGTCAACCATTTGTGTTTTTGCAAACCAAAATCTTCAATCAACTTGGCCAATCTCTCTTCAAATTGGAAGGGTTCAATGAACATATTCCAAATGAGCTTCTTAAAACGCTTCTTGAAATCAGTTTCTTTGTATATTGTCTTACAAATCTGTTTTATTGAAAAATTGAGTTTTAGTGGCTTATTTTTCAGTATAAAGCATATGATATATACATAGGAATCACCTGTGAATCACATGTGATAAACATCTTAATCACATGTGATTTCCAAGTAAATCACATGTGATACACATGTGAATCACATGTGATTTTATGCAAATCACATGTGATTCATTTAATATTATAGTTGAATCACATGTGAATCACACATAAATAGATTAGTTAATTGAATATTCTTACCTTTGCTGGAATCTTTTGGTCAATATGCCACATGCAAAGTCTGTGTTTTGATTGAGTGAAAACGGCTTCAATAGCTCTCTTCATTGCTCCATCTTGATCTGTTACAACCATGGTTGGTTCTTTCTGGAAGGTAGTCATAAATGCGTTAAGTAGCCACGTGTATGATTCGGTATCTTCATGTAAAAGCATCCCCGAACCAAATGTGACACACCTTCTGTGATTATCGACGCCAGTGAATGGTACAAACACCATGTTGTACCTAGGAACATATATAGATAAATATACTGTGATGCAAAAGTAAATCACATGTGATTAAGTATTTAATCACATGTGATGTTGAAATCAATCATATGTGATTTTGGTTTTAAAAGGAAATCATATTAAAAAAATTATATGTAAATTAGAAAAAAAAAATAATAACAACTTACTTGTTACACCTGAATGTTGCATCAAAGGATACTATGTCTCCAAACTCTTTGTAGTTGCATTTCGCAACTTCATCAGCCCAAAACATTGCCTCTAACTCACTGTTTTTTACCTTATATTGAAATGTAAAGTCCGGCACATAATCCTTTCTATTTTCCATTTTGTTTATAAGCATTTGTGCATCACTCTCCCCTATGAAAGCAATAATATCCCTTTGATGATTCTTAAAATCATCAGATGTCCCATGAACATACTCATATCCACCTTTCATACTGGTTAACAAGTTATGAGCCCGTGTTGCACCAATCTTGTTTGTTGATGATTTTACAATAAACATTTTGTGTGCTTGAGTCATTTTTCTTTGTTTTTTTGTAAAATGTTTGTATTCTTTTGGTATTAGCATATGGTTGTGTTTATCCATAAACTGAACTAACTTGTATTTTCCAGAAACTGTATGCAATTCCAACCTTATACGAGCTTTACAACCTGTTACATGAACAGTTGTATTTCTTTTTTGTTTGTCACTGTTTTGATTATCCAAAGTGTCAATATTAATACCTCTTGGAAGACCTTCTTTGTTACACATGATGTACTTGTGTTGTACCTTACCAGATTTTGTTAATCGTTGCCCTGACTTTTTGATTTGAAAACCTCCTGTTTCTGCGTAAGTACTATACATCTCTATAGCTTCCTCTAAAGTATCATAGTATCTTCCCTCAACAGGTATAGGAATGCCTTCATCTACATGAGGCACCCAATATATTGATCCACCCGGTGTCTCAGAATGCTCATATAATGTTGGTCTGGGTGATCTCATAGAATCTGCATATTAAAAACAAATCACTTGTGATTCATGGGTAAAACACATGTGATTATATAGTAAATCACATGTGATTATTTAATGAATCACATGTGATTTAACTTTATAACAGATTCAAACAATAAAACAGTATAGTCACAGAATTACATGTGATTTAAGTTAACTAATAATCTGAATCACATGTAATTCATATTAAAAAGATTCAAACAATAAAACAACATAATCACAGAATTACATGTGATTTAAGATAACTAATAATCTGAATCACATGTGATTCAGATTAAAAAAGATTGTGAGTCACATTTTGTGAATCACATGTTATTAAAACAACATAATAACATTTTGTGAATCACATGTGATTTAAAGGAAATCACATGTGATTTACAAATAATTCAAATATTTTTTACTCCTTTCTATGTTTTAAAATTACCTAGTTCAAATCACATGTGATTTAACATTCCAAAATATGAAAACACTAAAACAGCTAACAACGAAACTGTATAATATACCAAAAGATCAAATCACATGTGATTTACCTTCAATTTTCTTTTCAACATCAACTTCATCTACAACATCTACTGGAACATCAACTTCTGGTAAAACTTCTTCTAGATCTTGTAAATCATCTACAACATCTCCTGTGTCTGCAACATCTACTGTAACTTCGATCAGCTTATTCTCATCTATAACATCAATTAAATTCCGATTGTCATCCATTTTTAGACGACGGCGGTGATTTTTCCGGCGATTTTATGGTGATTGTGATGAAAAAGAATGTAGATCTGATAATAACGGCAGTTTTTATGGTGTGAATGACGGTGATTGAGTGAAACGACGACGGAAGTTGGTGTCCGGCGATGATTTTGCAGCGATGCTTACTTTTCCGGTGATGTTTCCTTTTCCGGCGACACTTTTCCGGCGGTGGTTTTATGAGAGAGGAAGTAGGTGCCGGTGTGTGTGTTTTTATGAGAGAGAAAGTAGGGTTTTGAATGAGATGAAGGAAGATATTTTTTTCTTTTTATTGGTTAGAGGCAAAATTACTTATTTGTCCTTGTTTTGTATTTTCAGATTTGATCTCATCCGTAGGATTAAAAGAGGATGGATGGTTGGGATTGCTTGGTTTGTTCTTTAGAAAAGGGTGGATTGTCATGGATCTCACCTCATTATTAGTATACGACAAAAGAGAAAAAAATAAAGATGCAAAGCATGAAGGCCATGCACGTGACCTCAATCTCCTTAAATAAATTCACAAGGCGCGTCTTTTCACTCATCACTTGCGGTCCACTCACATCTTTTACAGCCAACCACGATCTGCCACGTCCCACTAGATGACGCTATTTCAGTCTCTAAAAATCTGCCGCGTCTCCATTGTGTGTTGGCATATTTTGGAAGGATCGAGAAGAGTCTCCAATCACCCAATCATTTGCTATAAATAGCATCAGATCCAAGAGATGAAGAATCATTCTCTCCTCATCATTTCTTCACACACACTTTTATTTTAATAGTAGTTTTTTTATTAAATTAGTAGTAGTTTATTTTTAGAATAGCTTTGTAGTTTATTTTTAGTGATGATTGTAGTTTATTTTTTAAAAACTTTATTGTAATTTTTTTAGCTTATAAATGAAGATGATGTTTTCTCTTAATGATCCAGTTTAGCTTATTTCTCTTCTTCTCATATCTTTATTTTATTTATTTTTTTCATCTAAAAATCTATTTTAGCTTCTTAGTTTTTGGTGATTTATTTAGATCTAGCTTATTCAATAAATACTCTTTTACTACTTTGTTTTAAAAGCTTTTATAAACTTAGATCTACTTTTTATTTTACAAATTACTTTATAAAAAACCAAAAATATTTTATTTTTATTAGTTTTTCTTTTATCAAAAGTCATTAATTAGTTTATTATTATTAGATCTAAATAGTTTTAATACTAATCTCTTAAAAACTTTGCACATTTATTAGTTTTTCTTATCAAATTTGCTTATTATCTTAGATCTATTAGGTTTTTATAATAAAGTTTTAAATTTTTAGCTTTTACTTAGCTTTTATCACTTTAAGTTTGTAGCTTTCTTAACCAATAAGCTCTTTCATAGCTTAGTTGGTTCATATTATTGCTCATTCACTCTAATCTTTTATAAAGTTTTGATCTTTCTTAGTTTCTCATCATTCTCTACTTAAGGCGAGGAGCTTATGGGTTTTATAAGCTTGCTTATTGATAAAGCTTAGAGTTTTTCTAGTTTTTATAAAGCTAATTAGCGATTAAAGTCAAAAACTTTATTTACTACTTGGTGATATTAAAACTATTAAAGAAATAAACTTTATAATTTGACAAGTTTATAAAATCGGGTGGTTTATTATTCTCGTCGCGTTAGATCGGGTTTTACTTTCTCATCCCTTTTCACTTTTATAATCAGTTTATTAATATAATCATGTTTGTTGGAATATTTGTTTTTAGTTTAATTAAGATGAGTAGTGAGTAGCTTATTAATGTTTGTTAAGTGATATGGATTTGTGATTTAAGTGTGGATTAATAAAAAGGGATTGTGATTAATAATTAGTGAGATTATTTAGATTTGTAGTTTTATTATTTGAAGGGCAAAAGCCGGAGAATAATCAAATTACACATCTAGTAACTATTTTCTTTTTAAAGGATAATTTTCAAAATAAACCAACGTTGTGAGAAAATAGTCTTGTCCAAGGAATATAATTCGTCATCAAACCTTAATCCACACTTAATGAATTTTTCACGTCACTTAGCAAACATATTTCACATTTATCTCTTTTAAATCATTTTATATGCTTGATTGTTGTCTTTTAGTTTATGTTTGATATTCGTAGTTTTAATTTTACAAAATCACTATTATATCTCACTTTTCACCTCACGATTCACAAACCGATAATTCGAGATTCCATTCTACCTTCGTTGGAAAACGACCCGGGGAAATACTTTCACGAGTATTTCTTCGGAAACACACACATATACTATAAAAAGACTGAATCAGGCATCCTATAAATACTTAGCCATTTCCCTGAAATGGCTCAAGTGATTATTCTCTACAAATAGCACACATACACACACAAACCAAACTCGACTCGTGAATGTTATCTCAACTTGTGACTCCGGTCACACTTTGAAGTCCTTATCGAATGCGGGAAACGAAACAACTAACCAAGCTCAAACTCTCAATGTGTACCTTGCGTAAAACAATGGGTAAGAGTAGGCATTGGTAATTTATTTCTACATTAATTTGTGTCTTTCTATACATGTTCATAATCATGTGCATATAAAAATAATATGCTAAATTAAATATACACAGTGTGTTCATCAGTTCGGTTATCAGGTTGTTTCGTTTATTCGATTCGATTAAAGTTTTTTCTGGATAAAACCGATAACCAAACCGAGTTCAAATTGGATTAAACCGAACCGAAACTGAATTTGAATTCGATTTGATTTTTGGGTTGACCCTAATAACCCGAAATAAATAATTTATATTTATTTTATTTAATTATTTAGATTTTTAGCACAAAAAAGTTTTCAAGTTTAAAAATTATTATATTTATAATAGGAAAGAGTTTTAATGGTTTCTTTGGTATATAATATATAAAAAAATAGAAAATTTTCGAAAATAGACCAGTTGTCCTAAATGATATCTATTTATACCCCTTTTATTTTCAAAAGTCAAAAATAGACCGGGCGACGGGGCAACTTGTACAACGCAACCTTAAGCCAATAAATGTCCACTTATGATACGTGAATTATTCTTTATTCGATTGTTTTAGAACACGTGTCAAACATAGACAGGAGTTGCCTAAAAAATGAGTCGCCCTTGGTCTATTTTGGACTTTTGTAAATAAAAGAGGTATAAAGTGATATCAACTAGGGAGACCGGTCTATTTTCGAAATTTTCCCTTAAAAAATATATATTTATGTCAATTCGGTTTTCGGTTCGGGTTTTCATTTTGCCAAAACCATATCCAAATTGAAAACTAAATATTTAATTCGGTTCGTTTCAGTTTTGGCAAATTCAGTTCGGTTGTTAATTCGGTTATGTTTTATTTCGTATTTGGTTTCGGTTTTCGGTTCATATGGTATTAACACCCCTAAATATAGATATGTTTTGAAGTCAACTTCAGTAAGTTGAGATGCAATTTTTTAGACCGGGCAAATGGCAACTCGACTCATATGGTAACAAGTGTCTCCAGTTGCCCAAAAAATGACGGTTGTTGCCTAAAAAATTCACAAGTTGCCTAAAAACCTGACAGACAAACGACACTTGTCACTTGCAGAAAAGTGACACCTCGTCAGTTTCCCAATTGTACAAGTTGCACCGGTCTAAAAAAGACATTTTTAGATCTGGGGGCAGGAACCGAATTGACCGTGGTTGCCCGGTCTATTTTGCTAATTATCCCACACATGACTATAACCCATACGCGTATAGTCACAAACATTAAACACAATGTTTTCTTCAGATGTAAACCTTGAAAACGCTCGAATTACTCTCGAGGATATCAACGTCGCTTCCACAGAGAATTTGGAAATTTCTGAAAATTATCGTTATGTGGAAATAGGACAACTATATGAACTCTGGCAAAACCGCACATCTGCTATCGCATCTAGAGCTGGCATAACAGGTTACACGAACCTGTTAAGACACGAACCTGTTAAGGCCAAACACGAACACGATCTGTTAACTAATCGTGTCATTTTTCTCAAATACGAACACGACACGAAAATAAACAGGTGCACCTGTTAAGACCTGTTAAGAACCTGTTAACATGCATATAACCAAATCGAATGATACAAGAACCTGTTAAGACCTGTTAACCTGTTAAGAACCTGTTAACATACATAATGATACATAATGCAAAAGTTCATACAATTTCAAAGACCCACATGAATGGATAATAGAATAGATTTAGGATTTTAGGGTTTTTAATTTTAAGGATTATAATATTATATATAAATATATATATATTATAATATTAACAGGTCATAACAGGTCTTAACAGGTCTGACCTGTTAAGACACGAAACCTGTTAAGGTCAAACACGAAACCTGTTAAGAACAGGTCGTGTCGTGTCGTGTTAACAGGTTTCGTGTCAAAATTGCCGGCTCTAATCGCATCTGGTAAGTATCCTGAAGCGGTTGATCAGATAATTTCCATGTTGCACCATGAAAACATCATCCCTTTTTACTCTGATGATGATCAGTACAACGAATATGCTATTATTTGAACGCTAAGCAACTATCTCGAAGAAGGGAAAAACTTTACATGGGCGCAACGTCTCAAGTCTTGCATAGGCATTACAAAAGGGCTCAGTTACCTTCACTCAGGTGTCGGGGATCACGGTAGAGTAATACACAGAAATCTTGAAAGCTGCAATGTATTATTAGATGAAATTCTAGAAGCTAAAATCTGTGGTCTTGTTCATTCAGTATTAGTACGTGGAAATCAGTCACGTCCATAAATTTATAGAGCTGCTGATACGCTTGGGCTCAAGCCCAAGGCTCATTTAGCTATTAGGGTCAGCAAAATATGGAAGAAGGGTGTTGTGTTATGTCTGGTGGAAGAAGAAAAAGATGGAGGCTGCAATTCAAAGAAGATTATGGAATCCCGGAATTAAGAAAACCTTTGAAGACAACACCTTGATGGCAAGGTGATTTTGAAGGAGTGAAGAATGATACGCTTGGGTTCAAGCCCACGGATCATTTAGCTATTAGGTTTTTACTTTGTCTTATAAATACTCTTTCTAATATTTTAGTTTTATCATTCAATCAAGTTTTAAAATCAATAATTCTCTAGTTCTTCTCTTCTATTTCTTAAGGAGCCCGCGCCCGCTTGAAGTGGTGCCTTATCCTGATACAAACCCTAACCGGGTCGCATCAGTTGCATCCCCCGGTCCATATATTTATAATCCTACATCCTCAGATCCAGATATTTATGATCCGGTTTACCTAGAAAGCAATATCCTCAACATAGAATCCGACATTTACTCATACGACATAATTATGTTTGACATATTGAACGGGAGGCAGACTGATGGTGATATGACAGATTATAAGAAACATACTCTGATAATCAGGTTCGCCGTTTCTATGGCGATGGACCCGAGCAGTTAATTAATCGATCTATAATAGATAATGTTGATCGTCGCTCTGTTCATATGTTTATAGAAACTGCGTATAAATGCATAAGTTTCAGCATCAAGGATCGCCCTACAATTGATGAGATTGTCAAGACGATTGAGGAAGCATTGAATGTTCATGTAAGTCTTAACATGTTTTTTTCAATACCATATAGCATACTTTTGATTTAACTATTTTGAATAAAAAAATGAGTGTGGGAAGGATCTTTACGTTCTATATTAAACATGAGTTATTTATTTTATTTATATATATTTTTATAATATTTTAACCACGCGGGCTCACCATCAAATGATTCACGCATAAACTTTATTAAAACATATACTCCCTCCATCTCAATTTATTTGTCCACTTTTGACTTATATTTATCAAATGGGATATGCCTTCCTTGTTGGGTAGGAGGCTCGGTACCAAAAAGGTACACGGACTTGAGATGGTTCCGCCAAATACCATTTTTTTTTTTCACTTTTGACTTTTAAAGTATTTTTTTTATAATTTTGATTTTAAGTATTTCCTTTTGTCTTGATGTAAATTATATTAATGAATTGAGTTTTAAATATATTTTCATTGATATAATTTTCATCAAGTATTACATAACAAAAATAAAAATAATTAAAATCAAAGTTGGAAAAAAAAAAAAAGACTGATCAGGAAGTCATAAGTGGACAAATAAATTGGTACCGAAGGAGTATATTGGATCGGATGAATATCATCATTTTGATCCGATGGAGATATGAATGAATTGAATGAGTTAATAATAGGTGTGTTTATATATAATTAATAGTGGATTAGATTTAGACGAAAATGAATATGACGAGTTTACTACCCGATATAAAATTCCTGGGGGAAGAAAAATAATAAGTTGTTTTTTATGTATGAAATGTTTTACTGATAACTAGCGGGAGGACCCCGCGCATTGCGACGACAAGTACCTGTATAATCAAAGTTTCTAACAAGCAATGTTTTTCAATTATACATGTTTCATGATGATAACCTTATCAATGGTGTTGCGTGTCTGTGAATGTCCATGCCTAGCAAAGCATCTGTGAATGTCCTTTTCAAGTTTGTTTCGGCTTATATAACATAAGCCGTGTTATATATAAGCCACAATTTTATGGCTTATGTGGAAAACTAGAAAGGGGTTGAATAGTTTTACGTTCTTTTTGTGTTAGTTTTGAAAAACTTTTACAACTTATAAAAACTTTGATTCGATCTTATGTGAATTCAAATGTCAACAATTGTAAGCAAGTCTAAACAAGTATAATCTAATAATGTAAGTATTGTAATGAAATGAAATGAAAGATAGAGATAGAAAGATCAAACCACAACAAGCGAATTTATAGTGGTTCGGCTACAAGGACCCCTTCCTTGCCATACTCCACTCCCCGAGTACCACACTTGAGAGTTTTCTTCACTATGTCAACAAACTCCTTATGGCGGAGAAACCTTACACACCTTGGCTTACACCGATTAACGACACTAAGCTAAATGTCGAGTTCTAATCCTTGCTAGAACTAATCTCACAACTTCTTCGCGATGGCTTCACAACTTCTTCTTCTCTTCTACTTCACACCTTCTTCTATGCACAACTAATTCACAACTTCTTCACTACTTTACAACACACCTAGTATCTACAATCAACTAAATCACACAACACTTTACAAATATCTAGCACTACTACAAGATGATACTAACTAATCACAACACTACTACAATGTATGGATGTTGAATGAGTGTTCTTCTTTTTGCACTTGTGTGGATGAAGCTTTGGATCACTTGGAAACAAAGACTTATAAATTATATGATCAAAGGTTTTTAGAGAAGAAATAGAGATGAGATCAGAAAGTTTATAGTGCAAAAAGGTGAGAAAAATCTGTGAAATGAACCAGTATTTATAGGACTAAAAAACACTGTTCTGGAGCGTATCGGTCCCCTTAATTAGGGGGCGGTCACCTTAATAATTAAGGGGGTCGCCCCCTCCAGAACGTTGAACTTAATTGTCCTTTTGTGGGGAAGGTTTTTCTGGAGAAACTTTGCCCTTTTTTATTGGAAATTTGAAATTATATCTTTGTGGTTTAATAAAACAATACCAAGATTGATTAACTAAAAATATAAAATGTTAATGTCATTTTATAAAATATTTTGTGTTAAAGAATATGCTCCTTTGATCATGTAATGTATAAGATACTTTGTTTATACATACCTTAAGTGATATTAGTTGTAGAAGCAAATATTTACCACTAAATACTTGTTTACGTCATAATGTTGATTTAATCTAGTTTACATTTTGTGATTATCAAAACGTAGAGTTATTGAAAAATATTAATAACGTTTTTAAGCATTATTTATATCAACAATCTCCCAATTTTTGATGATTACAAAACTTTAACTCATTAAATAAAAAATTAGTTTTTAGACAAGTATTTTAGTGAGTTTATATTTACTTCTCCCCCTTTTTGTAGAATCAAAAAGGTTATGCCGACAAATTTCAATTGTGAAATATTGACGGGATGAGAACTCCCCCTTGATGTGTACTCCCCCTCGTTCGGGGGCACCAAGGAGACGAGCTATGGAATGCTTGCAAGACAAAAATATTAGAAGCACAAGTATAAACATGCAATCATATAAAAAGTGACAACAATATAAACAAGCATCATTAAATAGAAGCATTCATATTGAGGCAAAAGTTGTGTAAAAGTACACAACAATACATGTAAAAAAAATACAACTAGATAAACAACTAGATGATACAACTAGTATAGTAGTACTTCATCATGCAAAGAGTACATGAGCTTCATAGAGCTTGGAAACAAAAGGGTTGGAAAAGCTTTATTTATTAAGCATAACATATGCTCAATTTGGAGAGCATGATGGTGATGGTGGTGAGATAGGTGAAGATTGAGGAGGTGGAATAATAGGTGAGGATGGTGGAGGTGGTGGTGGTGGTGGGTTGGTAAGCAAGTGTTCAATATATGAAAACATATATTGAAGTTCATCTCTAAGACCAAAGATGATTGTTCGGTTGTGGACGCAACAAAGGCAAGTGTCACCATGAGCTTCAAGTAAGTTCCATGGTATGGGATTGACAAAAGTGGTGGTGTAGTTGGTGGAGATGATACATGAGCATCAAGTGGTATTATTGGTGAAAGTGAAATGGTAAGTTCGGTGGAGAAGGGTTCTTGGGTAGGATGTGGTAATAATGCTTGTGGTGATGACAAGTGTAAGTTTATGTAGTCATTGATTGATGAGGTTGAGGGTATGGAAGAGGAGGATGTTCCATGAGTGGAAGGTGTTTTTGATGGTGCATTTGGTGCACTTGGGGATGAGCATTTAGGTGGAGGTGATGGAGTTGTGTTGTCTTCATTTGTTAAATCAATGAAGAGTTGTTTTGGAGGGATGATAACAATATTTTGTTTCTTTGAGGCCTTAGAGATAGAAGTGCTTGGTGAAGACATGATGATGAGTTAATGTAGATGATGAATAATGAGGTGAAGAGTTTTCATTTGGAGGGAATTTATAATATGAAAATGGTTGGTTTAGGTAAGTTTTTGAAGTGGTTTAAGGAGATTCTAATATCAGTTGGGTTATAATGGGAAATGGTAGCTTATACTAGAGAAAGTGGTCACAAGATGCAAAAGAAAACAGTAAACCCAGTTCCAGATGGCTGGTCCCCTTAATTGTAGGGCGGCCCCCTTAATAATTAAGGGGACCGCCTAGGAACATTAAGGGGGCCGCCCATCTGGTGTTTTCCCAGGCGACCAGAAATCAAAAATTTGCAGAAATAGATTGGTTTTCAAGTTTGTGTTTCCAGCAAGCTCTATTTGGAACATATACTCTTGGAATGATGAGGTATTATCATATATAATAATAGGCTATGCATGCAAATTACTATATAGTAAACACGATATAAACAAGCATACTTGTAACATTAATTAATCAATATTCAAGCATAATCATAGTTAAAAGGTAAACATCATTCAAGTAACACACATAAGTATTTCCGAATATATCGGACAAATAACAAAACATATAAAAGTCTAATAAACAACTCATAATGTCTAGAAAAATAAAACTACATCCACAGTTCTATTTCTTCTTCCCGGTTAGTTTTTTGAACATCTTGCCAATGGACTTGAATCCTCCACGCATTTCTTCATGCATTTGCTAAGTTCGGTTAATTAAGGACGTTTGACAGGTGAAGAGGAGCTCATCGGTACACTCATGAGGAAAAGGAATTTGATATTCGGTATAATCAAGATCGGAAAGATCATCAACAAAGGTCGTGAGGGATGGAGTACTAACACGTGAGGTGTCTTCCTCCTCATCATCATCATTATCTCGATGAGATGTCGAACCACGAGGCATAGAAAGTAAAGGACCACGAGATTTTCCTTTGTCACTTCGATATCGACGAGTACGGACAAGAGTGAGTTGATTCAAATTGGGATGAACAAGCACGTAGATATCACTCCGAAGATCTGGGTAGTGTTCCATGATATGACGATAAAGTCGAGTGAGGAACATACCGTAAGGAAGGTTGGCATTTGGAGAGTTTTTGGCGGACATGATTCGATGAACAAAGAGATAAGCCAGATTGTAGTTCTCTTCAGCAACTACACAATATAACATGTGGGCAATGCTGGCCGTGAGATGATCACGGTGACCGCCGGTACCAAACGCATTCTCGCGAATGAGTTCTTCCCAATTTTTCATATCGGGGCTTAGCTCTTTGAGAACGACTTGATTAGCATGAATATCGACATTCTTCAACTTGATTTTGCGACTAGTCGTACCACGTTCTAGTTCAAGCAGTCGACGAATGTCTTCAGGACTTGGAATCTCAGAATAGTATGGACCATCCTGAGGACGATTTCGTTCAAGCGATGAAAGATCCCATTCATTTGAGAATACGGCTTGGCCATTGTATGGGATTCTGAGAATTTGTCCAAACTGAGCAAGAGTAAAAGTGATGAATTGATTTTGAATCATGAAAGAGATAAGAATATGGCCATAGGGATCGATTTGCACTGTCACTTGGCTATAGAAGCCGAGGATGAAACGGGGAATGATTGGTTCATTGATTTTGAAAAGACAGTCAAGACGAATATTGGTGAACATTCGTTCGATTTGATTGGATTCATAGTAGGATGGATCGACAATTCTTCCCTCGTGAATTTTTCTATTTTCAATGGGACGATAGAAACATGCAACGGAGGGAGACATGCCGGGAGTGGAGGAAACTTTAGGAATGTATTGTTTGGTTTTAGAAACATCACCAACCGTGGTCTTAGGCATTTTTACCTATACAATATAACAACAAAAATAGAATTAAGACAAAAACAATTAACATGCATATGTTATATAAGTTTATGCAATACATGTGGAACGGAAGCCTACTTCGACCTAAAAAAAATATCCTAGGAAGTAGTTTCGTAATGTTCCTTGTTTTTATTTTTAAACTCGTTTAAAATGTATCTTACGATGTCAAAATGTAGTTGTGGAATTAGTTCGATATATTATCAAGACTATCCAAACAACACTTTTGACGTTATAATACATTTAGAAATTTGACTAGATATATATTAGGTTATATATCTTCCTATCTCTTACGAGTTTGGCTAAAATAAAACTTGTTAAGAAAGTGAAAATGTGAATTTTGGTTTTTAAAGTGTCTTTTCTTAGTTAAACCAAACGCTCCCTTAACTATATGAATATCGACTAAAACATCAATATATATATATATATTAATTATATATCATGATGATGTTAATGGGCTAGTGATGTGTTAATCAGTTTACCAAAACAGTTTCAATGGTTTAAATAAGCTTATTTAAGTATACTTTGTTCATGAACCAAACGCCCAAGTTGTTTTCATGATCTATATGTTTTTGATGTTAAAAATATTTTATCACTATAATGTAGTGAGTTTTAACTAGTTTTTAGGAATGATATCAATAATGTGCTTTTTGAAAAGCGATTTTAGTGAAGGTTTATGGGAAATTAAAAATTTCGACAATATGATGTGTTAAGCTTAGTATGATTTGCAATTCTACATTTTAATCCTATGGGAAGCATTTGGTTATGCAATTTCTAAACTTAATTTCACTAAAATTCGGATTAAAATAAATTTTAATAAAATACCTAATTATGATTAGACACAAAATTGAATGAGATTAAACGAAATGTATGTTGGAAAACTTACAAAAGATGTTGTTAGATGTGTAGGTAACGTTTGCCCTTTGCGAAATAACCCCGGATTAGTGATTTGGTAAATGGTTTTGATGGTTTTTGGGTGTTGGTGTTCGTTCACAGTAGAGAGGAAAAGGGGAGTATGAACAAATGGGGTGTTTGGTAAAATATTGAAGATGAAAATCGTTTTTGGAAGTGTCAGATGGCCGGCCCCCTTAAACATTAATGGGACCGCCCCCGATTACAAGTCGGTCCCCTTAATTATTAAGGGGGGTCGCCCGCCAAACAGGAAAATATTTGCGAATTGTATTCTGATAGCAAAATATTTTTATGTATATAATTAGATTTATGTTATATCGAAACTACGTTGGAGTTTATGAGCATGAGGAAGGAGTACTTGACATTTTTAATTAACATTTCGTTAATCAAGATATGTCTTGATGATTTTGGATAAAATGATTAAGATGTCAAGATTACAAATGATTTGAGAGATGAGAGGGAATGTGTGTTTATATAAGTATATATATATATGTGTGTGTGTGTGTATATATATATATATATATATATATATATATATATATATATATATATATATATACTAGATGTCGAAGCCCGCCCGATGGGCGGGAATGACTTATAATTATTGTTGACATATGTTACTATTGCAAAAGAAGGCGGGTAAACAAATGGTTAGAAAAGTGGCCAATGAATAAATTAACAGTTAATGAATTTTAAATATCGTTGGAAAAAGTAACTTAATGAAAATAAAATATAAACATACGAAATTATTTATTTAATGCATTAAGACTATAAAGTTTATTCAAGTGTTCTACGGTTTAATTATACTTATAATATCAAAGTGTTTTTTTTAAAGAATTGTATATACATTGTGTGAGTGCTATTTATGTACGAATATATTTTTATTAAGATACTGTTTTTTTTTGCATTTTAATTATTTGTTCATATGTTTTGTAAGATATTGTTTTTTTGGTTTTATCCAAACACCCCTACAAACCATCCAAACTTGAGATTTAAAACACATAAGCTATAAACCATATTGTGCTTAAAGATGATACCATATGAGCATCGTTTATTTATTCTAAAAGTGACTAACATGTCGATAATATAAGCATCGTTTGTTGAAAACAACTTCCTCGTCGTTTGTTCATGTATAGTTAGTAAAGCAATTGTAGTCTTATGTTATTGTTTGTTATTTATTCAAATCATTTGGAGAGGTCCCTTGCTAGAATTAAAATATAATTTATGCAAGTGTAACTGCAGTTTCATTTAAGGGAGAATTTCATATATCCCCTTAAAAAAAGTCTCTAATTTCATATATACCCAACCTAGATGCTAAATTTCATATATACCCATTCTCTATAGTTTATAAATTTATGACTGTTTTACCCTCCAAAACTATTGTTCAATATACGTAACTCGTAAGGTTTAACAAACCTTTTATTTCATTAGAGAAAAAAAATCTCATATTGAAGTCCACAATATTATGAACTGCTTTCCACTTGCGAAATTTGTAATTTAGCTTCTTTTCTTATTATTATTGTTATTGTTATTATTATTATTATTATTATTATTATTATTATTATTATTATTATTATTATTAATTGTCAAGATGGTGTATATATCTCCCATGTCATTTAAGTTACAAATTGTGGAACTAATCTCTACATCATCAGATTGAATTAAATTTGAATTTTAATAGAAGATCAAATAGTCATAACAGAAGGATCATTGTTTGTGTTTTTATATCATTAAGAACACCGTCTAATAAAAGATTGGAATATCATGTCTTTGTACTTTTGATATTTTCTCTTAGGAGGTTCCTAACAGAAAATGCACAAATCAGAATACAAAGTATATAACCAACTACTCATTAACTACCTTTGGCTTTAACAGTCAATTGGGTATATTTATTAAACTTTAGAGCCGATAACAAATCGCCGTTAAAATGAATAAAACTATACATGTGTTAATATAGTGTTATAGTATAAAACATTTAAGAGCTAACAAACTTATAAGTTTGATATGAATTTGATTTTGAAAAAGTACTACATTTTGATATGTATCGAAACCTAACTCTTAAATTAGTGAATTCTTAGATATTATACATCGTAATGATCACATGAATTTTTGTTGCTAATTTTTCATGCCAACTCTAGATATCCATGACATAACATTATTCCTCCATGACACTGGCTTACAAAGGATAAAACTTTTATCAAGTTATTTGAGCGTAAGCTCAACTCGACTCAAATTCGTTTAAGACAATATTTGATGAAGTTCGACTGTGAGTACAAAAATGAAATTCCCGCATATAAGAACCTAAGTTCGGGTTTCAGTAGCGTAATCAATGTTATCATGGAACACGAAAGTCATGTAGCTATAGTGACTACTCAAATACTCAATGTATATAATATAAAGCTGAAAAATATACATATAATAACCGTGAAGTTAGATGTAGAAATTAAGAATGGGTCAGTTCGGCTGATATTATTTTCTTTAATAGGTCAAATTAGTGAATTTGAAATATTGGCCGGAAATGAAAGAGGTCAAATGTTGTTCATGGTTCAAAAGTGATCCAAAGTGTATTCAACACTTATTACTACCAACAACACTCTAATCACAAATCAGGGGGTTATAATTGTAATAGTTTAGGTTCTTACATTATATTCAATTTATCGAACACTAAAAATTGGACAAATAAGTATTGGCTATATCAACTGACTTAATTTTGAGAAAGATATAACAATTACGTGTTTCTCATAAGTAAAGAAGTTAAAATTTACATTAAGCTCGTATTTCATATGCTATATTAGGCTAGAGTATATTTACTAAACATCCAATCCATGTTCATACATGCATGTTTCATACTCTTAGATAAAAATAGTGTTAAACAACTTTGATTACCATACCTTGCCAAAGCACTGGCAAAGTGTCTGCAATCTGATCTCATCGGGCATGTATTCGGAAAGGATTACTATTTGTGCAAAAAACCATCATTGAAATACATTTAATCATCGGTAAATCCTTACTCTCTTTTTGAAACTGACTAATCTAGGAATTAAGGTGTAAATGATGACATACCTTTCCGAATATTATCATTTAGCAGTGTAGCTCATATCTGTCAAAGAACCACATGTTACTATGTTAGCCAGTAGAAGGAACATTTTTAAGTTTTTGTAAACTCATGCACTAAAGTTCTTCACAAGCATTGTTCTTTTTTTTCACATCTTTTACATATTTTGTGGGTCATCTATGTACAGTGTGTGGGTTTAAGTAATACTTACAATGTCAACAGCTTGCACAGCCTGGGCTAAAGGTACTTTTGAATGGACTCCAACACCGGATACATATAAAAAAAAGCTCATCAATACTTTTTTTCGATTACGTGATAAACATATTATATGAAAATCTTTGTAATACTTACATCTCCAGTAGTTGCAATTGAAGCGACTATAGTAGTGGTTGGTGAGGCACCTAGCCCAGTCTCAGTGCTATCCTAAATTAAAACTTTTTCAACATGTAAAATGTGTATAAATTCCTACTTGCCGGAAAAGCAATATGAAGAAGTGTCAACAATTGCACACATTCCACACTTTTCAGGCCCAATCCCCAGAAACTTAGCTAGTAATACCTTGAACGAAAAATATCAGAGGGAGGTTAGAAACCACAAAAAATATTTATCGGTACATTTTCATTGCTAAAATTTCAGGTAACTTCTTATGAAGGGCTTACTTTGCTTTTCCTTGGAGTGCATCTCTCAACCATTCAAGGTCAATCACCCCATGATCTCTCACCAGGCTATTAATGAAACCCTGCATATTAGCAATACTCATATGGTTAATTAGCTAAGGAGGCCTTTTAGTCTGCTGTTACAAATTCTTTTGTCTATGGTTCTGATAACAGGAGGTCCACGAGTGGGTTTAATAACAAACTGGTCTGGGAATGGGTATGGATTTCAAAACCCAAAACTATGAGGTGGGTATGGAGGATTCCCAATTTTGGGCCTATCTTATTTTATAGTAATCTAACAAAGGATGCAGCTTTTGAAAATCAATTGACCGAAAGTAAAAACACACATCCATATAACTCCAGCTAAGGAAATTATATAACATCATAACTAACGATGAAAAGAATTGAGCTCATCTTCATGCTAATCCCAAGCTTATCACAATAGACTGAAATATATTATACATAGTTTTGCTACAAATTATAATTTGTGATGAATAAATCTGCACAATCATGTAAAATACCTTTACCGTAAGTTGGGAAAAAGAAGCACCATTTTTCCGCTTCAGCAGTCGCTCCAATACTGCAAAACCATTTATTCGACACGTGAATCAACTAAAAATAAAATAAATTGAAAAAAGTTGCAATCTTTGAACCACTGAGCCTGCTGGTAATATGAATCAAATATTACAAAATAACTTTAACGTTATCAAGGAAAAAATCATATCTCACAAAATATTTATTTACACAAATACTTTATAAATTGGACAGAAATCATATTGGCTCAATACATCTCACCTGATTTTGACCTGTACCAAAATACCCATTGAATCCCTTAGCAACATACACCCATTATAATCCTGTATCTAAACAACGAAATGACTCTAACTGCATTTCCAGCATAAAATTGGATATCATGTGCATTGAGGTATATTATACCAACATAGCCTAACTAAATTACTATAACAAAACTAATTATATAGCTAATCAATTAGATCCGCCTCACTTTAGCAAGTATTTTAATTTGAATATGATCAACTCTAATAGAACTTTGTGATATGTACACTTGACCGACACATGACAAAACTTTTATGGGATCCAATCACAAAGTTATAAATGTAGGCATGTAAATTTTTGTGCGGCTGCCGAGCACCTAAACCAAATTCCGCAGATAAGATGACTTTAATTGTTCCTTCAAAGTAGTTAATCTCAGATAGTTAAAACGGATGCAAAAGATGTGTGTACCTTCAAGTTGAAACGGAGATTCCTTTATCTTTGAACAATAGTGTTTCAGGTGTCACAATCTCTGTAAACACGACTTCAAAGGACCTTGGCTAGGTGATTATTATTTGCAATTATACTAAAGCAAGTGTAAAACAGTCCTACCCGTCCTTTAATTCAGCTAAAGATAGTCATAAACACCTCTTAGTTCAACTGTCAAAGCAGTCTCAAATGCCCCTTAATTCAGAAGTAGACTACCTGTCAAACAGGCAGTTTGAGAACCTGTCATATCTTTATCAAATTAGAATGTGGTACTTCATACCTATTTTACTTTATTTTTGTGTTGACATAGACACGCTTCCTGGTCAAATTGATCCCGAATCCTACTTGCTAATTCATTGAGTAGCCGATTTAGAAAGAAACATTTGCTAGAGGATGAAATGCAGCTGGACCTGCATATGAAAGCATCGAATAATTAAAGTATGATATTTCTTCCAAATCCAATTCTAAAAAAAAGAACAAAATAATGAATAATATCGCATAATGGTGAACAAAATGTTAAACTCGCCAACTGAAAGGTTTCAAAGAACCGTACCCATTACACCTTTTGGACACCTTTTAATTGATATGATAACGATTAATAGTTAACTCTCACTACATATATGATGTAACCAAGCATCAGTTGATCCGATTGTATATTAATATCCTACTTTCTACTACACAGATCAGTCGTGATAGGATGGGTGTGCCAAACCATATTTCTAAAATGGGCCGTAATGGATACGGTTGAAACAGGCCATTGGTTTACTTTTACTGCCAAATATGGATTACGAAAGAGATTAAAATCTACAGTGATAATCAAAATCTAATATTACAATCCTACAAAAAACTAAAAAATGAAAATTCTTAGATATGATGTAATTAGGCTTGATAAACTTACAAAATGATTGACATATGTTACATGGATTCTTACAATCGAATAGAGAAAGTTAGCATTAAGTTTTTACATGCATTAGCTGGTCACGAACCCTCTTTAATCATGCAGTTGGTCACGTTCTTCCGGTATCTGATGTAAAGTGTAACAATTCATCAATCTTTGTCCACGCGCACCTACAATGATAGTAGTCATCAAATATAAGGTATTCAAAAGCATTAGTGATATTTAAAAGGACGCAGTGGTGAGTAAATGTAACAACAACATGTTATCCATAACATATTAAAAAATAGTAGTTGCATAACCTGGTACGATTGGGTGCGCGTGTCCAGTATTCGGGAGTGATTTGGTACAGCTTGACATTCTCTGGCTATTTGCACCTACAATGGCAGCAAGTATGACTGACTTACCTTAAAGTATATGAAGTTAAAGTAAGCGGCCACTTGCCTGTGACCAAGGATTGTATAGATTTATTATGAGCATACGGATATCTGCATACATTTTGTGTATGCCTATTTATAATCACTGAAGACCTGTACAAATATGATAAAGGAGAAACGCTAATAAATAAGTGTTCAAACGTATTTTCCAAACCAAGGTAGAAATAAGTATATAGATAACCTGATGGGATTACAGTTGCGCGTGTCCTAGAACCATATGAGGTGAATCTGTTTACCGGCGGTTGCCTGCTCATACCTAAGACAGTACAACCATCAGTAAAATAATATAGGGTATTGTACTGGATTAAGACATTTAAGGAGTTACTAAGATTAAATTGTAACAGAGATGAGCTTTTGGTTTATCATAAACTGAGTTAATGAGATATTTTTAAAGTTTAAAAACCAAATTATATTATATGACTGGCTTCTACATTTCCATGTATACGTGATCATTAAAAGGATAAGAAAAGGAGCATACACTGTCATATTCCTTCAACCTACACTGCAAGATTCCCTATCCTCTATTTATTTATGGTCTACTCAGTAGGAACAATCTAAATTTCTCTAAAACATAGTTAAGTTAAGTTGACATGTTTATCTGAGACAGAAGTTTGAGGCATTGGACAATCACATGCCTCCATTCTAACAGGATGCAGTTCCTAAATATAGTTTTTTCTGTGGATTGCGACTGCTTATGTAAGTTAGCCCAATTGACCAAAATGCATATTCTTTTCATTATTTTACACAAACTAATAAACATAAGTACCCAAATATCTTTTCTAACTTATAGTATAATTTTCTAAAAGTTCTTCAAAAGGCCTTTGAATTTAAAGAGAACACTTAATTTTTTTAGTCCATTATTAACACCAAAAACTAACCAAAACATAAAATTATGCCATTCTATGCTACACAAACCTTTTGCCAAATGGATTAGTTCCTACAATACGCTATCAATATCAAGTAATCAGATAAACCAACCCTGAAATCAGAAGTTCCAATCCATTCAACACTAATTGTACGCTAAAGTGGCCTTAACACAGGGTAATATTTTACTTAAAAGCACTAAAACTATCAGCTATCTACATGTCACTCTAAACCTTGTTATTCCTCTTTCGGTCCTAATTATAAAAACCTTCACTGCACATTCTCATTCATTCAATATTTGGTTATAGTGTTTTACTATTAATTTATCCCGAGCAACCAAACAGATACTGATCCGTACCACTTTGTTGATCTCAGTCCTCCTAACACAACCCTGTTGTTGAGGATATGAGTTATCGGATTGAATGTTTAATCTGTGATTCAAACATTCAAAGGTTCGCATTCAGTCACCAGTAGTTCAGTAACACAATGGTGTCTGGTGGTGAATGATTTGGTGTTGGGTCAAGTTGTGATCAGTTGAGATTAATTATGGGTAATGTGAAAAAATTAGCTTAATCTCCCTTCAGCAACCATCAGTTTTTATTGAAAATTAAGCAATTAAGTTACCTGAAATGGTGCCACGAAGGATGATGAACCCATAACCTATTAACCTGATGTACATCCTGGTTCAGCTGTTTGGATTAAGTATTTTGAGGGGCCATTTTAATGGCTTCAAAACACCTGATGTAGCCGCATCTGATTACTTTAATCCGCTGACTCAATTTTAACCCAATCAAGCTTAGCCTAATAAGCATTTGGACTTCACAATTTTACACCCTGAGTTACAGTCATCAGGTTGACTCGAAGCCCATATACCATCTGATCCATATACCATCTGATGCATAATCATCACCTGCTGAACACTCTTTCTTTGTAACTTATTGATCAAATGCCTGAGTCAAGGACACTCTTTCTGGCTCATACCCACTCACTCCATCATGCTGGAAAAACTCCATTTCTTATGGTTTAAGGAAGCTGATATGGTGGAGACTTATGGATTGGTGTCGGGTTGTGGTTGTGTAGTAACTGAAATGCAGACTTATGGCTCAAAAACTACAACATCAGTTGTGGTTTTGAATACGCATTTCAGTTACTAATGTTGAGGCAATGGTTCATGGATGAATCAATTCTCTTTAAGAGGTGATTTCGGGGATGTTTTTCAGATATGTCGATTCTTTTCACTTCTTGGACAAACACTCCCTCTTGTTGGTCCATTAAGTATTTTAAGCTGATGCGTACCAATCTCAGATTCCATCTCTCACACCTAATGTTGCAATTTTCACACTTCCACACTGAATTACAACACTACTTCAGAACACCTCCACACTGAGTTACCCCACTCTTTATGCCACAATCATCTCGGCTTGATTCAGGTTGGTAGGTTTGGAGATGGATTTGGTTTGAGTTAGGTTCAAGTATAGTAGTACTCAGTGATCAATGGTGATCTCCACGCCGCTTTGCCTTCGTACACTACTCAATGAATCTTGGTATCACATCTTCATGCTAATTTTTCAGTAGTGGCTGATCATCTGCCAAATATGATACAAAGTTTTATGAGCATAACTAAATAATTTGCGTATAAATTCAAGCCTTTTGCCAAAATCTGATTCAGGAATAGAGCTTTGTGACAACTGGCAATTTAGGGAGTTATTTTAAAAACCCGCATTACGTTAAAGTTCGTTTATAATTTTTATTTGGAATTTTATTTCACAACGAACTTGTAAGACCTATTTTATGGATAATTATGTTTCTATGATGTTATGGAATTCGTGAATTATTTTCATAATTCATTTTTGATATTACGCACGGTGATGTATTCTTAAATTCTCACTGGTACTACGTTGACTCTGGCACTAGGATAACCTAACGAAAAATTTTATAATTCGTTTTGCGAGTCCGATGATATTTGAGTAATTATGAGATGTTTTTGGGAGATATTAAAGTTTTGAAATGAGTTCGGGTTTCGGGCCACATGTTTTACATTTACCCACTTTACCCGCTCCACACCATTAGTAATATTATTATTACTATTATTATTATTATCCTTATTATAAATAAAAATAAAAAATAAATAAAAAAAAAAGATAATAAACTACAAAATTGGTCCTTGGGCCGGTTCACATAAACACACAAACAACACCAACACCTCACCATTTCATCTCTCTCTTTCCCCATCTCTCTAAACCCTAGCCACCGCACCCTTTGGCCGGCCACCACCATCACACCGCCACCCTCATCACAAAACCAACACCACCATATTACTCCTCATCTCATCCTCTTTCTTTTGACATATAATACGCGCCCTAAAACATCCTTTAACACCACGAAATCTTTAAAGATCCGATCGAGTTTTTATTGTTTTCACTAGATTCGTAAGTTTGGAGGTTCAAGAAGGTGAGTAAGCTCGTTTTGGTACCTTGGGTGCCTCGACATGGTGTTAAATCCGTGGCTACACGGATGATTTTTGTGGAATCGAATACATTTTGTTAGGAAATGATGTTTTGTTGCTAAAAAGATGGTTTGGTATCCGGGTTTGGTGTTTTCTTGATGTTTCGACTTGAACCGTGAGTCGTAGACTCATGGCTTAGTGATGGATTCGAGCCTATGGCTCGATTATTGTTGCTTCTTGTGGCCTTGTACTCATGGTTTCATGATTTGCTTGCGTTGGGTCCTTGGTTTGACTCGATGGAGTCGTGGACTTGTGGCCGTATATGGTTGTCGATGCCTCGACCCAAGTGGTCGAATGGGCAGTTTTGGGTATGCTCGTTGGAGCCTATTTTGCGACCCTTGGTTATTGGTTCGAGTCCTTGTGACTCGTGGTATTGAGCCGAGACTCAAGTGAGTCGAGGGCTCGGGTTTGGCTTGGTAAACCAACCCGAAATTTGACCTTGTTGATATTTATTTCTTGTTATGTTTTGTGGACATTAACTTGTTATTGTTGTGGCACCTTTATTTTCGGCCGAATGCTTTTGATGAGTCGAGACCTTTTGTGGTCTCAACAATGGAATTATTGTGATATTGAGGAGTTGTTGATGAATTGGGACGTTGGGGACCGATTGTGAGACGGTCACTTAGATTGACGGAGATAGGTTAGTCGGGTTCCGTAGTCGGACCCTATTGTTGTAGCACGTGGATTGAGATTGTGTGGGACGGGGATACTTTTGTTTTTATGACTTTTACGTATTACTTTGGACTTGGACAATGAGCCGAGAGTCATGACTCGGACATGTGACCATTTCGTATGACTCGATAACTATTACAAATAAAACATAAATAATAAAACTCGTAATAATAGTTATTGATAATATAAACGTTTATATAAATATATAGACGTGAATAACGGATATATAATTATATAAGCATGTATATTAATAATAATAATAATCACGAGTCGTATTATAAATAATACAACTAGATATATATTAGGCTACGAAAGTGGCGTAATATTATTGAACGTATTATTATTATAAAGAAATTGTTATAAAACGAGGAACTCTCGACAAATTATTAAACATTAAATAAAATGTCATTTTATACATATAACGAGTAAACTTATCGAGTTATGCGGAGTCGTTGTCACTCGAGTTCAGGTAAGTTTTATTTGTGACTTTTGTGTTGTCACGGATATATGACGATTAATATAAACGTTTTCTATAACTAAATAACCACTTAACCGTAGGGTTGAATCGGGTTATTTGGCTATATGAAATGAATATATTAATGGGCATCGTATTCTACGACGCCCATAGGTTGTGGTATATGTAAAGTGTAATAAATTGCGAGTGTATATATCGGGAAATCTGGCCAATTTGACGATATATATGAGGAATTTATTAAACTATGATATCTACCATATAGTATTTATGTGCTATGTGCTTTAGGATGGGGTGTAATCTTGGAACGGTATGTTACGTAAATAAATATGAGGATTATCAAATCGACGGATTTGATAAACTTCGGCGATTTATTTAAATAATATATTGGACTAATATTAGATCCATAGTTTATTTGATTATCCTTTGTGTGACCTTTTGGTTTGTTTTGTGTCTACCCACCACCCGTATGGATACCAAACGCAAATACACCAAACTAATACGAAATGGATTTTCGGAAATAAAACGGATTCTCGTCCGGGTTTGGGAATATTTTGAATTTGAGGAAATGATTTCTGAACGAGTTAATATTTTTAGGTCGTACCGAGTCCGTAGTTGCTGTTTCGTGAGTTACTATACATCTTATTTCTACCGACTTCCTCTTGCTATTTTCTGGACTTGAGGTGAGTCATAGCCTCACTTTTTACTCTTGAACTATGTTTTCAATACTTGGGGTGAGAAACGTGCAAATTATTTTATGTGGACTATTATCGCTTTTATATTCTTTATAAAACTTGCTATGCGTATGGATTAGGATGTATTGTCAGCTTTAGTCACATAGTTTTGTGTATACTATTCAAGGTTGGCTTATTTGGTTATTGATGGATTGTCAGCTTTAGTCGCATATATGTTGTGTGTACTATTCAAGGTTGGCTTATTTGGTTATTGATGGATTGTCAGCTTTAGTCACATATATGTTGTGTGTACTATTCAAGGTTGGCTTATTTGGACTGTCAGCTTTAGTCACATAGTTTCGTGTGTACTATTCAAGGTTGACTTATTTAGATACTATAGTGTGCACCTATAGGTTATTAATACTTCGGAGGTTATCCGAGTATTTATTGATATTGCGGGGGTTAACCGAATATCTATGTTGGAACGGAGGGTATCCATGTGTTAGGTTGGAGCGGAGGGTATCCGCAGGCTTTTAGCGAATCCTTAGTCTAGCTAGCAAGCGTTTTGCGTATATGTCCACTATATTGTTAGATGACTGTAAACCTATGATCTCACCAGCGAAAGCTGACTTTTAGCACGTTTTCTTAGGTAATTAAGTGATGATACGGATGCTTGGAATGAAAGGCTCGGCCAAGGCTCATGGTTTATGGATCTATTTTTCTAAACTCTGATAATTAATTTTGGACCTACTGTTATGTTATTTTGGGCCTGACTCTGAATGATGTTGGGATAAATGTAATCGTTAAAACCCCGTTTTGGTTGTGTTTTTATTATGTTTACTTTATCTCGTTCTATATTGTCTTGTGTTGGATATCAATCCCCGTAGCACCCCGAAAGCTTGTTGAGTCTTCCGCTGTATCAAATTTTGGGGGTGTTACAGATTGCTATCAGAGCCAAGGTTATAGAGAACTAGGTAA